>CM019149.1:292138300-292236666 GCA_009733165.1 Naja naja
TTCCAGCCACCTCCACCCCTCCCTTTTCAGGCTTTGATTCAACAAGACACTTAAGTGTAAGTGCTAAACCAGATTCAGGTCCAAATGGCTCCATTTGCCATCTCAGAAATGAACAGCTAAGTGGGAATTATCAAATATATATAGATATAGATATAGACAGAGAGAGACTCTTTATGAATAGCAAACTCATTCTTCAAGTGTGGATCCTTAGGTAACCAAAACAGCAATCATACATGCAGAAGAGAAGTACTCGGAAGGCTTGGTGGAACTCCAAGTACAAGTTGGAGAAAGCAAAATATTAAGGAAGAGATGAAGGAGGGGGGGAAATAGCCCAAGTTAGATAGCAAGACATTTAAGGGGAAGGACAAAGGGATAAAGGATCATGACAGAAGATCCAGTTGCTTGAATATGCCTATTTTCACTCTGCAACATTTCATACCAAATGCCACCTGCATTCATACAATTTCAGACCTTACTGCTTTCCAGTCCATAAAATCTGCCTTTCCAACCTATCCTTAAAACATATATTTATCTAACAGAACAACAAAAGCAGAGTTGGAAAGGACCTTGGAGGTCTTCTAGTCCAGCCCCTTGCACAAGTAGGAGATCTTATACCATTCCAGACAAGGGGCTGTCTGATCTCTTTTTGGAAGCCTCCAATGATGCAGCACCCACAGCTTCCGGAGGCAAGTTGTTCCAGTGGTTAGAGGTTCTCACTGTTAGGAAATTTCTCCTTAGTTCCAGGGTTGCTTCTCTCCTGGATTAGTTTGCATCCATTGCATCTTGTCCTGCCTTCAGGTGCTTTTGAAAAAATTTATTTATTTATTTATTATTTGGACTTGTATGCTGCCCCATCTCCGAAGACTCAGGGCGGCTCACAACTAAAACAACCACAATAAATAATTAAAAAGGAATTAAACAGATCACAAGCCCAAAATAGTAAATCTAAAATTTAAAATAATTTAAAAACCCATCCCCCCCCCAGGGAGGGGTCACAGCCCAGATTGGTCGAACAGCCAGGTCTTCAAATCATGGCGGAAGGTGCGGAGGTCAGGGGCCAGGCGGAGCCCCAGGGGCAGTTGGTTCCAGGGGTCAGGGGCCGCGACAGAATAGGCTCGTCACCGGGGCACCGCCAGCCGGCATTGACTTGCCGACGGACCCGAGAGTCCTTGCCTATGTGCTTGCACAGGGCGGTTGGCACTCGATATCGGCCAGAGTCGCTCCCTTAAATATTGAGGACCCATGTCATGTAGGACTTTGTATGTTAAAACCAAAACCTTGAATCTCACCCGGAGTGCGACCGGCAACCAATGCAGACCACGCAGGAGGGGGGGTAACATGGGAGAATCGGGAAACTCCCATCACCACCCGTGCGGCCGCATTCTGCACCAGCTGCAATCTCCGGATGGTATGAAAGGGCAGTCCTAAATAGAGAGCGTTGCAGTAGTCGAGTCTAGAGGTGACAAGGGCATGAGTGACTGTGCGCAAGGCATCTCAGTCCAGAAATGGGCAAAGCTGACGAACAAGGCAGAGCTGGGCAAAGGCCCCCCTGGCGACGGCCCCCACCTGCTCCTCCAACCGGAGCCGTACATCCAGGAGGACCCCCAGATTCCGTGCCCTATCCACAGGGGCAACACCTCTCCCCCTATGGCCAAAGATGGATACTCCTGACTGGGCCGAGATGCCGGTATGCACAGCCACTCAGTCTTGGCCGGGTTGAGTCGAAGCATGTTCCCACTCATCCAAATCCATACCGCATCCAAGCACCGGGTCATCAGGGAGAGGGCATCACTGATCTGGTTCGGGGTGGAGATGTACAGCTGGGTGTCATCCGCGTACTGATGGTATCTCACCCCAAAACCACAGATGATCTCACCCAGCGGCTGATAGGTTGACCGCCCCTCTTCTTTGTGGCAGCCCCTCCACCAAATATTGGAACACTGCTGTCATGTATCTCCTAGTCCTTCTTTTCACTTGACTAGACAAACCCAATTCAGCAACTGTTTTTTATGTGCCTCCAGCCCCCTAATCATCTTTGTTGCTTTTTTCTGTACCCTTTTCACAGTCTCTTTAAAAGATTTGTATGGGGGGAGCATTTAACATAACGCAACTAATAAATGAATAAGAGCGCAAAAAATTAAAAACCGCCAGGCCACCAAGATCCCTAGCAGTCCCATTATAGAGCTACAAATGCTGGAGTCTTCTCTGTTCCTGAGCCAGCACCTGGGGGAAAAGCTAGGTTTTTATGGCCTTATGAAAGGCAAGTGGTAAGGATCTTCCATACCTTTGGAGGCAGTTGGTTCCACAAGGCTGATGTAACTACAAGTAATCCTGATAGAAGAGAAGAGAAGGACCAAGGGAGACATGATAGCAGTGTTCAATATTTGAGGGGCTGCCACAGAAAGGTGGGGTAAAGCTATTCTCCAAAGCTGTTCAGAGTTTTGCAGCGTTAATTCAGCGCCAGAAAAATAAACACAGATGGCTGATGCTTCATTTAACACAGAGGTGAGATTCAAAAACAACCTGTTCTGTGGGTGTGGCTTAGTTGGTGGGTGTGGCTTGGTGGTCATGTGACTGGGTGGACATGGCTTGGTGGTCATGTTATTGGCTGGGTGTGGCCAACTCAATATCACTCACATCGAGGCACGCATCTCCTCTCCTGGCCTTCATGACTGTGGGGATGCTGCAACAGTCATAAGTGTGAAAAATGGTCATAAGTCACTTTTTTCAGTGCCATTGTAACTTTGAATGGACACTCCACACAAGCAAAGTACCAGCAAAGGAGGGGGAAAAAACTCCAGAGATTTCCTGAGACAGGAAGTCTAGTCCTGCCACGAATGTAATAACGGTTAACGGAGAGGCAGTTACTGTAAGCAACACCAGAATGTTTCCTTCCTGCCTTCCTTACAGGATTAGGCCAGTAATTTCTTCTAACAACCAGTTCTCCGAACTGTTTAGAATGTTAACAACTGGTTCTAGTGAATAGCTGCGAACTGGTAGAATCCCACCCCTGATTTAACATCTTTATACACATAATAAGTAGATTTTACTAAGTAGATTTCTCCAACATGGAGCAAACTCAGACAGAAACATGTTGCAAGTAACTTCAGTAGCAACTCAGGAGCTCAGAAACAGACATCAGTTTCACTTTAGTTCAGCAGGCAAGCAAGTTAATTTCATCTTCGATAGACAGACTCAGAGCTCAACATAGCTTCAGAGCTGCAGAGCTTAATATAGAGCCACGCGTAGACTACTTCTAGTTTCAGTTTCCAACCTAGGCTACTTCTAGTTTCAGTTTCCAAACAGTTCTCATTGGCTGATTTAGTTGCTATGCCTATTCATTGGCTGACCTTGTTACCATGCTCTATTCCAATTCATGAATATACTCTGACAAAAGCACATGAAAGTCAGACAAGGAATAATGAATGGAAACTGAACAAGGAGAGATTCAACCTAGAAATAAGGAGAAATTTTCTGACAGTGAGAACAATCAACCAATGGAACAGAAGTTGCCTTCGGAAGTTGTGGGAGCTTCATCACTGGAAGCTTTCAAGAAGAGATTGGACTGCCATCTGTCAGAAACCCCCCATCCTGCTTGGAAGGGGGGTTGGACTAGATGATCTACAAGACCCCTTCCAACTCTGTTAATCTGTTAATCTGATAGATTTGGAAGACATCAGGCAAGGATGAGAACAGTTGAAGGACTTCAAGAATTAGAATACAAAGCATGGACCCATTCTTACATGCTACAAGTGGCCGTATGGTAGGCTGAACTCCCCCCATCCCACTTGTTAGTACCCTTGAGAGATGACTGTGCTCTCTCCCACTCCCTTGAAATAAATGTCTGACTTCAGTTTAATCTGAAGGAAACCTGAATTCATCTATCCCTGATCCAAGATCATTAGGATTCCGTAGAGCTACAGTGCTCTGCAAAAGATATTTGCAATATACTTTTGCCTCTATACAACCCTTGATGCAGCCCAAGGAGCAGCAAGAGACATTTTGCTAGGCAACCATAAATTATTTCATTTATTTTTATGATTTTTATTTTGCCTTTCTGCCCATAGGGCACTCAGCCTAATCACATTCTTGTGTAACGTGACATGGACAGAGGAATCAATAAGTTATTTTCCACCAAATCTACTGCTCTAGATTTGACTAGTCACTCTGATGGAAGGGACTGCTTGACATTTGCAGTATTTTTTTAACATTTGGAGTAATTCCTCCATTGAAATGGATGGAGACACCTGGTTGTAAACGAACATCAGGAATGCATTTGCCCAGCTTGAGGTATTTGTAAGGAGGAAAAAAAACAGTAAAGGCAGGATAGAAATAAATCAATAAGTTTGGGCAAAGACAGTTGTTTGTCAATGATGTTCTCACGTCTCACATTTCTAACTGTATGGAAGACAATGTTGCAATGGATATAGTTTGCTATTTATTTGTCTGTTTATTTGCACAAATCAAATATACTATATGTGCTTCTCCCAGCACTAGACATATGTAGATTTCCAACTGCTAGATTGTGGCCATTCCAGTTTGCTCCCTGCTTAATGCAGGTAAATATTTGCTTATAAAAATGGCAATATTTTCCTGCTAAGACTGAACTGAGGCAGCATTGGCTGGCACTCAGATAGGCAGGCAGATTGGAGGGAAGGAGCTGCTCAAACTGTCTTTCTGATTGCTCTGATTTGACCTTATGAAGTCCTCGTCAAATGAACATTTAATTGCTTCTGCGGTGTATTTCCAACACTCATCCCCTTCCTAAATAGGATGGGGTTACCTGAAGACCTGATTTAGCATAGCCAGAGATGCTACAAAGTGGAGAAATAATAATTGCAAACATAGGAAGGAAGGGGGGATTTTAAAGATGCTGTTTTCATGTATAATTACTATCATCTATCACGCATTTTCCATGTTTGACGCTTCAGCTTTTGTACCTATCAATGAAGGTTTCTACAAAGGAAAGACTGATCTGGCAACCAACAGTTGTTCAGATCTTTTGTACTTGGCTCTCCTGTTCTTCTGTAAGACCATTACTATAGATCTGTTTTTATGATGTATTTGGTGGTCTTCTGAAACAGAAGGAGACCTGTGTTTTTTAGAGGGACGCGGTGGCTCAGTGGCTAAGATGCTGAGCTTATCCATCAGAAAGGTTGGCAGTTCAGTGGTTCAAATCCCTAGCTATAAGCCATGACGGAGTGAGCTCTCGTTACTTGTCCCAGCTTCTAACAGTTTGAAAGCATGTAAAAAATGCAAGTAGAAAAATAGGGACCACTTTGGTGGGAAAGTAACAGCGTTCCATGCGCCTTCGGCATTTAGTCATGCTGGCCACATGACCACGGAGATGTCTTCAGATAGTGCTGGCTCTTCGGCTTTGTAATGGAGATGAGCACCGCCCCCTAGAGCCGGAAATGACTACCACATATGTGCAGGAAACCTTTACCTTTAGACCTGTGTTTAGAAATAGATTGAGTGACAGTTTACCTAGAAGAGAGCCTTGCTGCCTTTAGATGATCCTGCAGTAAATTTTTAAGAGTTATATCATTCTGAAACTTCCTGAGGCATACTAAAATTGTCAGGTTCACTATCAGGGAGAGGCAAATTAGGCCAGCAGACTTTTCTACCAATTCGAGTGGAGAAAAGCATATTAACGTTTATTAAAATCTATTAAACCTAGAGCAAATATGCTAGACTTAGCATATTAATACCACGTTATTACTATGTAATACCTTAATAATACTGCTACTACCACTTTATAATGCCTTGGTAAGGCCACACTAGGAATACTGCATCCAGTTTTGGTTGTCACAATGTAAAAAAGATGTTGAGACTCTGGAAAGAAGTGCAGAGAAGAAGCAACAAGGATGATTAGGGGACTGGAGGCTAAAATATAGAAAGAATGATTGCTGGAACTGGATATGCCTAGTCTTATGAAAAGAAGGACTAAGGGTGACATGATAGCAGTAATTTTGATATCTCAGGGGCTGCCACAAAGAAGAGGGAGTCAAGCTATTCTCCAAAGCACCTGAGGGCAGAGCAAGAAGCAATGGGTGGAAACTAATCAAGGAGAGAAGCAACCTAGAACTAAGGAGGAATTTCCTGACAATTAGAACAATTAACCAGTGGAACAACCTGCCTCCAGAAGTTGTCAATTCTCCAATACTGGAAAGAAGAGTTTGGATAACCATTTGTCTGAAGTGGTGTAGGGTTTCCTGCCTAAGCAGGGGGTTGGACTAGAAGACCTCCAAGGTCCCTTCCAACTCTCTTATTCTATTCTATTCTTCTGATACTATATGCAAGTCCTTCAGGGTCCCTTCCAACTCTGTTATTCTATAAAGACCTCTCTACTTGCCTTTGATTAACTGTATTTTCCCCCCAATTTGGAGGTGTCTGCCAGGAAAAATGGAGGCTTCTAAAAAAACATGGGCAAAGCCTAGATTGTGAAGCAACTTGGAACAACGTTTAGTGACTTTAATGAACAGCTGGCCAAGATACAGAGAAAAAGTACATTCCTAAGCACAGTCACTGCCTGATCAGCCACAAAAAGTGAATATCATTTGACATGGCAGAGAAGTCAATTTTCCATTGCCTTAGGAAAATGGAAACAATGCTAAAATCATGGACAGTGCGTCATACAGATTTGCCTTATTCTGACCTAGGCGGAATTTATCTGGGGTGCCGGTTGCTGTGTCTGGCTGGGGTGCTTGGAGACCCCGGCCCGGGGACATCACCTGTGTGACTTCATGGGCTGGCAGCTGGGCTGAGTCCTGCCTGTTGGCTAGTTTTCCAGCTGCTGTCTGCTGTTTGCCTGCTCACTGCTGGCTGCCTGCTGCCAGTGGCCTGCTGCTTGTTTTGCTTGTTTGCTGCCTGCTGCCTTTGAGTTCTGCTGTCTCCCCCTCTGGAGCCCAGTGTTGGGATGCTGCCAGATGCTACCAGAAGTTTTATCTTAGACCCCTTTTTGTCCACCCCATACATCTGTTCAGGCCGGTGGGGGTTGTGCCCTCACTGTGGTGTGAGGACAATGGGGGTTTGTGTCTCAGCCTGCTGCGATGAGAGTGCAGCAGTGACTGGTTCGTCAACCCCACCTGCCCCAGCATTGAGAATTTACCACCATGGTGAGAGGGTGGTGGTTGGACCGTTGTTGACTCTAGTCCCCTGCTCGACTGGCCGTGAGAGGGCTGCCGGGGAAATGGTACGGTGCTGGGGTTTGGTGCCTGGATATGATGCTTTTACCAGCTGCCTTCAGTTTTTATCTTCCACTCCCTTTTGTGGATTAATGACTCTTTTATAATTGCATGGACTTACACATCGGTGGAACTATGGGCCCTCGGGAATGTCCCCCTGTCCCGGAAGTGGCCCATCAGACTATCAAGACCCTATCTTGATGACGGATCTTGGGATCCCGAGAGGTGGCATGGTGCAACCAAGGGGTCTAAATTTAAAAGGGGTTGTAAGGGCAGGCTACTAGCATTTTTAATTAAAGGTTTAAAGGGGTTAGGGAGTGGGGTGGGTTGTCGGTTTGGGCAGGAACCTGGGGGGGTTCCACCAAATCAACCCCTAGCTATACTAGGACTTATCTGGTGGCGATGGGAGCGGTGAAGTGTGCTTACTTACTTACTCAGTGCATCTGCAGATGATTGCCCGGCTGCCTTGTTTAGGGTCACCTGTTCCCTCCTTCATCAGGAGGTGAGGGAGGACCCTTTGCAGGGAAGGGCCGAGGAGTTTAGTCAGCATCTGCTGGATAAGATCACTCAGATTTGGGCTGGCTTGGACTCCAACTGGCAGGAGTCAGATGAAGGAGTAAAGGTGAGTCTGGTTAATACCATCTGGGATGAGTTTGAGCCTGTGTCCTTAGATGAAGTGGACAGGATCATGTGGAGGCTGAGTTTCACCACGTGTTTATTGGACCCGTGTCCCTCCTGGCTGGTATATGCCGCCCGGGAGGTTACATGTGGCTGGATCCAGGCAGTGGTCAATGCTTCACTGAGGGAGGGATCCTTTCCCGCTGCCTTGAAGGAGGCGGTGGTGAAACCCCTCCTTAAGAAGCCTGCCTTGGACCCAGCCATTTTGAATAACTTTCGTCCTGTCTCCAACCTTCACTTTGTTGCGAAGGTTGTTGAAAGCATGGTTGTTCGGCAGCTTCCAGGGTTCCTGGAGAAAGCTGATTACCTAGATCCGTACCAATCGGGCTTCCGGTCCAGTTACAGCATGGAGACGGCATTGGTCGCGCCGGTGGATGATCTCTGGAGGGCTCGGGACAGGGGATTCTCCTCTGTCCTAGTCCTATTAGATCTCTCTCCTGCTTTTGATACCATCGACCATGGTATCTTATTGCGGCACCTCGGGGGGCTGGGGGTGGGAGGCACCATTTTATGGTGGTTCTCCTCCTGCCTCTCAGGTCGTTCGCAATCAGTGTTGGCAGGGGGGCAGAGGTTGAGCCCGAGGCCCCTAGCTTGTGGGGTGCCCCAGGGGTTGGTCCTCTCACCCCTCCTGTTCAACATCTATATGAAGCCGCTGGGTGAGATCATCCGTGGTTTTGGGGTGAGGTATCATCAATATGCGGATGATACCCAGCTTTTCATCTCCACCCTGAACCAAATCAGTGTTGCCCTCACTGTGATGTCCCATTGTCTGGATGCGGTGCGGATCTGGATGGGAAGGAACAGACTCTGGCTCAACCCTGCCAAGACTGAGTGGCTGTGCGTACCGGCATCTTGGATAATCCAGGATATCTCATCATTGGTCATGGGGGGAGAGGTGTTGCCCCACATGGATAGGGTTCACAACTTGGGTGTCCTCCTGGATACACAGCTCAGTTTGGAGGATCAGGTGGGAGCTGTGACCAGGGGGACGTTTGCCCAAGTTCGCCTGGTGTGCCAGTTGTGCCCCTATCTGGACCGAGATACCTTACAGCCGGTTACTCATGCACTTGTTACTTCCTGAATCAACTACTGCAATACTGTCTATATGGGACTGCCCTTGCGGACCACCCGGAGGCTTCAACTGGTGCAGAATGAAGCCGCGTGGGTTGTGATGGGAGTATCCCGATACTCCCATATTACACCCCTCTGCGCAAGCTACATTGGATGCCAGTTGCCCTCCAGGTGAGATTCAAGGTGTTGGTGTTAACATACAAAGTCCTACATGGCTTGGGATGCAGGAACATCTCCTGCCAGCATCGACTTCCCACCGCCCTGTACGCTCCCACAGGCAGGGCCTCTTCGGGATGCCATCAGCCAGACAGTGTTGGCTGGCGGGCACCCAGGGGTAGAGTCTTCTCTGTGGGAGCACCCACCCTGTGGAATCAGCTCCCCGTGGGGCTCCAATTAGCCCCGGACCTCCGTTCCTTCTACCGCAACCTGAAGACTTGGTTTTTTCAGCAAGCCGGCCTGGACTGAAGTGAAGTGGGGTGGGTTTTTAATTGTATTTTATACTAGTTTTATTGGCTTTTAGATTTTATTGGGCTTGGGGTTTAATTACATTTTAATTAATTAATTTTGTATTGTGTAATTTTTTTATACTGTGAGCCGCCCTGAATCCCTAGGGAGAGAGGGCGGCATACAAGTCCAATAAATTTGAATTTTTGAATTTGAATCTAGTCTAACTTCAGTTCTCTAAGGTCTCATGAGAACTTTCCAAGCCCTCAGACTTGATTTTCACAAGTGGACATTCTAATGATTGAACATGGGGTCTTACATATGTATGTTTGCTTGCTTCCTCTTAGGCTTTATGTCCCATTCTTTTCTCAAAATATGCACTCTGATTGACACATGATCCAGATTCCATTGTGGCATCTGCCCTTTGGAGTGAGGTTACCCTGAGATAGCAGTCGCATTTATATATTGCTTCACAGTGCTTTACAGCCGTCTCTAAGCAGTATACAGCCTATTGCCCCCAACCAATCTGGGTCCTCATTTTACCCACTTTGGAAGGATGGAAGGCTGAGTCAATCTTAAGCTGGTCAATGTTAGGATATATGCAGAGTAACCCTTGTGTAGCAAGGATATGCACATTGAAGCGTTGTGAGAACAGTTATGAATAAATACACAGCCATACAGAGATATACCAAATTGTGTTAATGTTTACTCCAAGAATTAGCACAGTCCAAATAAACAGTCCAGGTCATACACATTTTAACAGTCCAGCAGTATCCAGTTATAAAGTCTTCTTACCCTTTTCATGTCTTTTACAGCAGACAAACCTTTCACGTCTTTTACAGCAGACAAATATCAAACCATAATACAACAGATAATCTTCAATATCAACAGAATATCAAAGTAAACAGAGTTAGTCAGTATAAGTCCGTATTCAGTCAGAGACAAAATCAATATCAGCATGAAGAGAGATCTTCAGTGGGAGAGAGAGTTAAACCATGATCTATAGCTCCCTCTTATGGCAACTTGCAGCATACTCAACCAATCAGAACACAGCATAATACATTACAGTATTTTTCCTTAAAGCTACAGACATATATATTTG
Organism: Naja naja; assembly: GCA_009733165.1. Classification (NCBI taxonomy): domain Eukaryota; kingdom Metazoa; phylum Chordata; class Lepidosauria; order Squamata; family Elapidae; genus Naja; species Naja naja. The sequence goes on from CM019149.1 coordinate 292,148,783, forward strand.
TGATTTATAATTTGTCAACCCAACTGTCAAACTGCAGGCAGCCAGCAGGCAACAGAAGTAGCCTGCAATACTGTAATCTAACCATTGCACCACCACAAGGTGAAGATCTGTGTGGCTTCACCCTAATGGTGCCCGCAAAGGCCTTAAAGACATGCGTCTTCTCCCAAGTCTTGGAATAAGGTGAATGGAGTCACTTGTAGCATGTGTTTTTGCAGACTTTTTTTGTGTTGAGTAGCCAGATTTTCATTTTGTTTATCCATGTTGTATTGAGTTATTTCAAATTTCTTTATTTGTTTTGTTATGTTTTGAGCTGCCTAGAGTTGTTTGGGAATTGGAAGGTACCTCAGTCAATCAGATAAATCAATACTGCATCTTCAGTAGTCATATTCTCTTGTTATCAAAGAACCCTAAGATCTCTTTGCAAGCTTAGCAGATGCTCTGTAGTGCTTTGGTGCAGGGAAAAAACTGGGGCCAAAGATTTGGATATTTATGCCTTTGAATGCATCTATAATGTTATATAAACAGTTTGTGTATTCACTCAGTAAATATCTAAGCTGCAAAACACAAGTTAATAAAGGCTTCTACTTTATCTTGGCTGTTTGGGAACACCCGTAGAACATCAAGACCACTGTAGAACCAGCATCAAGTCTTTCATGGCAGGTGTTACAGAGAAAATATCTAATCTGCTTTTTTCAATTTTCATTTCTGGATCAAAAGAATATCTTCATCTCCATTTGAAAGCTAACATTTCAATACCTTGAATAGCTATGTTAAACACACCAGATCATCCAAGAATTTCTCTAGAGAGAAAAAGACTCCTACTGCCAGATTTTTCATCTGAACTGGAAAAAGAGAAAACAAGTCATGCATATTTCCTAACTTTTCCAAATGAAGAAGTTTAGATATGGTTACTCAGGGGTGGGATGGGTGGGACTATGTGGGAGGAGTATATAGAAGCACAGAATCTTGGGTTGAAGAAGTCTGAGCCATGCTCCATGCAAGAATCCAAATTAAAGCATTCCAAATAGATGACACAGTGAAGAAGCCCACTTTAAGCAATTGGTTCCACTCTTGATCTACTCTAACTGTTAGAAAGATTTTCTAACATTCAACCAGAATCCACCATTCCATTTCCTGTCTGGAATCAGGGGGGATTGGTCTGACCTTCTTCTGGATTATCGTCTTTCAGGGCAGAGGTAGTATTCAGCAGGTTCTGACCAGTTCTGGAGAAATGGTAGAGGAAATTTTGGGTAGTTCAGAGAACCGGCAAATACCTACTCTGACTTGCCCTTCTCCCATCTATTCTCTGCCTCCCGAGTCCCAGCTGATTGGCTGGGTCTTCTTTTGTTGTCCTGCACAGGAGAACAGAGCTGGAAAGCAGGTTAATGCGGTGGGGAGGGAATGGGATTTTGCAGTAACCTTCTCCCAGGAGTGGGGAGGGAATGGGGATTTTGCAGTATTCTTCCCCTGCCATGCCCATCAAGCCACGCCCACCAAGCCACACCATGCCCACCAAGCCACGCCCACAAAACTGATAGTAATTTTTTTTGAATCCCACCACTGTTTCAGGGATTAGAATAATGCTATAATATTTCCAGTCTTCTCAAGCCTAAACATTACAGTTCCTTCAAATATTCACATGGGATTTAATGTTTACCCTCTGATCTTCCTTATTACCCATCTTATAACTTCCTTATAACATGCTCCTCCATCTTATAATTGCTCCTTCATCTCCAAAATCTTTCTTTGAGAGTCCTGCCCATATGAGACACAATGTTTGAAGTTAGTGGCCTGACCACTACAGAATGAAGTAGAATTATAATTTCCTGTGATCCTCTCTACACAAAGGCCATTTCCATAGCCACGTCATGCTGCTAACTCATTTTCTGTTTGTAACAAGCAACTTGTTCATGATCCTTTTCGCAAATCTTGTTTCCAAGCCAAGAATCCTCCACCCTATATCTGTACATCTGATTTCAGTTTCCTAAGGGAAGAACTTTGCATTTGTCTCTATTAAAATTGATTCAGCTATTTTTAATGTTCTATTAAGAACATTTTACTTCTACTTTATACAGTATTCCCAAAATCTATTAAGGAAGGTACCTCATCTAAAAATGAGATAAGGTTATCTGGTAGGATGTTTTTTCATGGTTCTTCAAGATGTCAGACAGGTTGCTTCCTCAGATGTTTTGTACTTTCCCCTGCTTTGGAAATGGAAACAGGATCAAGGGCAATTTCTTGATCTTATTTCCATCCAGGAAGAATGAGCAAAAATAGGAATTAAGTTCTTCCATCACCTGCTAATTTTTTTACAGTTTTCATTGAATAGCAGATGCACTCATTAGCCATCACAACTTGTAGCCACAGATTATCTAATTCTCTATGGAGGTGCCCTATACCAGTGGTTGCCAACTGGTGGGCCGGGGACCACTGGTGGACCATGAGAAAATTTTGATGGTCTGCAGAGAAATGTCCCCCCCAAAAGCAATTAATCCAGGCTGCACAGGAACACAAGGCTGTGCTGCCCATATGGCCTGCCCAGCTGCTGGCACCCACCCTTCGGCCAAGCACCTTACCTTGAGTAGAGCCATGTGAGGTGGAACTAGACCAATGGCGGAGGAGGGAAATCCGCCCTGGGGTGACTTGCTGACATTGGTGGGAAAGTCAGTCCCATATTCCAGAGCTGCAGTAGTCACAGGACTGGCGCTTTGGTCATCCCAGAGCAGCTGCTCCTCCACTCAGGTGCACTGGCCTGCCATGGACTGGAGGAGTTGCTCCAGGATGACCAAAGGGCCAGTTTTGTGACTACTGCAGCTCTGAAAAATGGGACTGACTTTCCCACCAATGTCAGCAAGTCACCATCAGTCAAAATTCATATTAGTGGTGCGCAGGATTTAAAATTATGAGTTTGGCGGTCCCTGAGGTCCAAAAGGTTGGTGACCCCTACCCTATGCAGTCCACTCCACTTTAGTTTCCTTATCCAAGAACTTCAGCATATCTGGTGACTTTCTCCCAAAGTTTCTGCTATTTCGTCAAAGTCTTCCATAATGATTAGTATCAACTAATCTTTCTGTACCTTCTTCATAAAGTGAAGTAGAATATGTGGCCTTGTTAAGATATTAGGAATTACAACTTCCTCTATGCAACACGATTGGCTACATATTACTAGGACCTCCAGTGTTGTCATTTGGCAACATCTGGGAGGCGACATGGTCCAGTTTTCATTTCTGCCTCAATTTTTTTTAACTTTCTCTTCAAGGCAGGGGTGTCAAACTCAGTTTCATTGAGGGCTGCATCAGGGTTGTGTTTCACCTTGGGGAGAGGGGCTGGGTGGGTGTGGCCAGAGTGGGCATGGCAAGCTTGATATCACTCGTTTTGGGGGTGCACGTTGTGGCCTGAGCACTCTGCCAGTGAAAATGGCATCCCAAGCTTCATTTTCAGCTGCATCGGCCTCCTGCAACCCTCTGCTAGCAAAAATGGAGCTTGGGAGGGCCACGTGTGGCCCTTCTGAGCTCTGTTTTTGCTGGCAGAGGCACTGTGGGCCAGTCCTTCAATGTTTCCAGGGCAGCCCCATGGGCCAGATCTAAGTAACCCACAGGGCTGATCCGGCTAGCGGGGCATGAGTTTGACACTCCTGCCTTAAGGGGAATGCATTGAGGTTTGAATACAAGAGAGTCTAATAAGGACTAATCTATATATTACTTGAATTTCAGTAACATCATTAAGGCAAGCTTATCTGGTGTCAGGCGTGGGCCTAGATGAGGCCATCCTAAGCAGTGGTGGTATTCATTTTTTTTACTACTGGTTCTTTGGGCATGGCTTGGTGGGTGTGGTGTGGCTTGGTGGGTGTGACTTGGTGGGCATGTCAGGGGGAGGATATACTGCAAAATCTCCATTTCCACCCCATTCCAGGGGAAGGATACTATAAAATCCCCATTCCCTCCCCACCCCACTAACCTGCTTTCCAGCTCCTTTCTCCTGTGCAGGGCAACAAAAGAAAACCCAGCCGATCAGCGGGGACTTGGGAGGCAGAGAAGAGATGGGGGCAGGGCCAGTCAGAGGTGGCATTTGCCGGTTCTCCAAACTATTCAAAATTTCCGCTACCGGTTCTCCAGAACCTGTCAGAACTGGCTGAATATCACCTCTGATCCTAAGGCTATAAGCATATTGCCTTTTAAAACTTAGTATTCACTGATCTCAGAAGGTATATGGAGAACTGATGATCACGATCCTATAGCATGGACTGCTCAGAGCTCACAACAGCAGCTCGAGAAAGCACAGCCACACACCCAAAGGATGAAAAATGAAGGGGAAAGAATGAAATAAGGAAGGGGGGAAAACATTTCAAAGCAACATCAATAGAGAGTAGGGGGTCTTCCACTGAGATTTGATTGCCTTCAAATGGAATTGGCTACGAACAGTCCGAGAGAAAACCTCAATATGCTGTAATAAATTTTTGAGGAGATGGATGACTCCCGTGCAAGTTATTGCAGAGAGAAGGGACTTGCTAATGATTTCCTGAGATTGCTGCAGCCAGCTCCAGTCACACTGGAGAACGGAGAACTCTCGAAGAGCAGCCGAGCAGCAGGAAATAGCAGCGCAATAATAACAACAACATGGAGATTTTGGTTCTACCTGGCTGCAGATAATGAGCTTCAAATGAGCTTCAGAAATTTGGGAGAAGAAATAAATTAGGGTTAATTCAGCCTAGTAATATAGGAAGGAGATATATTTGCCAGGGCAAAGTGGGGAGATGTGGGGGGGGGAGACATCTTTCCTACAGCAGATTTTTTTCCCCTCTACCTCTGAAAAAAAATCAATTTTCCTCATTCCCTTTTGTCCTGATCCTGCTAAGGGCTAGACGTGCCCAGAATCAGGCTTTGGTTGTGAGTACCCCTAACTGCTGGGGGTTGTACGTTCACACAAATGGCTGCCCCTACTTAGCCCCCACCCCACCCCGGCCTATTTCAGCAACAGGGCTTCTGCATGCAGAGATATTTAATTGAAGCCGTAGCACGGATATTAATTGATGGGTGGGATTTGTCCCTGCAACATGGACGTGTGTCTAAGCATGTATTTATAGTGCTGAGGAAAGCCAGGGAGTTCTGGCTGGCCCAAAACCTTTAATGCATGCCCCGAAGTTTTTGACTGGCTTGCAGCACTTAGTCTCTGTGCCAAGATATATGCAAATGGGTGTATGAAGTCTGGATGCTGGGGGGTGGGGTGGGGACTACAATTCCCAGAAATCTACCTGTTCCCTTTAGCCATGCTAGCTTGGAATTCTGGGAATTGCTGTTTCTATGAGTTCCTCATTGAAGAAGATCCGATTACATTATGTAACAAGCTTTTGTCCATTTTTAAAACATAGAAAAGGGAAATATTGGATTCCTTCCCTTCTTCCTTCCTTCCCTTCCTTCCTTCCTCCTTCTCCTCTTCCTCCTCTAATTGCATGGGCATATGCAAATTCCTGCCACTTTTGTCAGTATGATAAAAACAGCATCACCACCACCCCATTTGGACAAGCATGTGATGTCATGATATATAATCTTGCATTGCCATAGTGTGTTGCAGCTTCTGTTAGATTGTCCGGTTGGGTAGTTGCTTCCTAGAAATTCTTAGATAGAATAATCAGATGTCACATCCAAACCAATGGAGCTCTCAGTTTTCTTCCTGCTAATTTTCCACTTCATTGTATTTTTGGCTATTCTGCCACCTTCGCTCTAAGAATTCAAGACATCTTACATGAATGTTCCCATGTTATATCTTCACAATAACAACATTGGGAGCTACATTGTTCTGAACTGAGACTGGCTGAAAGTCAAACAGTCAGTTTCTGTGCTGAAGATGGACTTTATCCTAGATCTTTTCGGTGGTAGTTCAACACCTTAATCACCTCTCCTATTAAAAATAGTTTCCGCATACTTCTGAGCCAATTCTTTTGTAGACTTTCCATGTCAGAACTGCCATCCTGCACTTCAGCCTTGCTTTGCTAGATGCCAGCCTTGCCATGAACTGTGCAGGGAGGGAACTGTTGGGAAGGAGGCACAGAAACCTCTCCTCGTGATTTCCTGAGACATTGGCTCACCCTCCCGAGACCTGGGAATGGAATGTAACAACATCTAGCTCGCATCCCATTGCAAAGACTGTTACCAAAAGAACTCATTCAAATGTGATTGGAGAATGGGGAGATATTAGGGGGGAGGATTGAAAAAAGGAAACTTAACTGAGGAAACTTCATGTGGTCATAGGGGGAGAGGTGTTGCCCTCTGTGGACAGGGCCCGGAACCTGGGAGTCCTCCTGGATTCATGGCTCAGTTTGGAGGAGCAGGTGGGGGCTGTGGCCAGGGGGGCTTTTGCCCAGGTCTGACTGGTTCGCCGGTTACGCCCATATCTGGACCGAGATGCCCTTCACACGATCACTCATGCACTTGTCACGTCCCAACTCGACAACTGCAACACTCTCTATTTAGGACTGCCCTTGCATACCATCCGGAGGTTTCAGCAGGTGCAGAATGCGGCCGTGCGGGTTGTGATGGGAGTTTCCCAGTACTCCCATGTTACATCCCTCCTGCACGAGCTGCATTGGTTGCCGGTTGCCCTCTGGGTGAGATTCAAGGTGTTGGCATTAACATTCAAAGTTCTTCACGGCTTGGGTCCAGGGTACTTGCGGGAGCGTCTCCTGCCAATATTGAATACCGATCGCCCTGTGCACGTGCACAGATGGGGACTCCTCAGGGTGCCGTCCACAAGACAGTGTCGGCTGGCGGTGCCTCGTGGAAGGGCCTACTCTGTTGCAGCTCCCGCCTTGTGGAACCAACTACCCCTGGGGCTCCGTTTGGCTCCTGATCTCCGCTCTTTCCGCTGTGATTTGAAAACCTGGCTGTTTGAACAGGCCAGGCTGGACTGACCTCTTGGGGTGGGGTTTAAATTAGTTTTAAATTAATTCTAGTTATTGGGCTTGTTTAAGTTTAATTCTTTTTAAAAATATTTATTGTTGTATTTTAGTTGTGAGCCGCCCCGAGTCCTTTCGGAGAGGGGGCGGCATACAAGCCCAATTAATAAATAAATAAAATAAATAAATGTGCAAATTTTTAGTTCTGGCTTTGCTATACTGCAACCACTTGGCTTTTAGTAAAAGTATACCTTTCACACAAATGGAATCGAGAGTCTTTCTTTTCTAAGAACCTAAGTTGGGACAGGTGTGACAGTCCAATTTCTGCATCAACCTTTCCTTTGAAACATGTATCAATCCACTTTCCAAGACATCTCAAGATATTGCACAACACATCAGATTTGTAGCATTTCCCCATTGGTACAAGTGGATCTAACTGGGGAGCTGCAATGTGTTCTGAATCTAAAGATCTGATAAGATGGGATTAAAATGGATGGAGCGCTGCTGATCTTAGGGCTGTGTCTGACTCTTCATAGAGTTCCAAAAGTTCATTGCAAATCATCAATTCAGATCCCTAACAAGAGCGATTGGATTTGGTTAGGCAAACATAAAAATAATAAAAGAGGGGGGAAAGTAAGGAAATGAAGAGTGAGCCAAAGAGAGAAAAAGGGAGAAATAGGACTTTAGCCATAGCTATTCTTGACAGATTACCCTCAAGAGAATGAGGAAACCTTGGTAGAAAAAAAAGATAATTAAATGTTACCAAGTATGTCTATTTCAGATAGGGAGATTAATCTTGGTGTCAGGAAAAGGGATTAGTTGTACAATTTTCTAATCCGCATTACTCTAGAATAAAGCACAAGATATACAGTAAATATGCATAGGTTGTGGCATTCTAGGATGCTCTGGAAAACCGTAACGATGTAATTCTTGTCTTTCAGGATCAGTATAATGACCTCTTTAGTTCAGCATGCTGTGTCCAACAATGGCCAGCTGCAATAATTGCACTGAGGAGCTCACAAACCTGGGTGTGGCACAGACGAAAGAAATGAAACAAATGGATTTCTTTGATCAATCAAAGCAACTCCCCATTCATTACACTGTCACTGGGAGATATTGAAGCTTTGAGAGATATTTTCCCCATTATAGAATTCCCTGGCTTGCTACTTTTGAATGATGGGCTTGCTCTTTAGCACTGAAAACAGGGGTGAGCAAATTAGAAACCTTTCTCCACGTATTCCTCCATTTGTTCTTTTTTATTTTCATAATCACTCCAATTGTGTTCCAGAAAGTCAATGAATAGTTTGGAAATTCAGCTGAGTTGCCATCTCCGCCCAAAAGGAGATGTTTCAGCAGATATGTTCACATGCAGTATGGATTTATTCCAAGAGAAGATACTCCTCAGTCAAAAAATATGTCTTGTTGCTATCCTGTGCGTTAATTATGAACATGTTTTGCCATTCCCTGGATAACTAAAATGGTGCGATTCAGGTAGACAACAAGGAGTTTCTACGAAGCCCAGGAAGCTGTGTGGTAAAATTATAAGATTCAAGATTTAATGGTGTGTGTTTTTTAGAGCAAAGCCTCCTTGTTCTGTAAAACTCACATTCCGTAAAGCAGATTTCACTTTCAATTTGTAACTGAAATGTTTCTCTCCCACCACTGGATTTTCTGAAAAATATCCGAGAATCATGGGAAATGATCTCTTGTGTTAGGCGTTTGCTTGACTCTGCAAACTGTAGTAGTATTTTGTGAAGTTAAAGAATGGATCTTGGCTGAAAAAAACTAGGTGACTATGAGATGGCATTAAAGAGATACAGAAAACCACCTATTTGTTAACGACTGCTGTCATGGTCATCAGATCTGGTAGTTGGAACAATGCTTTTGGAACAGTACCAGAGAAGAGGTTATGCACATGCTTAACATGGTGAAAGATTCAGATGTAGTTCTGGACATCTCCTGGAGTAGCATCCTTGGGTCACAAGATCACTGATGGCTCCTGATCCCTTTGTTGGTCCCTTGACTATTCAGCCAGATTGCTAATAAAATCCCCAAGAATCCCACTGGAATCTTTTAGGCCCACAGGATACTTTGGGTCCCAATTCTAAGAGTTCTTTTCATTGACAGCTCTGGGTAATGACATAGGTCATCTGGATCAGGAACTGACTGACCACACAAAGGACGTGGCCCAGGGGTGGGCTGCTAGGGGTTTGCAGGGGTTCGGGAGAGCCCCTAGCTAAGATTCTGTGCAGTTCAGAGAACCCCCAACTCCCATTCCTGGATGGCCCCACCCACCCTGTCCCTCCCTCTCAGGAGTCCCCATGCAGCCTGTTTTGAATGCAGGTAAGTGCAGGGCACGCACAGAGGCTTGGGGAGGGTGAAAAACGGGCCTCCAGAAAGTTCGGGAAGGCCAGAAATGGGCCAGCTTCTGGCTTCCAGAAAGCCTCCAGAGCCCGGGGTGGCCATTTTCACCCTCCTGGAGGCTTGGGGAAAGCCTCCAGAGCCCGGTGCCCCCCACCATGGTGCCAGAGGCCGACTAGGGCATGCTCACCATGGCCACACCCACCCAGCAGAGAACTCATTGCTAAAATTTTTGAAGCCCACCTATGACTTGGCCTATATATCCTTCATACGTAGATCATACACTAGGTGTCCGAGGCAAGAATACCTGTGTTCTTCTGTTTGTGTCAGGCCAGAAATTACCTGGGACAATTCCTGGAGGCTATGAACTCTTGAACCTCCCCAGATCACTTCCAGGGCATGGGAAGATCTTACAAGTTCAGCAGCTGCATCAAAAACAATACCACACCAAAAATTCGTCAAAATTCATAGGTTTCTATCTTGTACCACTTCTGTATCTCAGCCACAGTCTTTTTTGACTGTCCTTAACAGTTACCACGCTGTTTGCCACTTTGCCCATTACGTGCAGCCTATGGTACAGGGAGACTAGTATTTTTGTCACTGCTGAAACTCCTATTCTTCAACTATTTCTGCAATATATTGCTGGATCAACTTTAGGCAAGATTCTTCTGACCCTGGATCATGCATTCACTCCAAGGTCTTCTTGTTCTCCATTCAAACTACCTACAGCCTACAATCTTCCATTAGATGCTTTTTTCTTTTCTTTTTTTAAAAAATTTTTAAAAAACAACTTTATTTACAAAATTTAAAAACACACAAATACAAAAAATACAAAATACAAAAACACTAATATACAAATAACACAATACTCTTTACAAAGGTGCTTTTTTCTAAAAGGCAACTGGACTTTTTTATTTTTTGTTTTCCTTTGAAGACATTGCTTTTCATGTAGGAAGTTTCTTCAGTTTAGTTCTCAGAACTGAAACTTCTTGGATGAGAAGCAAAATGTCTTCAAAGGAGAAAACTAAGAAAATCCAGTTGTCTTTTGAAAAAAGCACCTTTGGGACAACAATGACCTGGATGATTGAGAATCTCCATAGACATTCTTCCATCAGATACTATCTGCTTCATCCACCAACTTGTAATCCCTCCATGCCATCACTACAATCTTCCTATACGTCCCAGCCAGTAGTGGGGTTCAAAGAAATTTACTACTGGTTCTGTGGCTTGGTGGGTGTGGTGTGGCTTGGCGGGTGTGACTTGGTGGCCATGGCAGGGGAAGGATACTGCAAAATCCCCATTCCCTCCCCACCCCACTAACCTTCTTTCCAGCTCCGTTCTCCTGTGCAGGGCAATAAAAGAAGACCCAGCCAGTCAGCTGGGACTCAGGAGGCAGATAATAGTTGGGGGTGGGGCCAGTCAGAGGTGGTATTTGCCAGTTCTCCAAACTACTCAAAGTTTCTGCTACCAGTTCTCCAGAACTGGTCAGAACCTGCTGAATACTACCTCTGGTCCCAGTTCCATATTCTTCTATCCTCTTACAAACTATCTACCACAAAAACAACAAATATTGAACCTATTACTTTATTCTATCAAAAAGATTAACTCAGCAATAGGAAACCTGGCTTTGGTTCCTGTTGAGAACCGAAGTGCTAAATATGAGGCACTGTCTCTATACTAGAACAATTGTTCCAATGTTTCCCCTAAAAATGCCATGAATATTTCTCCCACTGCCATCATCCTTCTTTTAAGGATTACATGTAACAAGATTGGAGTGGACAAAAGTCAATGTTTTGAAGAACTGAAGCAAACTAAGGATTATTGGTTTGAAGGGCCAATAGTTAAGGCAGTGACGTTCAGTGAACATGCTTAATCAGGCCAAAGTCCTGGCAGTGTTTTCCAACATTGATAATTACCAGATGTTTGGATTTCCATTCCCAGAATTATGCACCCACCCATGGATTTTCTGAGCATTCTGGGACTTGAAATTGCCAAGTCTGGGAAACACTATCCTAGAAGATATTTATACAATGAGGTATGAGGTAAGAATGTTTAGTCCTGGTTGAATTTTTTTTTGTAACTTAACATATTGGGCAAACCCAGAATTTTCTGTTAATTTATATTAGGGTGCACAGTCAATATTTTGGTTAACCATATTGCTGAACACTGCTAATACAAAGCCATTTATATATGTTTGGGGATAGGATAGGGAATGGGTTATCCAATAATACAAGGAGCCATGGTGGCGCAACAGTTAGAATGCAGTATTGCAAGCTGCCCACAGCCAGAAGCTTCCCACCAGCTCAAGGTTGTCTCAATCTTCCATCCTTTTGAGGTTGGTAAAATGAGACACATATTTTGGGGGGCAATATGCTGACATTGTAAACCACTTAGAGAGTGTTAAAAAGCACTATGAAGCGTTATAAAAATCTAAGTGCCATTGATATTCTAATGCTAACTGACAGATATTTTTCTAGTAGCATCATAGCAGGCTTCCAATTTCTTGACTGATATTTACATATATATATATATATATATATATATATATATATATATATATATATATATATATATATCCAAAGCCAATGTTTTTGAACCCACATCCCTGAAATATCTTAAGATTGAAATGGGAATTGTTGCTGATTTTTAAGAGTAACTTCAAGTTCTTGCTGTCCAGAAGCTATATATTTATTTATTTATTGAATTTATATTGCCGCCTATTCGCCCATAAGTGGTATATAAGTCTAAGTGCTATTGTGCTATTTTTATGATTTGAAAAACTAAATTTATCTGATGTCAGCTGATTTGATGAGGTTTTGTTGTCATGAAGATTTGACTTGATGACACCATAAGAACTTTGGAATTGAAGACGTTTCAATTCCATTCAAACTTCTTGAAAAGTCCATCCACATTCTTTCCCTCAAGATTCATCTGTACCATATCAGAAAACTCTGAAGATGGAAAATTCATGCCAATTACTCTGATTACCTTCCTCCAGTAAAAATACAATTAATCCAAAAGTCATGCTGAGTTCCCATTTGCAATTCTGAGCCTTGTATGAAGTCATTTTATCTTGCATCTTTTAGCTGGGGGTCTCAGACAGCTTTGCCATTACTATCCTCTTGCAAATATCAGGCATCCTGTTTTGTTTGCACAATGCCAAATACTATATTTATCTTGATTATTTGCAAAGGTTCCTTCCCACTCTACTTTTCCTCTGCTCTGAAATGTATTCATAAATATATAGCCTGCTTTTTAAATGCCATCCTCAAGGTGGCATCATTCTTGATTAACCTGTCATTTTAATCTCAGCCAGGAAGGGAGAATGTCTGTCCAACAGCTTTATATAAAGAAATAATAGTGATTGCTTTTGGACAAAGTGTTGTGAATATAAGTTTGGGACTCATTAATTGTACCCATGTAGCAATGCAACTTGAAACCAATTCTGCATCACAGCATTTCTATTTGTAGATCTCAAGTTGTAGATCTCCCTTTTGTCTCAATATCAGGAGGTAGAAAAATCTATCCAGATCCTTTCTTCCAGAAGTCAGAAACATTGGATGTAGGGAAGAAGAATGTATGAAGAACATAGAAGCAGAACTGTTAAGTTCTCAAGAGTGGGACACCTAAAAGTGACTAGGATGAAGATAAGGCCAGTTCTGATTACCAGTCATAACAAAATGAGTTACAGTACTAGGAGCCATTGTGAGTTCAGGGAGTTGGTAGGTTATAGATCAGAATTAGATTTCTTTCTTTCTCTTTCTTTCTCTTTCTTTCTTTCTTCCTTTCCTTCCTTCCTTCCTTCCTTCCTTTCTTCCTTCCTTCATTTCCTTCCTTCCTTCTTTTCCTCCTCTCTTTCTTTCTTTCTTTCTTTCTTTCTTTCTTTCTTTCTTTTTTCTTTCTTTTTGTAAAAAGAAAAATGAGTTTTGATTTCAGCTTATTTTCCTCATTAAAGTGATTATTTCATTTGCACTGTCAAAATATAGTCATTTACTGTTAGACTTCACACCAGACAATGCTAAACCTTGGCTCTCTGAGGCAGTATTTTTCAAACTTGGCAACTTTAACATGTGTGGACTTTCAATTCCTGGAATTCCTCAGCTAGCATGCTGCCCATCATCCACGGATGGATGGAAATGTGCAGAGACTAAATGCCACCTGAAAACTATATCTTTGTTGATATGTAAACTATAGGGCAGTAGTTTTTTTCCCAAACATATAGCAGTACTTCCAGCACCAGCTTCAGAACATGGCACAATAGGAAGAACTAGAGTAATTACTAAACCATGTCTCCATATTTCCTGAATCCTGCTTGATGCTTGAGAAGGATAATGTTGGCCTTGTATGGTGAACCAGATAAGAATCACAACTAGATGAGCTAATTCTACCTGGTGACAGAGTAGTTAGAATGCAGTATTGCAGGCTCAATTCTGACTGGTTCAAGGTTGACTCAGCCTTCCATCCTTCCCAGGTCAATAAAATGAGGACCCAGATTGTTGGGGGCAATACGCTGACACTGTAAACCGCTTAGAGGGTGTTGTAAAGCACTATTATTATTATTTATTATTTATTAGACTTGTATGCCGCCCTCTCTCCCTAAGGACTCAGGGCAGCTCACAGAATAAAAAATACAATACAATAAGTTAACTAAAAAATAATTAAACAGTACAAGCCTAATATTAAACATTAAAACTATTAAAACCATTAAAATTTTTAAAAGAAACCCCCCTCCCCTCTTGGTTCAGTCCAGGCCGGCCTGCTGAAATAACCAAGTCTTTAGGTCATGGCAGAAGGAGCAGAGATCCGGAGCCAAACGAAGGTCCAAGGGGAGCCAAGGTCCAAGGTCCACAGGGTGGGTGCTCCCACAGAGAAGGCCCTACCCCTGGGCCCCGCCAGCCGACAGTGTCTGGCCGACAGTATCCCAAGGAGGCCCTGTCTGTGGGAGCGTACAGGGTGATTGGAATGTGAGGCTGGCAGGAGACGTTCCCGCAAGTACCCCGGACCCAAGCCATGTAGGACTTTATATGTTGTTACTATGAAGCAGTATATAAGTCTAAGTGCGATTGATATTCTAATGCTAATCGACAGAGATTTTTCTAGTAGCATCAGAACAGGCTTCCAACTTCTTAATTTATATTTACATATGTCACTATCTCTCTCCAAAGCCAATGTTTCTGAACCCACATCCCTGAAATATCGTAAGATTGAAATGGGAATTGTTGCTGATTTTTAAGAGTATCTGTTCAAGTTCTTGCTGCCCAGAAGCTACCTGGCAAAATAACTCAATGTCTAAATAAGTCAAATCCAGATGAATCATATCAAATGCCCATCCTGTTTCACACAGCAGCATATTCAGAGACTTGTGAACAAGTTTCTCCTGGCTTTTGCCTCACAGCAGCTGGTATTTAGTGACACATAGCTGCTACAACCGGAGACTGCCCACAGATATTATGATTAGCAGTCACTGATGGGTTTCTACATAAATTCAGTCAGTAGCTACTTAGAATGATGGGAATATTTACCACATTAAGCTGCAAACATGCTGCCAATAAATATATTTTGCCCTACACTCTTGCCAAAGTAGGACACTAATAGCCTTTTGAAATTCTCCATCAAATGTGTAGGCAGAGAATTTGGGTAGATGATTTAGCCTCTTTTTTTTCCTTTGAGGGGAAGGAGAACTTCTTAATTTCTCAAGGGAAGGACTTCTCTTTAGCAGTGACAGTAATTCCACTGCTAAATAAAGCACAAAAGGGAAAAGTTCTCATCTAATGCCTTCCTTTGAGATTTCATATGTTTCCATGATAGTTCCATAAAAATGGGACATTTGCCAGTCTCTTGGAAATAAAAACTTGCAGGAACATTGTGGTGCGCTCATGAACATCACATTAAAATTCTTCATGGAACAAATGATCAAACACAAATGATCTACTCCTGCTAATTATTATTGTCCCACCAGTCCTCTCAGCTGTCAGTTAGAAATAGCAATAACATTTAGGCTAATAGACTGCTCTACTCTCTGGGCAGTTGACAATGTCAGCAATATTTGCATATTGCCCCCAACAATCTGGGTCCTCCTCGGAAGAATGGAAGGCTAAGTCAACCTTGAGCTGCATCAGGATTGAACTTCAGACTGTGGGCAGAGTTTGCCTTCAATATTGCACTTTAACAGCTATTATTATTATTATTATTATTATTATTATTATTATTATTATTATTTATGCCCCATCTCCCTAGGGACTCGGCGCGGCATACAATCATAAAAACAATACAAATGCTATACAATTAAGAAGAAATTAAATATGAAACCCAACAATCAAATTAAAACAATAACACAATTCATTAAAACCCCCATCCCCCTCCTCAGTCCAGGTTGGTGAGTTGGAACAACCATGTTTTCAGGCCCCGCCGGAAGGACCGGAGGTCGGGGGCCACCCAAAGCTCCAGGGGCAGCTGGTTCCATAGGGTGGGTGCTCCCACAGAGAAGGCCCTACCCCTAGAGGTCGTCAGCCGACACTGTCTGGCTGACAGCACCCCAAGGAGGCCCTGCCTGTGAGAGTGCACGGGATGTTGGGAAGCCGTTATTGGCAGCAGGGTCTCCCTCAAGTACCCCAGACCTAAGCCATGTAGGGCTTTATAGGTCAACACCAGCACCTTGAATCTCACCCAGAGGGCAACTGGCAATCAGTGCAACTCATGCAGGAGGGGTGTAACATGGGAGTATCGGGACACTCCCATCACAACCTGCGCCGCCACATTCTGGACAAGCTATGCCACCAGGGCTCCTTCTAATTTGGCGGCTGTTCAGCTTCCATTCAAAAAACACTCCAAAAATATGGGGGGTGGAGCCATGGTGGTGCAGTGGTTAGAGTATAGTACTGCAGGCTACTTCTGCTGACTGCTGGCTGATTGCAATTTGGCAGTTTGAATCTTACCAGGCTCAAGGTTGACTCAGCCTTCCATCCTTCTGAGGTCCATAAAATGAGGGCCCAGATTGTTGGAGCCAAGAGAGAATTCTAAAGCACTGTGAAGCGGTATATAAATCTAAGTGCTGTTGCTATTTCCATCCTCCAAACAAGCCCTAGGATAAGTGTTCCTGATTCAAACATAAGAAGTCCTATCAACCTACCGGTCCATCTAATTTAACACTAGGAACAGACACTGGCAACCGCAATCCAGGATATCATGCAAGAGTCTTTTCTACACTATGAGGGTCAAACCCAGGACCTTTAGCATGCAAAGCAGGTGGCACCAGTGGGATTCAGGAAGAGGCATAGAGGCCCCATACATATAGATCTTTTCCTTTCCTTGCATTCACACCCATCTAAAAGGTAACGGTAAAGGTTTCTTCTGTCCAGTTGTGTCCAACTCTAGAGTGCTTACCTCTATTTCCTAGCCAAGGAAACCAGCATTGTCCGAAAATGCTTCCATGCTTATGTGGCTGACATGACTATACACCAAGGCTCACAAAATGTGGTTATCTTCCCACCAAAATGGTATCTATTTATCCATTTGCGTTAGTCACTTTTGAACGACTAAGTAGGCAGGAGCTGGGGCAAGTAAAGGGAGCTCACCCCATCATGTGGTACTTGATCTTCAACTGCTTTTGGCCCAGCATCTTAACTGCTAAGCTCTGGTACATATACACCTGTGTTTTCTAAGTCAGGTTCCACAACTTGGTGTCCTCCAAATTGGATTCTCAATTTTGCAGATTATTTGTTTTTGTTTTTTACTGAAGGGGAAGCTTATTTTCTGTAAGACCCTTAGCATCTTATATCCCTATTTTTAGAATCACTGGCATTCTTCTCAAATGAAATGTCTGGGCTCTATGGTCCAAGGTTCTGTTTGGCTTACCAATGCAAAGGGATTGGCCACTCTTTATGCAGTAGGATCTACTAGCAAATAGAATGGAATGGAATGGAATGGAATGGAATAGAATAGAATAGAATAGAATAGAATAGAATAGAATAGAATAGAATAGAATAGAATAGAATAACAGAGTTGGAAAGGACCTTGGAGGTCTTCTAGTCCAAAAAGCTCGGGCAGAAAACCCTATACCATTTCAGACAAATGGTAGTCTGATCCTTTCTTTAAAAACTTCCATTGTTGGAGAATTCACAACTTCTGGAGGCAAGTTGTCCCACTAGTTAATTGTTCTAACTGTCAGGAAATTTCTTCTTAGTTCTAAGTTGCTTCTCTCCTTGATTAGTTTCCACCCAATGCTTCTTGTCCTGCCTTCAGATGCTTTGGAGAATAGCTTGACTCCCTCTTCTTTGTGGCAGCCCCTGAGATATTGGAACACTGCTATCATGTCACCCCGAGTCCTTCTTTTCATTAAACTAGACATACCCAATTCCAGCAGCCGTTCTTTATATGTTTTAGCCTCCAGTCCCCATATCATCTTTGTTGCTCTTCTCTGCACTTTTTCTAGAGTCTCAACATCTTTTTTACATTGTGGCAACCAAAACTGAGTGCAGTACACCCAGTGTGATCTTACCAAGGCATTATAAGGTTATATTGACACTTCATGTGATTTTGATTCTATCCCTCTGTTTATGCAGCCCAGAACTGTGTTGGCTTTTTTGACAGCTGTAGCACACAAGTCCATGATCATGTTAACTCTTCGTTTCCATTTTATAAGAAATACCTTTGAGCTCCTCTGCCTGCAGCAAATTCCTTACAAGGGTCTGAAAATGTCGCTACACACTCCAGCTTATTCAAAATGTTTTGATTTTGATTTCGATGGCACTTTTTGACACAGAAGCAGCCAAGGACCTGCTGTGAGCATGAAATTAGATATTTTGAGGGCTATTATAAACTGTGGAGTTTCTTGGTGACTCGGTTCAAAGTTGTGTAGCACAGGTGTTCCTGTAATTTTAATATACTTTGAAAATTAATCCTATTCTAAGCCCAGGATCTCATACTGCTCCCTTCATGTCATGCTGGTTTAACATTAAACTATCCTATCAAATTCATCAAAATACTGGCTGCTTTCAGGCCATGAGATTTTTTTCCCCTAATGTTTTCTTGATGCCTCTTTGATTTCCATTTTAATTCAATGAGTTCGTTGCACTCTGTCCTTCCACCTCTTCAAAGCCACAGGCAGATAACTGGTTTTGGCAAAATTGAGGAAATAGGAAAAAGAAGGAAAAACTGAACCGTCTATTTGGTTTTCCTTTTTATCCAATAAGATTGAGGTTTTTTAAGCTCTTCACTTTGGGATTAGGCAGCCAAAACCTGACATTGATAAAAATTGTCTGTATAAGTTGTATGTGGGAAATGTTCCATTTATTTGTAAGGAGTGGAAGAATAAATAAAATCTTGTTTTTCTATTGAGGCTGAAAACAAAACAAGAGTCTAAAGCTTCAAGTCTTTTTTCACTTAGTGTAACTTAGTGCTCAAAACCAGGTGAATAATAATAAAATGTTCTTTCCAGTTTAGAAGCCAGGAGCATCCTATAAGGACTGCCATTGCTCTCTTGATATGATTCAGATTTGTACATCATAAAAGAAACTTGAGAAGCCTATAATCAGGCTGAGGTAAGTTGAGTTGCATTATCAACTTTAAAGGAAGAAGAGGGAGAGGCCACATATTCATTGTGCAATGCCTCAGAGAAAGTGAAATTGGCGAAGAACATTTGTATTTCACAGAATATAGAATACAAAAGACACAGTTGGAAGGTCTTCTAATCCAACTCCCGCTCAAGCAAAATATCCTATATCAGTGATGGCAAACCTTTTTGTTGTGGTATACCGAAAGCGCGTGTGATAGTTTATGTTAAGTTTGCATGAAGAGACAGACGCGGAGTGCTTCAAGCTCTTAGTTTATTAGTGACTACAGCTCAGAATGGACCCAATTTGGCTGGGCTGCAGCTGCTACTTATAGCCAGCAGCTGCAGTTGACAGCCAATCAGAGTGCAGGGTTTTCCCGCACTTTTTAAACCAATCATTTCCAACATTTTACAAGAACAGTTCAAACTAAACCAATGACTTCAAACCTACATACATAACACCCCTCCCCACTAGGTTCAGTCCATACTCAAACCCCAACCTATCTAATGTATTCTTTTAAATAGGTGGGGCTCTTACGTGCGTTGAGACCTCGTGGTTCAGATGTTTTAAGGTTCTCACCTTGTGAGAGAGGAAATGTGTCTGCTGACATTTCCTTACTTGGACTTGTAGTAATGGTAGAACCTGTTTGGTTACTACAACCTGGTCTCTCCTTCCAATCCATCTCCAACCCAATGTCAGCACCTAAATCAGGTAGTGATATGCAATCTTCCATTTGTGACAATGGTTGTTGGTATTGTGACAGGTTTTGGGATGGTTCCTGTCATGTTAGCTCATTACACATGGGGTTGATTCTTACTTGCTGATTACTCTCATAATCTTCCCCTTCCCCCCTAGAAGAGGTAGTAGGTATGGGAACCAGAGAGGAGCAAAAGCGATGCTCCTGAGGCAATCTGGATCTTAACTGATCAATGTGCCTGCTCCAGATGACACCATCCTCCGTTTGTACCCTGTAAGACCTGGGGCCTGTGATTTGGGTTATCTCAGCAGGAATCCATAATGGTTCATCCATGAGGTTCTTAGCATAAACAGAATCACCCACGGTGAAAGTGCAAATTTTACTAGTGGAATCTAGTGGTGCATTGGGTGCGTAAGTGGGATGGAGGTGGTCAAGGGGAGACCTGAGTTTCCTACCCATCAACAATTCAGCTGGGGACAAATTAGTTGAGGGGTTGGGAGTGATATGCTGAACACTGAGAAGTTTTTCAACTTTCTCAGTGATATCCCCTGGACCCAACTGCTGAAGTTTTTCCTTGGTAAATCGTACCATACGCTCAGCCCGACCATTAGCCGAAGGATGCCCAGGGGCTGTCAGGGCATGTCTGATACCCTGTTGTGCTAGATATGATTCAAAAAGGTTGGATGTAAATTGAGGGCCATTGTCAGAAACAAGCACATCAGGTAACCCGTGAGTTACAAAAAGCTTTTTAAGCTGTTTGATGACAGCTTCAGTTGTGGTGGATGCCATAGGGATAACCTCCAGCCATTTGGAATATGCATCAACTATAATAAGAAAAGTGTGCCCTCTGGTAGGGCCAGCAAAATCAATGTGAATCCTGGACCATGGGCCCCTAGGACATTCCCATTCCTGTGGCGGGGCCGAGAGGTGGGGCAGGCCTGACTTCCTGACAGTTGGGACAAGATGCAACCCAGTTTTCAACCATTTTGTCAATACCTGGCCACCATACATAACTCCTGGCCAATCCCTTCATTCTGACAATTCCTGGATGACCCTCATGTAACATTTCCAAAACCTCTTTTTGTAGTTTTGCAGGAATAACCACCCTGTTACCCCACAAAATACATCCTCTTAATACAGATAATTCAGTTTGCCTGGATTTAAAAGGTTGGGCGAGTTGAGGTAGATCTTGAAATGGCCAACCTTTCTTAATCCAGCCTATGACAGGAGCCAATAAAGTGTCTTTGGCAGTCTCTCTGGCAATTTGAGCAGCATGTACTGGAAGTTTCACAACAGTTTCTAGAAAAAAGGTGTGAGTCTCAGGAACAGGGTCCTTAATGTGTGAAGGAAGTGGGCAGTGACTCAAAGCATCTGCATGCCCAATGTCTTTACCAGGTCTGTGGATCAGTTTGTATGAATAAGCAGCAAGAAATTCAGTCCATCTCAGCATTCTTGGTGACAGGATCGTGGGCGTTGGTTTGTCCCCTGCCACAATGCCTAACAGAGGTTTGTGATCTGTGACAATAGTAAATGTTCTCCCATATAGATACTCATGGAATTTCTTGACAGCTGCAACAATTGCCAAGGCTTCCTTGTCCAGTTGGCTGTAATTTCTCTCTGCTTTAGTCAAAGTGCGAGAGTAAAATGCAATAGGGGCTTCCTCCGCTGGGAAGCATGTGGCTCAAACCCCCCCCCCCTCCAAAAGGGGAGGCATCACAAGTCAGAACAGCAGGAAAGTTTTCAGAGAACTGTATCAGCACAGCATCAGACGTGATTAGTCTTTTGATATTGTTAAATGCAGCTTGTTCCTTCCTCCCCCAGACCCAAATAGATTTTTTGTCCAGCAACCTGTGTAGGGGTTCTGCAATGGTTGCCTTCTGAGGTAGAAACATATGATAGAAGTTAATGAGTCCCAAGAATGCTTGCAAATCTGTTTTGCATTTTGGCCTGGGGGCTTCTTTGATTGCCTGAACCTTTGCCTCTGTGGGGTGGATGCCATGTTTATCAATCATGTAACCCAAGAATTCCACTGTATCTGTTCTAAGTGTGCATTTTTCTTCTTTGACTTTTTTTTATAAAAAAGTTTTTTATTTTTGATACAAACATACAAACCGGACATACAAAACATAAAAACCATCTTCCATATATACATACAGTGTGTCAGTTGGTTACAAATCCTTTGTGTCATCCTTTCATATTCATCACTCACAATTTATCAAAAAGAAAATTTCTCATATTATCAATAAAACATTATGTATTTATCAATTATTACTTGTGTACAATTAAACTATTTATTTCATCATATATACGAGATATATTTTTAATCTAAAATTTATGTTATACTTTCATCCAATGGTTATATATATCAACATTATATTTTATATCAGCCTATTATATTTCTATTACAAAATTATATAGTCTATTGCATTACCAAGTCTTTTTATCCAACCATTGATAAAACAAATCCATAGCTTGTAAAATTGTTTATCTTCTTGTTCTCTAATTTCAAATGTCAATTTACTCATTTCAGCACAGTCCATAATTTTCCTAATCACTTCCTCCTGCATAGGTATTTTATCATTCTTCCAATTTTTGGCAAATACAATTCTAGCTGCTGTTAAAACATTTACAATCAAATATTTCAACTCTTTATTGTAGATATCTGGCATAATTCCCAATAAAAATATTTCTGGTTTCAAGTCTATGTGTTGTTGTATCATTTTTTCCAACCATATGTGGATTTTAGTCCAATATCTTTTTGCATCCGAACAAGTCCACCACATATGGTAATATGATCCAGGTATCTGATGACATTTCCAACATTTATCCGATTTATTCTTAAACATTCTTGCAATTCTCATCGGGGGTAAGTGCCACCTGTAAAACATCTTATACACATTTTCTTTATAAGCAGTTGACATTGTCATTTTATAATTCTGGGACCATAATTTTTCCCATTTCTCTAGATCAATCCCATATCCAAAATTTTCCCCAAGCAATCATTGTTTCTTTAACTTGTTCCTCTTCCATTTTAATTTCTAAAAAATATCCATAAAGTTTTTTAATCATCAGTACCCATCAATATTTTGTCTAGCCCAATCTGCTTGTTATAAATACCTTCTACTTTAATATCCTTATCAAATCTAGATTGTACTTGCAAATATGAAAACCAATTCATTTTTATACCTTGTTCTTCCAACGCTTGCATAGATTTAAGTTCACCTCTTTCATTCAATATCTCACCATATCTAACTGTTCCTTTTTATATATTACTGGATATGAAAAGGCTTCAATAGTAGATATCCAAACCTACATACATAACAGTTTATTATTGTTTATTATTGTTTATCGCTTGGACTTGTTATCCCGCCCTATCTCCCGAAGGACTCAGGGTGGCTCACATCATAAAAACCCACAATACAAAAATTAAAATTAGTTAAAAGTTATTAAACCCAAGCCAAACAATATCTAAAACCCACAAAAAACACTAACAATTAAAACATCTAAAAAACCACCACCCCTCAGTCCAGGCCGGCTTGTTCGAATAGCCATGTCTTTAGGCTGCAGCGGAAGGAACGGAGGTCCGGGGCCAACCGCAGCTCCAGGGGCAACTGATTCCACAGGGTGGGCTCCACAGAGAAGGTCCTACCCCTGGGGGTTGCCAGCCGACACTGTCTGGCCGACGACACCCCAAGGAGGCCCTGTCTGTGGGAGCGCACAGGGCGATGGGCACTCGATGCTGGCAAGAGACGCTCCCACAAGTACCCTGGCCCCAAGCCATATAGGGCGTTTGTGAGTCCCAACACCCACAATGTAATGAGTCCTGTCCCCCCGTGCATGTGTGCGCAACACCCTTGCCCCACCCCCTTGCCTGCACTGCACATGCGTGAGCCTCCCAGCTGATTTTCACCCCATTTGAAGCTGTTTTGGCCCTCCTTGAGGCTCGAGGAAAGATTGCAGCCTCGGGAGGCTTTTCTTGAGCCTCCGGGAGGGTGAAAACGGCCTCAAATGGCCTCCGGAGGCCCTCCGGAGGCTGAAAACGGGCACTTCCAGTATTTCTGGAAGGCCCATTTTTCAGCCTCCTGAGGCTGCAGAGGCTCTCCTCAAGCCTCCAGGAGGGCGAAAACAGCTCAAACAGGCTGAAAATCACTGGGAGGCACAGGCATGCACAGTGCAAGTAAGTTTGGCTGGGGTATGCGTGCCCGCACAAATGGCTCTGCATGGCACCTGTGGCACACATGCCATAGGTTCGCCATCATGGTCCTATATAGGTGCTGGTGTTAACCTATAAAGCCCTTCATGGCTTGGGTCCGGGATACTTGCAGGAGCGCCTCCTACCAGCATCAAGGTCCAATCGCCCAGTACGCTCCCACAGGCAGGGCCTCCTGGGGGTGCCATCGGCCAGACAATGTTGGTTGGCAGTCTCCTGGGGGAGGGCCTTCTCTGTGGGGGAGCCCACCCTCTGGAACCAGCTGCCCTTGGGGCTGCAGTTGGCCCTTGACCTACATTCCTCCCGCCGTGATCTAAAGACCTGGCTGTTTTTACAGGCCAGCCTGGATTGAGAGGGATTGGGGATTTTAAATGGGGCATTTTAGCATTTTATAATATATTTGGATTGGATAAGATTTGGATGATGTCTTTATGTATTTTGTATATATCTCTGTGTGAGCCACCCCGAGTCCTCCCCAGAGATGGGGTGGCATATAAATCCAAATATAATAATAATAATAATAATAATAATAATAATAATAATAATAATAATATTCCAGACAAATGGCTATCCAATCTCTTCTTAAAACCCTCCATGATGGAGCACCCACAGCTTCTGAAGACAATCGTTCTACTAATGAATTGTTCTCACTGTCAGGAAATTTCCCCTTAATTCTAGGTTGGATTTCTCTTTGATAAGCTTCCATCGATTACTTCTTGTTCTGCCCTCAGATGCTTTGGAGAATAGGTTGACCCCCTCTTCTCTGTGACAGCCCCTCAAATATTGGGAAATTGATACCATTGTCAGCCCTAGTCCTTATCTTTGTTAATTAGATTTACCCAGTTTCTACAATTGTTCATCATATTATTTGGGCCTCCGGTCCCTTAATCATCGTTGTTGCTCTTCTTTGCACTATTTCTGGAGTCCCAAGTTCATTTCTGTATCACGGTGGCCAGATTTGCTGGCTTGTTTACTTGCTTCCGTGAGGCACATAAAGTACAAATAAAGTTTCATTGCTATTTGCTCTCCCAAATAATTAAATTAGTATTTAGGAGTATATTGCCATAGATCAGGAGGTTCAACTTAGGAAACTAGTTTAATAGGAGCGTAGCAGTTCCCAAGTGCCGTGGCTCAGGCTGTTAATTGCCTGCACTTAAGTTCCAGCTGCCTACAACTGCTGTAGGCTCGAATCCCACCAGGCTCAAGGTTGACTCAGCCTTCCATCCTCTCGGGGTAGGTAAATTGAGGACCCAAGATTGTTGGGGGCAATTAGCTGACCTTGTAAAATGCGCTAGTAATAAGCAGGCATATACAATGGAATGAAGGCTATTGCTGAGCACACTGGGTTGTATCCCAAATTGTAAGCCGCCTGAGTCTCGGAGAAGGGCGGCATATAAATGTAATTAAAAATAAAATAAAAAATAAAAAAATAAATAAAACAAAAAAAAAACTGCTCTTGGCTTTCAGCATTTGGTGTCCAAGGCAGATAACTTCCTCTTTCTAGCCAGCCTTTGGTACCCTACCAAAACCATACAAAAGGATATTTTTTATCCCTGAATTTATTTATTTCAATCCATCATCTCTGCTACTGGGACAAACACTAGGTCCTGCTTTCAGAGAAGTTTGCAGGAAGAGAAACAAAAAGCAAATCATCAGAAATAATTCAGGGTTCTCCTATCATGCAAAGCTTAAACATACCTATATACACCCATCTGTTTCCAAAAGGTCTTTTGGAAAGAAGATGCCACAGCCCTGGTTCTGTATCTATTTCTGGTTCTTCCAGAGTGGTCAAATGTTATCCCTAGAGTTTCCTACTATTAATATGTATTTTTTTTCCTATCAATTTTCATTCAATTGGATGAAAGAGAATTTGTTTCAGTGGAGAAGAAGAAAAGGAGGCAATTTCAGTGAAATTCTCATGGGATGGACAGTGAAGGCTTCAACATGATGGAAACAGAACGGAACACCAACAAATATACTACTTTCTACCACCTCCAGCAATAAAGCTTACTCAAAAGCACCAAAAAGAATCAGAACATGAATTCTTGAGCACTTTAACAGGAAGAAAAAGAAATGAAATCTGGAGAAAGGGTTTCAGAAACTATAAAACAAATTTTCCAACCATAATAATATTCAGCTATTTACTGGTAAATAAAACACTTCAGATTTTTCCTACATGTTTGTAGGGGAAGGCATACTCTTAGTTTGAGTATGAGGATTGACAATATGGGGTCTTGCAGGATCTGACCATGTTCAACTTAGCCAGCCCTATGTACCTAACTATGCTCAGACAGGTGTCTCAGCAACAAATAAGCAGGATAAGAAAGCAAGTTTTGTTTCCTTCCAGAGAGAAACTCTAGGACTCCAGATTGTTATCTGTAAAGAGTGAGGCTAATGACGTGAAAAGCAATCATCCACAGGCAAAAGCAGAACCATTTTGCAAACATTTTTGCAAATCATCCAAGGTCAAAGTCTCTGCTATTTCTTGAGAGTCACATGTTCCTCGCCACATCCTAATCATGTCCAATGCAAATCAATGATTTTCATAGTCCTGATCCTTATTGCACTAAACAAATTAGATGAAGAGAACTCTACTTCTTATATATAGTATCTATTGTGGTCTATTCTGACATGGTAGATGACTGACCTTCAAATACAATTTGATATATCAAAGTTGTCAAGCACATTTTGGAGGGAGGGAGGAAGGAAGGAAGGGAAGAGAAGGAAATAGAATAGAGGGAGGAGGAAGGGAGGGCAGGAGGGAAAGAGGAAGGAAGGAAGAATAGAGGGGGAGAAGAGAGGGAGGGGAAAGAGAAGTTGAAGGAAAGAGAGAAGGAGAGAAGAAAAGAAAGAAAGAAAGAAAGGGAGGGAGGAAGGAAGGAAGGAAGGAAGAAAGAAAGAAAGAAAGAAAGAAAGAAAGAAAGAAAGAAAGAAAAAAGCATCCACTTAAAAATAAATTAAAGTAAAATCACAATGAAATCACTTGCAGTAATAGCAGTGCCAGTTTTCTACAGGCCCATGCACACATCTCTCGGAGCCCAGATCAGTCTCTGAGAAGGTATTTCATCCCTGGGATGAGTTTCCCATCTTAGTACTCCCCTGCCTCACATCATTATTTAGCAGAATCAAGTTTGGGGCCATTGGTAGGTATGCCATTGGTGTGCAGCAGCCTCCAAAATAGCCAGTGCAATCCTAAGCTTCATTAACAGAGGGGTACAATCAAGATCAAGTGAGGTACTAACACCACTCTATAAAGCCTTAGTAAGACCACTGCATCCAGTTTTGGTCAGCACACTATAAAAAAAGATGTTGAGACTCTAGAAAGAGTGCAGAGAAGAGCAACCAAGATGATTAGGGGACCGGGGGCTAAAACATATGAAGAATGAAATGCAGGAACTGGGCATGGCTAGTCTAGTGAAGAGAAGGACCAGGGGAGACAGGATAGCAGTCTTCCAATATTTGAGGGGCTGCCACAGAAAGGAAGGGGTCAAGCTATTTTCTAAAGCACCTGTAGGCCAGACAAGGAATAATGGATGGAAACTGAAGAAGGAGAGATTGAACCTGGAAATAAGGAGAAACTTTCTGACAGTGAGAATAATCAACCAATGGAACAGAAGTTCCCCTTGGAAGTTGTGGGAGCATCATCACTTGAGACTTTCAAGAAAAGACTGGACTGCCATCTGTCAGAAATGGTGTAGGGTCTCCTGCTTGGGCAGGGGGTTGGACTAGATGACCTACAAGGTCCCTTCCAACTCTGATTATCTGTTACTCTCTCCTCAAACAGAGGAGCATCAGGAAGCCTCCTGTGCAGTTAGACTCTCCTTATGACCATGTTAGATTAAAAGGTCTTGTTTCATGAAATTCAAATATTTGGAGCAGAATCACTGGCTGCCAACAGGCTTTGGTTGAAAAGAGGCAACACAGTAACTTAAGTAGGGACAACAGGCAGCTTCCCGTGTTGATGAATGCTTGCAGTTAGCTGACCAATTAACTAATTAGCAAAGTAATCAATGCAATATAGCATACTCTGGCAGGCATAATGAATTCATCCATTCTGAGAACATGGGGTGTTATTTCCATATGCAAATAATTGAGAATATTGGGTAGCAGAAAGATATGCCCACTGCACGTTTTCCCTAGCAGTCAATTAGATTGCTTTAAAAAAAAGATTTCTATGCAGCACTCAGATTTAAAATAGCACATTGTTAATAGACATCTTATAAATTACGCACCACAGCTTGCTTTCGCCTCAGAATGGACAGCACCGGTGGCTACCCCAAACAAGGCAGAAGCCTTGAGGGTTCTCAGAATAGTTAACTTACGGAAAGTCCACGGAATGTCTTCTTCATAATTAATAAATGAAAAACATTGCTGCAGCTAATCAATAAAGTTGTTAGAGAGAATTGATCGGATGAGGAAACTCTTTTTGTGGGTACAATTTTTCACCTCGTTAGAACAAAAGACTCCCACGGGTGCTATCAAAGAGATAGATACTTAGGCATCTGACCCAAACAAGGATAAAAATAGAAGTTCAATTCATTAACGGGCAGGGGGAGCAAAAAAAATAGCCCAGCTTAGACTTCTGGCTGAGGAGCTGACAGGCGAGGAGAGGGTTAACCGCTCTGCTGTGAGGAGGCAGCATAAATGGGAAGCCTGGGAAAGAGACTCTACCATAACTATGTCAGAGAAGGACTTCCAACTGCGGCTTTTTTCCTTTCACTGAATTCTGCCTTTCAAAAGACAAAAGCCACAAGCTGGTGGCAATTTCCTAGGGCACCCAAAGTGACACCGCAATCACTTTCATGAAAGGTTTTGTGTGGAAAAAAGAGGGGGGAGCCTTCTTTTCCAACACAACACACTCTTCACAGGAAGCTGTTCGTCTAAACTTAACTTCTTCTTCTTGCAAGTTGGGAGGTTTTAATTTTGGATCGTGCAGATCCCAGATCTCCAAAGGTTGGGGAGATCTAGACATCTCTCTTGCTACATTCAAATAACTCTAATTTTACCCAAGATATACCAGCCAGAGGTGGTATTCAGCAGGTTCTGATCAGTTCTGGAGAACCCATAGCAGAAATTTTGAGTAGTTTGGAGAACCGGCAAATGCCACCTCTGACTGGCCCTGTCCCATCTATTCTCTGCCTCCCGAGTCTCAGCTGATTGGCTGGGTCTTCTTTTGTTGCCCTACACAGGACAACAGAGCTAGAAAGCAGGTTAGTTGGGTGGAGAGGGAATGGGGAGTTTGCAGTATCCTTCCCCTGCCACGCCCACCAAGCCATGCCACTGCCACCAAGCCACACCACACCCATGATGCCATGCCACGCCACACCCACCAAGCCACGCCCACAGAACCGGTAGTAAAAAAAAATTAACCCCACTACTGATACCAGCCCATTTCAGGTGACAGGAGGGGATTTCCTTGGTTGAATACATGCTCACACACACAAAGAGAACATGACCCACAACAACAACAACTGTGTTGTTTCTATAAAGTCTCAAGTTCAAGAAAAGGCTAGGCTGGTTTCTGATCCTGGAGATGACCATTTTTTTTTGTCTTATTAAAACCATATTTTGGGAGAAGGTACTTCTCTTGTTAATCTGTGTTTTTATGGATTGCTGTGAATCACTTAGCAGAATTATATGAGATAGGCTGCCTTATATAAGTCTTGCAAATAAATACATGTAAGGAATATAAATGTATGGAAGGGTTCTGCGGTAAAAAATAGTTTGGCAGTTTTCAAATGGATTCTTGATTCTTAACAAAATGGATTCCTTTAAAACAGATTCATGATTCCTTTTGGCTCACAGTTAAAAACAATCTTGCCTCCTCTCTACTCTTCACCTGTAATCCAAAATATCTAGAAGGTCCTTTGCAGGAATCTTGAAGACACCTCATAAAAATGATCAGACATTTAAATGTAAAGGGATGTTTTCTCTGCGTAGTTTACTACTAATAAAGTTAGGTTTGTGAAATGAGAAGGATGTTAAAATGTATAGTTTAAATAAAAAATTAACAGAACTAGATCAGATATTAACAGGAACAGATGAAAAACTATTAAAGAAAATACATAGCTATTTCTTAAGTATCAAGATGGAAGTGGAACAAGTTAAAGAGACAACGATAGTGTGGGCTAAATTTTTTGGCTATTTGATTGAGTTAGATCAATGGCAGAAATTATGGGATAGAAATTATAAATTAGCAATGTCTACTGCATACAAAGAAAGTCTTTATAAAATATTTTATAGATGGCATTTTCCGCCCTCAGGGTTAGCAAAGATGTTTAAGGATAAATCTGAAAAATGTTGGAAATGCCATCAGATACCTGGTTCATACTGTCATATGTGGTAGACATGTCAAAAAGCAAAAAAACGTTGCACAAAAATACGTACATGGCTTGAACAAAATGATAAAACAACATATAGATTTGAAACCAGAGACATCTTTTGTTGAGCATTTTACCAGACAGGTATAACAAAGGGAATGTATATCTGATTTTACATGTATTGATTGCAGTGAGAATAGTATTTGCACAACAGTGGAGAAGCTAAGAGATCCCTACAGATGAAGATGTGATTAGAATGTGCAGAAATGGATAAGCTAACACCTACAATTAAGGAAAAGGAAGAAACTGAATATTTTTTGACTTGGGGTTTACTTTATCAATGGTTAACTGATAAAAACAGGAACTTGGAAACAGGGGAATTATTATTTCCTAAAATGATTTGTACCCAGACAATACACTGTTCAATTGAAATTGGAAGTTTTGTATGTTATAAAATAAAATAAAATCTTATTACAAAAAAAAGTTAGGCTTGTGTAAAGCTTCAGATTCCAACACACACAAAAAATATTTTTGAATGAGTGAGGGGCACATATGCAGCCCTTCTCTGCAACTCCTTGTAGTTGGAAGTCCAAATCCAAGCAGTTTCTCATCACCCACTGGCCACAAGGTATCGATCAGGAGTTTCCAAACTTGACAACTTTAAGACTTGTTGGCTTTAACTCCTAGAATTCCCCAGCCAGCCATACTGGCTGGGGAATTCTGGAAGTTGAAGTCCACAATTGTTAAGGGTTGCCAAATTTGGAGAACTCTGGTATAGGTTAAGGGTTAAGGGTTTAGCTCTTTATGTACCTTCTTTTTGTATAAGGGATTGCTAATCTGAGATCTTTCCTTCTAGCCTTTTGCTCCAGGCTCAAAGACCCCTTACTCCTTAAGATTTGATAAGAAAAATTTGATAAGAAAAGCATGCATTTAGTATTACATGTTTTAACAAGAGTGAGGATTATCTTCGCACAACATTGGAAAGTTGAAGAAACACCACAAGGTGAAGAGATAATTAAGAAGATACTAGATTGTGCAGAAATGGATAGACTTACATTGAAAATCAAGCCGAAAGAAGACACAGAATATTATCAAACATGGAACTTATTCTACCAGTGGTTGGAAAAAAAGGGAGTGGAAAGTAAGAATGGAATCTGTATTGCTAAGCAAATTAATATACCCAGACAACTCGTTTATCAAGCACTAAGAAATGTAATTAATAGAAAATTAATAAAATTTATTTCTAAATAAAGGCCCCTTACTCTTTGACTCTCCTCCTCCTGCTGCTCCTTTATTTGTGCTAGGATACACAGCACTTAGCTAGACACTGGGCATTGCTCACCCTGCAACAAGATTCTTGTAAATAAATATTCCTTTCTGAAATGGAAGAATGAAGAAGTTTCTGGGTGTAGATGAGAGATTTATTTATTTATTTATTCATTCATTTATTTATTTATTTTGTCAATCGCTTACAAGATAATAAGTATAAGGATAAACATAGTTGTGAATACATGAAATGAATACATATAAGAAAAATAAAAGAAACAATAGGACAGGGACGGTAGGCACGTTACTGCACTTATGCACGCCCCCTACAGACCTCTTAGGAAAGGGGTGAGGTCAATAGCAGACAGTGTAAGGTTAAAGTTTTGGGGGTTTGGGGAAGAAACCACAGAGTCAGGTAGAGTATTCCAGACATTGACCACTCTGTTGCTGAAGTCGTATTTCCTGCAGTCAAGTTTGGTGCGGTTTACCTTGAGTTTGTATCTATTGTGTGCTCTTGTATTGTTATGGTTGAAGCTGAAGTATTCATTGACTGGAAGGACATTGCAATGTATGATTTTATATACTATATTTAGATCGGACCGAAGTTCTAGGTTTTCTAGGTCTAGAGTTTCAAGTCTGGTGGCATAAGGTATTCTACAACGAGTAGAGGAGTGTAGAGTTCTTCTTGTGAAATATTTCTGGACTTTCTCAACTGTGGTCTCTAACCTTTGAAAGGATAAGGTAAGGACTCTTAATCATTGTATTAAGGCACCCTACCTAATCCTTGCAAGGGGTAGGGACCCACTCTTAGGAATCCTCATCTACACCCAGAGAATGCTTCATCTTCCAGAACTTAAAGCAGCGGGTCATGTCCTGCCATTGGGCTGCTGCCAGTACCAGGAAAATATGCTTTCAGGAGCTGCAGAGAGGTGCTGCATGCATGGGCACCCATGCACAGTCCAAAGCATCTTTTAGATTTCAGCTCTGATCAGTCCTAATTCCTGATATCTATTCTCATACTGTATCCTAAAACCTTAATGGTGATTCTAGAGGCAGCAGAAAGTGTGTGTGTGTGTGTGTGTGTGTGTGTGTGTGTGTGTGTGTGTAAGAGAGACAGAGAGAGAGAGAGAGAGATGGAGAGAGAAAGAAAGAGGGAAAGGGAGAGAGAAAGAGATGGAGAGAGAGAGATGGAGAGAGAGAGAGGAGAGACATGGAGAGAGAGACATGGAGAGACAGAGGGAGAGACAGAGAGAAAGAAAGAGGGAGAGGGAGAGAGAAAGAGATGGAGAGAGAGAGAGAAGATGGAGAGAGATGGAGAGAGAGAGATGGAGAGAGAGATGGAGAGGGAAGGGGAGAGAGAGGGGGAGGGAGAGAGAGATGGGGAGAGATGGAGAGAGAGAGAGATGGGGAGAGATGAAGAGAGAGAGAGGGAAAGAGAGAGAGGGAGAAACAGAGAGATGAAGATGGAGATGGAGAGAGAGAGAGAGAGAGAGGGAGAGAGAGAGAGAGATGGAGAAATGGGGGAGAATACTGGATTCAGCACAAACATTAATCCAAGCTGTACAGGTAGTCCTGAATTTACACCACAATTAGGACCAGAAATTTCTGTTGCTAACCGAGGTGGTTATTAAGAGAATTGTGCCCAACTTTACAATCATTTTTTGGTGTGGTCCTTGTTATGTATGTAGGTTTAAATGTTATTGGTTTATTTGAACTGTTCTTGTAAAATGTCAAATGGGATTGGTTTAAATAGTGCAGGAAAAACCCTGCACTCCCATTGGCTGGCAGCTACGGCTGCTGGCTATAAGAAGCAGCCGTAGCCCAGCCAAGTCGGGTCCTTTCGAGCTGTAGTCACTTAATAAACTCTTCACTGAAGCTCTTCGTGTCTGACTCTTCATGCAAACTTAACAGTCCTTAAGCAAATCATCATGGGGGTTAATTGAATCACAAGATTGTTAAGCAGATCTGGCTTGGCCATATAGACTTTGTTTTATCAGAAGCCGGCTGGGAAAACTGGAAATGGTGAACATGTGGCCCTGGGGCACTGCAGCCATCATAAATACATGCCAGTGGCAGAGTGTCCGAATTTTGATCAGGTGACCCTGGG
Source organism: Naja naja (assembly GCA_009733165.1). Taxonomy (NCBI): domain Eukaryota; kingdom Metazoa; phylum Chordata; class Lepidosauria; order Squamata; family Elapidae; genus Naja; species Naja naja. The sequence goes on from CM019149.1 coordinate 292,182,187, forward strand.
GAATGCCGCAATGGTCATAAGTGTGAGGACTGCTTGTAAGCCGCTTTTTCAGTGCTGTTGAACTTCAAATGGTTACTAAATGAAGGGTCCTACCTGTCATGAATTATTTGAATAGCTGCTACTTCAGACATCACAATGAGATGTTGTTTTCATATCTTTAAAAAAAACCACCGGCCAATATTTTCCCAGATGGTTAATTAATTAGGCTATTTTTACAGCACACAGTACAAAATGAGGACTTTTACTTCCTGAACTTAAAGCTGAGACAGTGTAATAGGCTGAGCCTATAAATCATTAATATTACAGCTGCTTTCATGGAAAATTAGCTAGCTCTAATCTGACAAGAAAAGTCATTTTAAATTGTGAGAATTTTGCAAAAGGCAAGAGGGATGGAAAATCGGTAATGCTTTTGAAGATCAACTCCCTGACTTGGCTGTTTCTTTCTACTTTCTACTTCTTCTGATGGCATAAAGGTGAAGAGGGGAAGCTGAGAAGCCAAAGCTGTGATAACGACAATCCTTCAACTTCTGAATTTACAAAGAACATCTTTCTTTGTGGTAGCTAAAGAGTAAGGGAAACTTCTAGCTGGCTGAGACCATAAGGAGCTCTTCTCATTTATGCTTCGCTCACATGAGGCTCAGAGAACTAGAGACTTTCCCATTGCTTCTGGGCAGTCTGGCATTCATTCGTTCGTTCATTCATTCATTCATTCATTCATTCATTTATTTGTATGCCACCTTTATTATTTTTAAAAAATAACCAAAGCTGGACAACATATAGGATAGAATTCTTTATTGGCCAAGTGTGATCAGGCCCACTTGCATTTTGAGGGAGTCAAGCTATTACTCAAGGCACCAGAGGGCAGGACAAGAAGCAATGGGTGGAAACTAATCAAGGAGAGAAGCAACTTAGAACTAAGGAGAAATTTCCTGGCAGTTAGAACGATTAATCAGTGGAACAACTTCCCTCCAGAAGTTGTAAATGCTCCAACACTGGAAGTTTTTAAGAAGAGATTGGATAACCATTTATCTGAGGTGGTGTAGGGTATCCTGCCTAAGCAGGGGGTTGGACTAGAAGACCTCCAAGGTCCCTTCCAACTCTGTTATACTATTCTATTTTACACAAGGAATCTGTCTCTGGAGCATAAGCTGTCAGTGTATATACAAGCAACAAATGATAAATCATGATCATAGTCATCATAAAAAATGCATTCCTAATCAATCCTAAGATACAATCCTTAGAGATATCATAGGATGCTAAATAAGCGATCATCATAAAACACACTGTAGGATACTATATAAATTGCAAGATACAAGCAACAATGTTATAGTCATAAGAAGATAAGGAGATAAGCAACAGGAAAGATGAGAAGAATAATAGTAATACAGCCTTACAAGAGAGTTTGACAGCGTTGCGGGAATTAGTTGTTTAGCAGAGTGATGGCATGGGGGAAATCCAACACACCTCCTTCCACCTCTGCCTTCAATCAAGGTCCTGTATACTGCATGAGTCAAAAAGAGGGCTGTGAACATATTTACAGACCCCTCACATCCCGGACATAAACTGTTTCAACTCCTTCCCTCAAAAGGACACTATAGAGCACTGCACACCAGAACAACTAGACACAAGGACAGTTTTTCCCCGAACGCCATCACTCTGCTAAACAAATAATTCCCTCAACACTGTCCAACTATTTACAAAGTCTGCACTACTATTACTATTAATCTCCTCATCACTTCTTATGTATGACTGTAACTTTGTCACTTGTATCCTTACGTTTTATATTGAGCATTTCCTAGTACGATTTGATTGCTTATTGTACCCTATGACTATTATTAAGTGTTGTACCTTATGATTCTTGACTCTTGACAAATGTGTCTTTTCTTTTATGTACACTGAGAGCATTTGCACCAAGATTTCATCTAATTTCTACCTCTTATCTTTAACCATTGATAAAACCTATATCACGTTTAATAGTACTCTGTACCTTCTTTATCTTTTATTTTCAATGACAATCTATCCATCTCTGCACAGTCTAATATTTTCTGAATTGTGTTTTCATCTGATGGGGTGTTCTTGTTTTTCCATTATTGTGCAAATACAATTCTTGCTGCTGTTAACACATGTAACATTAAGTATATAGACTACAATTGTAAGACTTTTCTGGAGTTCATGTAGGGTGCAAAAAATCAGGATCATGCATTAAGAGTTAATGGAATTCAAGAGGACCATTTATGGGAATGTAAGGATTCCAGGGTGGTTGCTCTCTTGACTCCACCCCCAGTCTCTGCCTCTCCTTCTCCTACAGCTTTTTAATACAGAAGAGTTTGCTACATGGAGCATGACCTTTTTCCCCCAGCCATTTTCAGACTCTGCCATCTTTGCATTTCATCAACCCTTCCAGATGTGTCACCACACAAACCACAAACACAGAATAATTCAAGCACCTGTCAAAATGCAAATGTTTGACCAGACCGTCTTACGTGTTAATGCATAGACTATGTTTCTCTGCACAACACTTCAGAGTTGATGGCTAAAAGAGCTTTGGAGGACACAGGAACATGTGTCCTTAAACTAAGGGCTCCTTTTCATGGGATTATGCTACAATTGCAAAGGGCACCTGCAACACACCCAGGAAAAGGAATGACAGATAGGAGTTTCATCAGCATCTCCCAGGGCTGTGAAGCACCTTTGGGCCTTCAAGACTGTCAAACCTTGAAAAAAAAATATTAGTGCTGCACAATCTAATATTTGGACTCGTTTGTTTATTTATTATAATTGATCTTGAAGTTCTAACCAGGGCTGTTAGGTATTTGGATGGCAATCAGAGATAAAGACTAGACAGGAAAGTTTAAAAAAAATCCTCTCCTCCAAAAACAGAAATTTTGGAAGAAGGCAATGGCCAACAACTACAATGTCATTGTCAATACAAATACACCAGGGCTTCCATTAAGTCACCAGGAGGCTGAGCAAAATTCAAAGAAAGCTTTGCCTAATTTATAGCATGCTATGATTAAGCTGTACAAATGTTTAAGCTCAAAGATAGGGAACCTCTTAGCTCACAGGAAGACTGAAGTTGAGGAAACCTTCTCATTCAGCTCCCCCACACCCAGGAGTGGGCTGCTGGGGGTTCACAGGGGTTCAGGAGAGTCCCTAGCTAAGATTCTGTGCAGTTCGGAGAACCCCCAAATCCCACTCCTGTCTGGCCCCGCCCACCACGCCCTTCCCCTCCCAGGAGTCCCCATGTGGCCAGTTTTGGATGCAGGTAAGTGCAGGGCGTGCACGGAGACTTGGGGAGGGCAAAAAATGGTCTCCCGGAAGTTCTGGAAGGCCAGAAATGGGCCCGTTTCCACCTTTCAAAGAGCTTCCAGAGCCCAGGGTGGCTGTTTTCACCCTCATGGAAGCTTGAGCCTCCAGAACCCAGGGAGGGGAGGGCAAAAATGCCCCACCCCACCAAGGTGCAGGAGGCTGACTAGGCCACACCCACCATGGCCACGCTCACCCAGCAACCGGGCAGAGAGCTCTTTGCTAAAATTTTTGAAGCCCACCCCTGCCCACCCCAGGATGTCAAGCTGCTCCTCTCCTTTGAATCCAGCTGAAGAAAAGGGGAAGGTACTCACCATGGTCTATGCAACTTGACAATGGTGGAAGGAGATCCCACTCGGTCCTTGAGAGTCAGATTGCTATTTTTCAAGAGGGTAGGGATTTGGAGAGCTGGGAGGAGATTTTACTTGGGGGAATGATGTCATGTGGCTTGAATGAAATTCCTGGGAGAATATCTTGCCCTCTGGCAGGAATCAGCCATCAGAAATAGTTACCTCTGTTTAGAAATGCACATTTTTTAAAAACGCAGGTGGAGTGAGTTTGCAGTCCACACACAGATTTTTTAAGACCTGATCCCCAGATTTCTGTGCTGTAACAGTTAATGTTTCTCTGAGCAATCAATAAATTCCAGTCTCTAGAGAGGGATGTTTTGGTTTTTTCTTGAGGTTGGTTTTGGGTTTTTTGTTTTGCTTTGGTGCTTTCTTTTCTGCAAAAGGAGGCTCTGAAGCACCGAAACCATGCTTTAATTGCAGAAGTGCAGTAATATCCAGCTACAATTTTAACCAATTCAAAATATGGGTTCATGAGAACTTCCGGTTGGCTGTCAAAGGGAAGGGACATGCGGGCAGAAGACTCTGTGGAGCACAAACCTTCATTCTCCGGTCGCAGGGGCTCTACAGAGTCCAAAAGGGGCTTGGAGAGCTCCTGAAGGAGAGGGGTCCCCAGAGGAAAGTCTCAGACGGTGGTCTGCGGTGGAATCGGGGTGAACCAAGAACGAGCGGAGGAGGAGCGGGATGCCAGCAATGGCTACCCCCGGGCATTGACAGCTGATCACACCAGCGGTGAACAAGCAGAACAAGGTATTGCTTTGCAAGTTTAAAGATCATCCAATAAGCAAAACTATTCGTGAACAATTTAGACGCCAATAATAACTTTGAACTACTTGGAGACAAAACAAATAGCTCCGATTTAAGTGGGTGGCTGAGCGGCGAGATTCATGGTGAGTGGAAGAAGTGAAAGGAATGAAAAATAAAAAAACATTAGAAGGAGAAGAAGAGGTTTAGATAATTGACTAACTATACGCTGTTTGAATAAGACATTTGTTACTTCGGCTTGGATTTAAATAGATCTGATCTACGAAATAAAGATTTGCCTTTCCCTCTGTTCAACAAAATGACAGCAGCGGAGTTGATTTAAATGGATGCTGCGGACTCTTTATAAACTAATTCTTATTACATGAAAGCTTGGGAAAGCGACCCAAATAAGACCGAAGGAGAGATGATCTAATAAACTTTATGACAATAGATAAGCAGGTCTGGATTCTATTTTATCGATTGGAGCAGATGTAAACTAGGAAAACTATTGAGTCATACAGGAAACTTTCTACCCAATACAACATCCGGAAGATAGCAACCTACGGAAAAGGAGGAAACAGGAGGAAGGCTGCACAGAAACTTCATGAGTCACATTGTAACACGAAGGAACTGGACTGAATAGTGATATATCACTTTTCTTTTTTTGCCTTACCCTTTTTTCCATCAGACTCAAATTTTCTAATGTCTAAACTTCTTTTCTCCCTCCTTCCTTCTCTCCTGATACCCTCCTCTTCCCATATCCCCCTCTTTTTTTCTTTTCTTTTCTTTTCTTATTATTTCTTTGCCTTTAGAAGTTTTTTTTTTTTCTCTAGTATTTAAATGTTTAGTTATTTAAAATATTGAAAAACATTGAAGTATATAATTGATAAGATAGTTAATTTAGAATTGCATTAGTTGGTTTAAAAACAAAGCACTAATAACTGTTATATGTTTAGGAAATTAGAGTATTTAGAATAATTAATTCATGAATTAATTGAAGAAATCAACTGATTTCACCATTAGTATTTATAATTATTGATTTAATGAAATTGTTGGAACCTGAATAGGCACAGAAAGCACTTCAACTTTAGTTTTACTTTAGACACGGAATATAGATACATTTTTCTTTTCCTTCTTTTCTATGAAATTATAAGAAGGGGAGGAGTGGGGACAGAGGTGATCTGGGGAGGAGTGATAGGGGAGAAGATAAACTTTAACTATCATTGTGGGGAAAACTGTGGGTAAACTTTGGAAAATGACGAGCACCACTAATGTTTCAAGACTGGTATAGTTAGGAAATTACCTACCCAATTAACGACCACTACAACGGTGTTAAGTCCCTCGGCACAAAGGGCAATTGATGAGATGTTGCCAAAAGAACGCTCTAATTCCTCGAAAGACCTGCAAGGTCTACTATTAGGTATGCAGGAGATGATGATTAAGAATCATGAGGATATGAAAAATGAAATAGGGTTGGTGAGAACTGACTTAAAGGACAAAATACAAAAGATAGATGAGAAATTTGAAATATTTCAACAAGAGATGAAGAAAAATCAGGAGAAAATAATAGAAATTGAAGCAAAGGTAAATAAGGAGGGAAAAAGGGTAGATGAACTAACAGATAAATTAGAAAGGGAAAATAAAGAATTAGAAATAGCGATAATACATCTCGAATCGGAAAAAGCAGCTTATTACCTTAGACTACAAAATGTAAGGGAAGAAAAAGGAGAAAACCTATGGGAGGTCATTGTAGGTATCTTAGCTAACTTACTAGAAACAGAAAAAGAAGATTTAATAAAGGAAATTGATGAACTGTACAGGGTTCAAACTAATTATGCAAGACGATTTAATTTACCAAGAGAGGTGCATGTGAAACTGGTGAGGAAATCTCTCAGGGATGAAATTTTACATAGAGCCAGAGATAATACTTTAGAGTACAGGACAAACAAATAATAGTACTTAAACAAACTCCTAAGAGAGTAAGGGATTTAAGAAGACCCTATCAATTTTTAACAACAAAACTCATAAAACGAGGCATTAATTTTAGATGGCTGGTTCCAGAAGGCATAATGCTAACCTGGGGTGATAAGAAATATAAGTTAGATACTGTAGAGAAAGCAGAGATGTTCTTTGAACAGCAATTAAATAGAGAAGGAGAAGAGGAAGATCAAGAAATAGCGGGAAGAGAGGAAAGGGAGGTGCCAGATGTACATAAAAAGGTAAATATAACAGAAAATAAAGATGACAACAATGGAAGAGGGAATTTACAGAAAAACCCAAAGACATTAGAATTACAAGAAGTACCAAGTACAGAATTCAATAAAAATATAAATTTTTGTGATTGCATATCCTGGAATGTAAATGGTTTAAACTCTCCGATAAAACGCAAAAAGCTATTTAAATATTTACAAACACAAAAAGTTGACATTATTGCCCTACAAGAGGTCCACATTGCCCAGAAACAATACCACTTATTAGAAAATAAAAATTAGGAAATTTGTTTTCTGCCCTAGACCAAAAGAAAAGGAGAGGAGTAGCACTTTATATAAGAGACTGGATTCCAGCTTCACTAATATATTCGGACAAAGAAGGCAGGATATTAATGGTAGAAATCGAAATAAGAAAGATTAAAAGCCTACTAGTTGTAATTTACGCACCAAATGGCCCAAGAATCTTTTTTCCAAAAATGACATAATAAACTTAAAGAATTACAATATCAAGAACTATCTATCATAGGAGATTTTAATGTGGTCATAGATAAATCATTAGACTACAAAGGAAATAATACCAATTTGGAGAAGAAGAAAAAGTTACCAAAAACATTCTTAGAACTTGCTAAAGATCTTAATATTAACGATGTTTGGAGAGAAAGGAATACAACCAAAAACAGTTTACTTATTATTCCAACCACCACATGTCCTGGTCAAGACTAGATATGATGTGGATGACTAAAAAATTAAACTCAGAAATTTTAGATATAACTATGGAACCAAATGTATTAGCAGATCATAATATGATTAGGCTTAGGTGGGAGGGACAACAACAATCAAAGATTTGGATGCTTCAGAGGTCAATTCTAAAAGATGAAACATTTAACAAATTGTTGACAAAGGAGTTAGAACTCTTTTTCAAGAAAACAAACCCCAAGACACTTCTTTACAAAATAACTGGGACACAGTTAAAGCTGTAATGAGGAGTGTCCATTAAATATATGGCCAAGAAAAATAAGGAAAAAAAACTACAGAGAGCCAAATTACAACAGGAATATAAGGAATGGGATGGGAAATTGCAGGCCACACCACAGAACAAACAAATTAAACTACAAATGGACATAGTTAAACATAAAATAAATTTAATCGACAATGAAGAATTAGCCCAGAAATTAAAGAAGACGAAGCAATATCAATTTGAGAACGCAAATAAACCAGGACGTTGGTTAGCCTTTAAACTCAAGAAACAGAATGAAAAGAGATGGGTCACTAAATTAAGAAATGAACAAGGGAAGATATGTTTTAAAGAGGAAGAAAAAGGCAGATTATTAAAAATATTATAACGATTTATACACAGAAATAAACCATGCAACAGAAGATCAAATTCAAAATTACCTAAAAATGCTGACATTATAGAAGTCTCAGACGAGGATAAAGAATTTTTAAATCATAATATAACTCTCCAAGAAGTATATGGGGCCATCAATAGGCAAAAAATTGACAAAGCTCCGGGGCCTGATGGTCTACCGGCCAAAATTTATAAATCACAACAAGAAACTTTAGGAAAAGAAATGTTAAAGATTTTCAATGAAGTTCTAGATAAAGCAAAATGTCCTCAATCTTGGCGAGAAGCCAAAATATCGATTATCCCTAAAATAGGTACTGCTTTGATGGACCCGAGTAATTATCGACCAATCTCCCTCCTTAATGTTGACTACAAAATTTTCATGACTATTCTGGCTGATAGATTTAAAAGAATACTTAACAAATTTGTATCTACCGATCAAAATGGCTTTCTCCCACAAAGACACCTTAGAAATAACATTAGGGTAGCATTAGATGTATTAGAATACTATGAAGACCACAGTACAGAACAAGCTGCACTACTATTTCTAGATGCCCAAAAGGCATTCGATAATGTAAAATGGGACTTTATTTTACAACAAGCCAAATATTTGAATTTAGGACCCAAATTTATAAATGCAATCACGGCTATTTACCAAAAACAAGAAGCTACAATTTTAATCAATGGGACACTTATGGGAAAATTTCAAATACAGAAGGGAACTAGACAAGGATGCCCATTGTTGCCACTATTGTTTATTATGACCTTAGAGGCCTTAATTAAGACAATTAAAAAAGAAAGTGACATAAAAGGATTAAAAATAAAAAAGGAAGAATTCAAATTACAAGCATTTGCTGATGACCTACTTTTTATTCTAGAAGAACCACAAACTTCTGGACCTAAATTATTAGAAAAATTGAATGAATTTGGCCTTGTAGCAGGACTAAAGATTAACAAAAATAAAACAAAAATGATTACGAAGAATATGACAAACAAACAGAAAGAACTATTGGCCGCAATAATGGGCATTGAAATTGTGGAAAAAACAAAATATCTAGGAATTATTATATCAACTAGGTACAGTACACTCAAGAAGGATAATTATGACCCTCTTGTTAAATGAATAACGGAAGACTTAAAAAGATGGAATAACTTAAATTTATCTTTAATGGGCAGGATAGCCACGATAAAAATGAATATTTTACCTAAAATTTTATTTCTCTTCCAAAATGCCCCTATAAAACTTAAAAAACCTTCTTTGATGGATTGAACAGAATAATATCAAATTTTATCTGGCAAAAGAAAAGACCGAGGATAAAATTAAAATTATTACAGGATGCTACAGAGAGGGGGGTTTGGTCTACCAGACTGGGAGCTGTACCATAGCTGCAATAATGACCTGGTTAAAAGATTGGATTAACCACACAAATACAAGAATACTAACATTAGAGGGATACAACCTCCAGTCAGGATGGCACGCTTTTCTTGGACAAGATAACATAAAGGGTCATAGCTACGTGCAAAAACACAAAGTTAGACAGACACTTTTACATACTTGGTTTAAAATTAAGAAACAAATGTATATCCAAATTCCAATTTGGATATCGACTTTAGAAGCTTTGATGCATCCACATCTATTAAGATACGACAAAATTATTACTTATGAAGAACTATTAGATGAAAAAGGAGATTTACAATCTAGGCAGCAGTTGATTGAACAAGGAATAGAATTGGAATGGTGGGCCTATCTGCAACTCCAATCTAAATACAAAAGACAAAAAGGAATTGGGCATTAGCCAAACTAGGACTGAATTTGATGAAATTTTGTTAGGACCAGATGAAAAGATGATCAAAAAAATCTATCAGGTATTATTGAAAGTTAAATTGGAAGAAGAAATTGTAAAAGAAACAATGATATTATGGATGAGAAATTTTGGTCATAATATAAATTTGGACGATTGGCGAAGCATCTGGACTAGAAATAAAAAATAACTTTAGCAATCCCATATAAGGAAAATTTATACAAACTTTTTTACAGATGGCACATAACACCAATGAGACTAGCTAAAATAAATAACAAATTTTCACCTATTTGTTGGAAGTGCAACAAGGAAAAAGGTACTTACTATCACATGTGGTGGAGCTGCAGAAAGGCCCAGGAATTTTGGAATCAAATACATAATTGGCTATGAGAAATCTACTTGGAATCACTAATAAGATATACCCAGAAGAAACTTTTTACTTAATGATCCACATTATTACAGCAGCAAGGATGGCTTTTGCACAAAACTGGAAAAACATCGAAACTCCAACGGAAGCAGAATTAATAAGGAAAATCATTGTGTGCGTGGAGATGGACAAATTGACAATGGAAATTAAAAATAAGGAAGAAACGGACTATTACAAAATATGGAATAATTTTTATGGATGGCTTGACAGGAGAAAGATCCAATAATTTCTGAGAATTGGACTAAACAAACATTGGACAATGAGTGATACAAGCTTAGCAATACCCGGTTCAAACTTAATGTATGTCTTTGTTTGGTTATGTGTTGTTTATGTTAATGTTTGTTTCTGTGTGACTATTTAATGATAAAATTTATAAAAATAAATTTAAAAAAATACGGGTTCATTGTCTCTTTGGGAGCTGATTTCTCTGCAGTTGCAGACAGAACTGAAGACAGAATTTATAATTGCAATTTCAATATGAATATTTGAAGCCTCCAAGACGCCATGCAAAGGCGAAAGGAAATGAGTGAATTTTTATTTGCTGCTCATTGTCAGTTTTTTTCCTTCCTTCCTTCCTTCCTTCCTTCCTTCCTTCCTTCCTTCCTTCCTTCCTTCCTTCCTTCCTCCCTCCTCCTCCTTCCTTCCTCCTTCCTCCTTCCTTCCTTCCTTCCTTCCTTCCTTCCTTCCTTCCTTCCTTCCTTCCTTCCTTCCTTCCAAAAAGCTTGCAGCATTGACATTTTCTGGCTTTTGCCAAAGGACACCAATGAGTAGGCTTCCAAGTTTGCACATTAGGTTTACTTTTAAAAGTTCCCGTTTGTGCATTCAGGTCACAGCACAACTCTTTGTCAAATGTGACCTACATCCCACCACACTAAAATTTTATCCACTGAACAAGAAAAGTCCATCAAAGATAAAGGCTACATAATGGATCCAAAAAAAGAAGTGGAAAACCCCCAGAGAGGCCATTTTAAATTACAAAAAGATTTCCCCCTGCCATCACAAACTCGTAGGATTCTTTTCCAGCTCCCCTCCTTTTTTTTAATGCTGAAATGCTTTTAGCCACCAGGGAATGGCTGCAATATGGTTTCCTTGTATTCACTGGGCTACATCATTGGAGAATCATCTTTCTGTGGACCAATTCAGAGATTGGAGCCTTCCTTCCACTGCGATACAGGTAGACTTGACATACGACCGTCACTGGTGTTGGAAGAAATGTCCACCTGGGTTCAGTTCAGAGATGGTGTTCAGCAGGTTCTGACCAGTTCTGGAGAACTGGAAGCAGAAATTTTGAGTAGTTCAGAGAACCAGCAAATCCCACCTCTGACTGGCCCTGGCCCCATCTATTCTCTGCCTCCCGAGTCCCAGCTGATTGGCTGGGTCTTCTTTGGTTGCCCTGCACAGGAGAACAGAGCTGGAAAGCAGGTTAGTGGGATGGGGAGGGAATGGGGATTTTGCAATAACTTTCCCCTGCCATGCCCACCAAGCCATGCCCACCAAGCCACACCATGCCCACCAAGCCATGCCCACAGAACCGGTAGTAAAAAAAAAATGAAACTGGTTCAGTTCCAAGCGGAAAAAAGACACTGGAATCATAGAAGTTGCTTGGAAAGAAGGTTTACTGATGAACAGGATCACATGCCTTGGAGCTCTTAGATGAAGAAAAGGGGAAGAGATGCTGAGAGTCCCTGGGTTTTATACCCTCTGTGACTTTGAATTTCCTGGGGCACAGGAAGAGTATCCTGATTGGTTGCTGTCAGAGGTCATAGCTAGCTCTGTAGGTTGTCTGTGTGCTAAGTTTGGTTGAAACTTGGTGGGTGGTGCAATGAAGGGCAACTGAATGGCTCTGCCTAAAGGAGGTAGATCTTTGTTATGTAGAATAGGCTGTCCCAGGCTTTAATGGCCCATTAACAAAGGTGGTGGGGGGCTGAGTTTCTGCCTCTCTTTTAGGGGAAATATTCTCCCCTTTTAATATTTCCTAAAATATTTCATTTTTCTTGGAGAGGGATGGGTGCTGACTTCCTACAATGGTGATTGACCTTTTTTGTGACGGTTGTTCAGCGAACACGCTGGCTCTAAAATGAGCGCAGTGGTCATTAAGCAAACTCATCATTTGCTACGGTGTGGTTTTACCAAAAACCAGAACTAACTAACGAGTACTAACTTCCAGTTTTTACTGAAACTATTGTAAAGTGCAGTTATGCGGGACACTACAGATGGCCACGAGAGAGGACAAATGTCAGGACTTTGGAATCAGGTCATAGTTTCCTGTTTCCTTATAGGCCACAACTTTGCATGGTCACTAAGCAGCTAAGTTGTAAGTTGAGAACTGTTGTGGTTCACCGGCAGCAGGTGCGGATGGCTGAGGTCTCGGAGAGTGAGGACTCAGATGAGGGGCCTGCATGTGATGTAGGGATGGGGCCAGGACCATCAGGGAGTGGAGTGCTGCCTTCGGAGATTGTGGAGGCTGGCAGCAGTGATGAAGAGGTCCCCGAGGAGCCTGTGCCCAGTGCGTGTGCATGCAGGGCTGCTTGAAGGAAAGAGCAGCTGCAGCAGCATGGCTGACTCGGGAGTAAGGCTGCAAGGTAATGGCCCCTCCCTCAAGAGATAAAAGCCAGCTGAGAAACCGGAGTTCTTTTCAGGAAGCAAAGAAGTTTTTGCACTCAAGCCTTGTGGACGTTCGGAATATCTTGGTTGGTGTTTGGAGACTCTTTGTGTTTGAAATATTTCTTAGTAACTTTACTTAGTGTTCTTGGCAGCCTTGCACAACCTTGGCAAGGCTCGTTCTTATCAGAGATTATTAATTTGAAACAGCCTTTTAACCGTGAATTAACAGAATTAGCAGAGAAGCATTAAAAGGTTTTGCTTTTATCTCTGTTTGGTGTTTGTTTACTTGGAACAAGGTTTGGGTCAGAACAAGAACTACATGTATACCCCAGTTTCTAATAACATTTAAATGGAAAATTGTGCAGAACACTGGGTCCTACCATTAATTAGGCTAACAGGTTCAGTGGTGGGATTCAAAATGTTTTACTACTGGTTCTGTGGGCATGGTTTGGTGGGTGTGGCATGGCTTGGTGTTGTGGTAAGGGAAGGATACTGTAAAATCTCCATTCCCACCCCACTCCTGGGGGAAGGTTACTGCAATATCCCATTCCCTCCCCACCGCATGAACCTGCTTTCCAGCTCTGTTCTCCTGTGCAGGGCAACCAAAGTAAACCCAGCCGATCAGCTGGGACTTGGGAGGCAGAGAAGTGATGGGGTGGGGCCAGTCAGAGGTGGTATTTGCCGGTTCTCTGAACTATTCAAAAATTTCTGCTACCAGTTCTCCAGAACTGGTCAGAACCTGCTGAATACCACCTCTGAATGGGATTCAAATGGAACAATCCAGTGTGTTTCCTAATATTGCCTGCTGCTGCCCATATGAATATTGTCTTGCTGCCGGTATTGGATATTCAATGACAGGCTCATTTTGGCTTTTTCATCTTACTTGTCCTTCATCTTAACAGAAATGATTTGAAGCACATAGGATCCTTAAATATCAATATATTCCTCGCAAGTGGTGAGACAGGGACAGTTTGGATGAAGTCCATATCACTGTTATTTGAATAAACTTGCATTGATTAAAAGGATGAGAACAATGAGGTTTATTTATGATTTATTTATTCATGTCCTTTATGTTATGTATGCAGGTTTGAATGTCATTGGTTAAGTTTGAACTGTTCTTGTAAAATGTCAGAAATGATTGGTTTAAAAAGTGCGGGAAAACCCTGCACTCTGATTGGCTGGCAACTGCGGCTGCTGGCTATAAGTAGCAGCGCAGACCAGCCAAATCGGGTCTGTTATGAGCTGTAGTCACTAATAAACTCTTCACTGAAGCCCTCCGCGTCTGACTCTTCATGCAAATTTAACACTTTATACAGCTACCCATCTCATCAATGTAACTTTATATACAATAAAAACTTGGCTTCCAAAAGCATTTTGTGTTTGTCCCACAACGATGTTTGGATTATTTTATAGTTTGGGGATATTAGGCTTTGATTCCCCCAAATTTCAAGCTCACCAGCCCTATTTGTGGTGGAAGATCTGGAGTAGAGGCCTCAGGAGATGGGGCCCCATAATAGCTGGGAACCTATTTACTTCCCCAAAATCAATCATTCCTATTCTCAGATGACAGGCATGGACTATCCCTCTGCTTTCAGGTTTTAGTTCTCAAGTCCACTGTCAGCTTTGGAATCCCTGTTAAAAGCTTCCACATGGATACGGAGGGTGGGGGGGTTGGTATTTGAGTAATTTTTAGTAGACATAACACAATATATAAATTGGACTCAAAGGCAATTTTCCTTCTCTTTTCCCTTAACTTCTGCAGGTGATAATATTCATCGCCACTATCTGCACCTAGGCTGCTACCTGGATCAGATTAATTTAATCAGCAATCATTGTGTACGTCAATAGTTTGGCACAACAAAGAATAGTGTGTTTTATAAAAGTTGCTTCTCAGGCACTTTGTCAGAAGTGCATGCCAAAAGTTGAGAAGCCAGAGAGAGTATGGATTTGCTATGATTTGCTTGTCAGCTCCCACCTTTAAAGACACTTCGTTTTCTGCACATTCCCAAACCTTTCAGCAATTGTCCCTGCCTCTAACCTCCTTGACTGCCAAGCAGAAAGAAAATGACATCAGGATTGCTGAAAGTACAGCAATCACAGAAAATGGTTTAAGACTTCTGTTTCCGTGACTCCTATAACAATGCGCTCTGGCTACAACCTGGCTTACATGGCAGCGCAACGCTTGTCTTGCAGCATTTCTTAGACGTGGCTTAATCGAATTGCCCGTGCAGACCTAAAAGCAATGTATAAAAATTAATGTTGTGGGAAAGGATGCAGAATTTTTAAGTCTTCCCCCCACCCACACCCACACAGTTATATTGGAATCCTCATTAACTCTTAATTTGATTCTGCTTTCTGCTGGTATCTTGGAGATAAGAAGGCAGCTTGCAAAGGGGGAGAGAGAAGGAAAGAAGGGTAGAGTAGTGGATGGGGAGGGAGGAGGTACTCATTTTCCATGACAAAGAAATGAAATCGGTAACTCTGACATTATCCTCACACGCCCGGTTCCAGCTGATCTGGTAAAATACAATATTGCCTTAAGCAAATCTTGATGAAAAACTGAAATGACACCAAGATGTTCTTGTGCGTAGTATATATCAGTGCATTAGCCCCCTTCTCAAACCTTTTTTGGAAACTGAAAGCAAAAGTTATAGCAGAAATTGAGTGAAGGGATGGAATTGCGTTCACTCTGGCTTCGGACTATGAATTCCCATTGACACAAAACAGCAGGGTTTGGAAGGGACTAGAAGGCTACTGGTCAACCTTTCAATCCCCAAATAACCAGGAATGGCCACTGTCTATGGGACCGTGAAGTACAGTAGCTAGAATGCTGCTTATAGATAAGGAAACCACAGGGGTTTTGGGAGAGCCCCTAGCTAAGGTTCTGTGCAGTTCGGAGAACCCCCAAATCCCACTCCTGGCTGGCCCCACCCACTCCACCCTGCCCTGCCCGGAGTCCCCCACGCGGCCCGCTTTGGATGCAGGTAAGTGCAGGGCGTGTGCAGAGGCTCGAGAGGGTGAAAAACAGGCCTTGTGGAAGTTCGGGAAGGCTGTGGAAGGCCTTGTGGAAGTTCGGGAAGGCCTGTTTCTGGCTTCCAGAGAGCCTCCAGAACCTGGGGAGGCCGCTTTTGTCCTCCTGGAGGCTCAAAGAAATCCACGGAGCCCAGGGAGGCAAAATGCCCCTCCCCCACGGTGGTGCAGGAGGCCGACTAGACCACGCCCATCCAGCAACTGGACAGAGAACCCACTGCTAAATTTTTTTTAAATTATTTTATTTATTTTTTTAAGACAAACATAGACAAACAAATACATAAAGAACACAAAACATCTTTTTTGAGAACAGTGTGCTCCCGGGTTGTCACTTCTACATACAGACATAAATTCAATTACACATTCATCTTATGTATTCTAATCCATATCTTGTATCCATTTTCATGATTTTTTTCCATAGCTTTTCCCTTTCTCTACTTTCTATAATCTTATTTTAAATTATTCCATTCCTTTCTAATTTCAATTACATTTCTTTTTCTAATTTTCAATATCTTTCCATTTAATATTTTTACACTTTCATCTGTACTGTTTACAATTTCATGCTCTTTTTTTTCCTTGTACATATTTTGGCCTGTAGTTGCTAAGGCTGGAGTTATAACACCTTTATATCTTTTAACTATTATCTATTCAATTATTATTTAACATTTAAAGTGCACCTTCACATATATGACATTCATTTTCTAACCTCTATTTTATATCACATAACTATCAACAGAATTCTGCTTGGTACATTCCCTTACAAATACACATTAAATTCTTTAACGAGAAACAAAAAAGAAAATATACATATATATAAAATACATATTTCTATTTCAAATTCAGCTCCACCCATTGCTAAAATTTTTGAAGGCCACCCTGGGTAGGTCCATCCTGAAACAGAGCTGCAGTGGAAGTCTTAGACAGACCAATTTCTATAATTTTTACAAGAGGGACAAAAGACTATCCTCATCATCAGATATCTTTTGGTTGCCCCAACAGTGGTGAGATCTGACCAGCTGGGCAAGCAAAGTAAAGGCTATCATGGAGGCTCTGTCTTTCACATCCTAGAGAGGATTGTTTCATTCCCTCACTGATAATTTCTGGGAACAATAGCACTTAGACTCATATAGTGCTTCCCAGTGCTTTCCAGCCCTCTCTAAGTGGTTTACAGAGTCAGCCTTTTGCCCGCAACAAGCTGGGTCCTCATTTTACAGACCTCGGAAGGATGGAAGGCTGAGTCAACCTTGAGCTGGACAGGATCGAACTCTGGTTTTATGTGCAGAGTTAGCCTGCAATACTTCATTCTAACCACTGTGCCACCATGGCTCTTTCCTAAAGAAGTTCACAGCAGGTGGAACTTGGCTGATCTCAGAAGCTAAGAGGGTTTGGGCCTGGTTAGTATTTGGATGGGGGACCTACAAGGAAATACAAGGCCTGTAAGCAAATCGAGAAGTTAAAAAGCCTTGGTGGTGCAGGCTGTTAAACACCTAGCACTTAGCTCCAGCTGCCTGCAATTAGTGCAGGCTCGAATCCCACCAGGCTCAAAGTTGACTCAGCCTTCCATCCTCCTGGAGTAGGTAAACTGAGGACCCAAGATTGTTGGAGGCAATAAGCTGACTTTGTAAAAATGCCACTTGTGGGGGGCCAAAAAGCCCTAGTAATAAGCAGGCATATACAATGGAATGAAGGCTATTGCTGAGCGCATTGGGTTGTGCTCCAAAAATTGTAAGCCACCCTGAGTCTCCGGAGAAGGGCAGCATATAAATATGAATTTAAAAAATGATCTGAAAGAAGGAAGTAGCAAAACCATTCTGCAATGCTGCCGAAAAAAAATTCATGGAAGCCGTCAGGAGGATTGAAGTTTCACTTGAGAGGGATTTTTTATCTTCATTAACTTTTCCCCCAACAATGAATCATTCTTCTGCTTCTCCTCCTTGGAAAAACTTTGCCTTGCAGAAGTGTGATGCTCCATCATGTTGCAATGAAATACATTGCAAAAGAGGGTTGATTCACCACCTCCACAACAGAGGTGAGGGCCCTTAAGACACATTGCTTTGATGAGAGGGTTTTCTGCACCAGTCTGTATGTCACCCATGGGCATTCAGCGGGAGGTGTAAAAGATTGTCCTGAGGCCAAGAAAGAAAACAAATGTCTCTAAACAGAATGGGAAGATCTCATTGCAGGTGTATCAAACAAACCTCTATTTTCTCATTGCAAACATTTCAGGGGAAAAGAGATTTCAGGGAAAGCTTCAAAAGAGACCTTTGTTTAATGATCTCATAATTTTAAAAAATTGGATTTTTCAAGTGACTCAGAATTACTTGAATCGGCACAAGATTCTGTGCCGTAATTCCTAATTCTTGGCATTAAAACCCAGTTTTAAAAGTCCATGAGAGTCCTGCTTCCCTGATTATGGAAAAGTCACATGGTGACTCTGCATTCTAACAGTGGTTAGAGTGCAGTACTGCAAGCTACTTCTGCTGACTGCCGGCTGACTGCAATTTGGCAGATCGAACCTCACCAGGCTCAAGGTTGACTCAGCCTTCCATCCTTCCAAGGTGGGTAAAATGAGGACCCAGGCTGTTGAGGGGGCAATAGGCTGACTCTGTAAACTGCTTAGAGAGGGATGTAAAAGCACTGTGAAGTGGTGTATAAAGTGCTATTGCTATTACATTCTGCAGGTAAGGGGCTTGACAAGGGCAATTAATAACCGAAGTGTGAGCATCCAATCATGTAAGTACTGCAACACATGCACATATCCAGATACAAGTACATACTTGTGGACATTGACACGATTGTATCATTGCATGTATGTCAACACTTTGGAGTCAACAGTTTGCTACAGATGTTGTCCAGCAAACCGAAAGAAGTCGCTTCTCTATTGTTTAGAAGTGAGGTTTGCTTTACTAGGTATTTTCGTTTTCCTTGAGCTGGTGACAAAGAAAAGTGCCTTTATCCAGATAGCTAGTTTTCAGGGATGAAGAAATGGAATAGAAATGTGAAGAGTTCAAAAACAGGATTTGGCATTAAACTAAATCTGCTTGGTTTTTTTTAAAATAAACCTTGTGAGTTATCTAGAACAATAGGATAATTTTTAAAAATAAATATATAATAGACCTTATGGGAGGTGGCCAAGGAAACTGTTTCAACAATTGGGGGGTTCCAGAACCCCAAATGGGTACCTTTATTGTTGACAGTGGGTAGACTGCAGAATGCTTTTTCTCCCATATGTGCACATGTTATTCCTGCATATGTCTTTGACTTTCCGTCAAAATGGTTCACTCACAGCCATATAACAATGGAGAGGGTTCACAACATGTGGCATGTTTAGCTCCGGTGTAGCATGTTGCATGAATCCAGGCATTTGTGATTTCTTTAAGAAGACGTAGTTGAACAAACAAGTGGCATTAGCAGACTATGGGAATAAAATAGCCCTTCACTTACAACCACAGTTGGGACTAGAATTTCAGTTGTTAAGCAAGACAGCTGCTAAGTGAGTTGCAACTTATCTTATGCAACTTATCTTTGTGCCTTGGTTGTTAAGTGAATCATATGGTCAGCAAGAAAACCCCGTTTCCCCCATCAATTTTGTTTTCAGAAACTGGGTGGGAAGATAACAAATGTTGATGACATAACCCTGGATGCTGTAATCCTCATAAATATAGGCTGGTTTCCAATTGGCTGAATTTTGATCACATGACAGTGGTGATGCTGTGATGGTCATAAATGTGAGGATCAGATGGATGTTACCTTTTCACTGCCATTGTAGCTTCAAACAGTTGCTAAATGAATAGATAAAGGACTATCTGTGAAGGGTCTAGGGCAGGGGTGTCAAACTTGGTTTCATTGAGGGCCACATCAGGGTTGTGTTTGACCTGGGGAGGGTATGGCCAGGACAGGGTAAGCGTGGCCTTCTGCCTGTGAAAATGGAGCTTGTAGGGGCTCCGTGAACCACCCTGGGTCCCATTTTATCATAAATTATCAGAGGGCTGAACCTCTCTGAGAGTGAAAATTCACTATTATTATTATTATTATTATTATTATTATTATTATTATTTTATTAGACTTGTATGCCACCCTCTCTCCCTAAGGACTCAAGGTGGTGAACAATAAAAAACCCAATACAAATTACAATAAAAAGTCATTAAACAAATACAAACCTAATCAGTGATTATAAAATTTAAAAATTAAAACAAAGACTAAAAATCAACCCACACCCCCGAAGTCAGTCCAGACTGGCCTGTTGAAACAACCAGGTCTTCAGGTCCCGGCAGAAGGAGCGGAGATCAGGGGCCAAACAGAGATCCATGGGGAGTTGGTTCCATAGGGTGGGTGCTCCCACAGAGAAGGCCCTACCCTGGGCACTGCCAGTCGACAATGCCTAACCGATGGTACCCCAAGGAGGCCCCGCCTATGGGAGTGTACCAGGCGATTGGAACGTGATGCTGGCTAAAGATGGTCACACTAGTGGAGTCGCCACTTATGGCAGTGTCATTAATCACATGTCACCCAAGATCTGGAGTCAACCTTTCCTGGTTCCATGCATGTAAACATCATAACTTCTCTTTTTAAATGATTTATTGTTCTATGTTTATCTGTGAGCCACCCCGAGTCCTTTCGGAGAGTGGCAGCATACAAGTCAAATAAAATAAAAAGTAAATAACATTTGAGCAAGCCTGCGATGGTTAGGAGAACAATGTCCATGCAGTCCCTGCAGCTCAAGCCCAAAGTCCGTAGCCCAGCACCAGATGGTTCGTAAAGCAGTCACTGGTTAGAAACAATGACAGGGAGGTGGTGCACTGAGACAGAAGCGGCCCAATGGTGAATATCGGTGATGTGGTCAGGCTGTCCGTATTTGGAGACCTTGATGTCCCAGGTCTCCCGCATTCAGTAACCGGACACTATGGAGACATCCATGACCCAGAGCTGGTTCATCCCCTCCACAAGTAAATCTGGTTTAATGAAGGAAGTGCTGGATGTTATGATGGGCTCGACACTCAGACGGAGGCCTTGCCATAGCAGGAATTGATCCAGGTGCTGCACGACACAGTTGTGCCGTGCACATCGGGCATCAATCGTCACCTCACAAACTTCACAAACTTGCAGGAAGTGGTTGATCATCTCCAGGGCCTGGCAGGCTCCCCTACAAGTCTTGTCAGTGGTCCGGCAATCAGCACCCTGTGCACCCTGTGCACTCCTTGATCTTGTAGGGAGCATGCCTCCCCCCAACTGGATCCCCCTTAGATAGAGGCAGGGGAACACTCAGGAGGGGCATAATAGCCAATTGTGGCTGGCTGCATCGATCCTGGGGACCCCCAGCTCCCGACCATCGAAGGATCTCAGGAGCACACTCTTCCACTCCTCCCGTGCCTCAGCCTTCATTGTTACAGCAGCAGCGCTAACTCTGCATGGCTGGTTCATCTGGCGCTGCAGAAGACCAAATGCATACTGGCGCTGAACAATTTGAAATGGCGTGGTGGGATGGGATGCTATCTTCTCAAGTCACGACGCCTGGAGCAATGGGAGAGAAGTAGAAAAACAAGGCAGCACCAGGCCTCCATCTTTGATGTGTGCGTGGAAGTAGCCCAAGAGGGTATCTTTGGGCAATTGCAGCCAGCGCCTCACTGCTGCACAGATCAGACAGTCCAGTTTTCACAGAGTGTTCCTGTGCGTGTGACCCAGTACAAGCTCATGGATGAATTTGGGCACCAAGAATGTTTGTAGTAACAGCATCCACTGTTGTGGCTTTAGCGGCACCCACAAGAGCTCCTGGAGCAGAGAGTCCAATGGAGCTTGTGGGGGCCCCACCCCAGGCCCCATTTTTAGCTGGGATGGCCTCCTGCAGCCCTCTGCCAGTGAAAATGGAGCCACACACATACACCCCGAGCTCCATTTTTGCTGGCGGAAGCACCATGGGCCAGTCCCTCACTGTTTCCAGGGTGGCCTCGTGGGCCAGATTTAAGCACTCCACACCAGTGGTGGGATTCAAAAAGTTTTACCACCGGTTGGGTGGGCGTGGCTTGGTGGGCATGCTTTGCACACATTCACACACTTTGCATGCATGTGCACACCAAACACGCATTTTGTGCAGGCGCAAAGGTGTTCCAACTCACCTCCTGCAAGCCTGCGCTCTCCCAGTCACTTCAGCAGCTACCACGCGGCACTCTGCTGTGCCGTGCAAACCAGCTGCACTTCAGAAGCAGAGGATAAAGGTGAGTATGGGAACCCAGGTGGGTGGGAGGGCCCAACAGCAGAACGGCAGAGAGAACCAGTTTGGTCTCCGCTGCTCATTGCCACTACTGGCTCGGCAGAACTGGGCCAAACTGGTAGAATACCACCACTGCCCCACAGGCTGTATCTGACCTGTGGGCCTTGAATTTGACACCCCTGGTCTAGGACAACTCACTGTGGCCGTCTTGCCCTGGTTGACTCATCATGGCCAGCTTGCCATGGGACAACTTACTACAGGACAATTCAATCCAGGATAGCTCAAGAGAGGGACAAATGAATTGCAGCAGGCTTTGTTTTGCTTTAGGATTGAACCTTCTCAAGTTAGAAGTCCTCAAGGCTAGGATGAGCTGCAAGTCTACTTGTCCCTCTCTTGAGTTATCCTGTTTTGAATTGTTCTGTGGCGAGTTGTCCCATGGCAATTGGCTGCAGCAAGTTGACTTGAAGCAAGTTGGCCATGGCGAGTTGTCCCATTCTGATATGTAGATGGAGCTCCATTTTCAGCTGCTCCATAGAAAGCATTGGAACAGGGTATCAAAAAGTTGGTGTTTATGACTATGCCACCAAATTCTTAGTAGTGAATGTTAAAAAAAAGGAAGGAGTTTGATCATACAGCTGTGGGCAGCACCTTGACATTTGATCCCTCTACAGACATGGCTGAAACTGAACATATTCTGAGAAAGGATGCAGCGGTGGGATTCAAATATTTTTACTACCTGTGGGTGTGGCGGTGTGCGTTGCATGGCATGGTTTGGTGTACTTGGTGGGCAGGGCAGGGGAAGGATACTGCAAAATCCCATTCCCTTCCCACCCCAATAACCTGCTTTCCAGCTCTGTTCTCCTGTGCAGGGCAACAAAAGAAGACCCAGCCAATCAGCTGGGACTTGGGAGGCACAGATTAGATGGGGGCGGGGCCAGTCAGAGGTGGTATTTGCGGTTCTCTGAACTACTCAAAATTTCCACTACCGGTTCTCCAGAACTTGTCAGAACCTGCTGAATACCATCTCTGGAAGGATGCTAACACCAACATGGACAAGAGGAGAATTCACACTTACAAGATCTAGGCTTGTAAATGTATAGTTCACAATGAATATTTCTGAATAACTAATGATGAGTCCTTTCAAATATGTCTACCTCAGCACTCTTACCTCCTGCAATAGCTAGGTAGACGTTACAAGAAACCTTATAAAAATTGTATAGGATATTCTTTAAATAAATTATCCAGTTATACTTGGGAGACTCAGATACATAGATGTGTGTGTTTGTCTGCATCCTATTTTATGAATAGGATATTTGAAAAATCTCACCCAACATGACGTTTGGTTGTTAATGGCAACGAAACCAACTGAGTAGAATACCCAGTAAGAAATATCATGTCTAGCTACAGTAATTACTACCAACTAAATAATTCAGCCCTGAAAAACAGTTGAAGCAGAAAGAAGTCATTCCAGAAGATGTTCAGGCATGAACTTTAGTGTTTCCTTCCATGCTCTTATGATGCTGTGATTCTCAGAACTATGGAAGACATCAGCTTAACTAATGTTAATTAATTCAATATTAATGTTAATTCTGCCCTTCCTTCATCATTGCCTTGATGTTTTGTTTGTTTAATACAAAAAGAAATAAGAAAGAGGAGAGGGACAAATTAAAACCTGTGAAATTTTCCCAGCTTATTTTATTATCCAATCTTTGAGAGTGAGTGATCTAGACCAGGGGTGTCACTCAATTTCATTGAGGGCCGCATCAGGGCTGTGGTTGACCTCGGTGGGCTGGCTAGCAGCTTTTTGTTGATTAGTAGATAGGTAGATATAATAGATGATAGATGATAGATAGATAGATAGATAGATAGATAGATAGATAGATAGATAGATATGAGAGACAGAGAGGAGGGGAGAGTAATATAATCAGCAGCTTTTTGTTGATCAGTAGATAGGTAGATATAATAGATGATAGATGATAGATAGATAGATAGATAGATAGATAGATAGATAGATAGGCAGGCAGGCAGGCAGGCAGGCAGACAGACAGATATGAAAGAGAGACAGAGAGAGGGAGATTAATATAATTAGCAGCTTTTGTTGATCAGTAGGTAAGTAGATATAATAGATGATAGATAGATGATAGATAGATGATAGATAGATAGATAGATAGATAGATAGATATAGAGACAAGAGGAGGAGAAATATAATCAGCAGCTTTTGTTGATCAGTAGATAGGTAGATATAATAGATGATAGATAGATAGATAGATAGATAGATGATAGATAGATAGATAGATGATATGACAGAGAGAGAGAGAGAATATAATCAGCAGCTTTGTTGATCAGTAGATAGGTAGATATAATAGATGATAAATGATAGATAGATAGATAGATAGATAGATAGATAGATAGACAGACAGAGACAGACAGACAGACAGATATGAGAGAGAGACAGAGAGGGGAGATAATATTAGCAGCTTTTGTTGATCAGTAGGTAAGTAGATATAATAGATGATAGATGATGATAGATAGATAGATAGATAGATAGATAGATAGATAGATAGATAGATAGATATGAGAGACAGAGAGGAGGGGAGAGTAATATAATCAGCAGCTTTTTGTTGATCAGTAGATAGGTAGATATAATAGATGATAAATGGTAGATAGATAGATAGATAGATAGATAGATAGATAGATAGATAGACAGACAGACAGACAGACAGACAGATAGAGAGAGAGACAGAGAGAGGGGGGAGATTAATACAATTAGCAGCTTTTGTTGATCAGTAGGTAAGTAGATATAATAGATGATAAATAGATGATAGATGATACAGATGATAAATAGAGATAGACGAGAGAGAGAGAGAACAAGAACAAGAAAGAGAGAGAGATAATAGAGCTATTCATTATGTTGATATTTGTTTATCAATGTTTTAAAACAATTGCACCCAAAATTTAATCTCACTGTAATAACCAGTTTGCTCATCCAAATATTTGAGGGGAAGCCTGGGACATGAAAAGAACTGTGCTGCCAAAGTGGAAGGAGATTGTTTGTCACATGGTCCCTGACAACGCATTGTTCTCTCCGAGGGTTTCTTTTGATAGAAAGTACTCCAGGGACTGCCGCAGAATAGCAGAAGCAAAGGTTGTGCCCTTCGCTTTCAAGTTTGCTTAATGAACTGGAACATCCTGAAGAGACCAGGAGAATGAGGTCCATATTGGTAGCTTCAGCCAACTTTCTTTCTTATTATCCTTTTCTTTTCCATTTCAGCTGACATTTCAGCAGCCAGATAGGGGAGAGAGCTGAGCTAGTTGCTCTGTGAATGCCTGCTTGAAAATACTTGAATCAAGAATACATGTCAAGTATTTAAGAGAAGAGACCATTATCAGGCAGCTCCACATGCTTTGTGTTATAACACTGAAGCTGCCTAGTGGACAGGTCATGTGACCTTGGGCCTGAACAGCCACAATACAACTGTTGTCTGGGAATCACCTGTTCTGAGCATAGGTCCCCATATCTACAATCATATTTGTGATATGAGTCTGATCATACTCCAAAATGTCATGAAATAAAACCTTTAATCTTAAACCTCCATTCTGTTAACTGCTATCAGATAAATGGTTGCCTACTGGAAAGGACTGGGAAGCCATTTACTATAGCAATAGCAATAACACTTAGACTTATAAATCGCTTTACGGTACTTTACAGCCCTCTCTAAGCGGTTTTACAGAGTCAGCCTATTGCCCCCAACAATCTGGGTCCTCATTTTACTCACCTCGGAAGGATGGAAGGCTGACTCAGTCTTGAGTCTGGTGAGATTCGATTTGCTAAATTGCAGGCAGCCTGCAGTCGGCAGAAGTAGCCTGCAGTACTACACTCTAACCGCTACTCCACTGAGGCTCTCCTTTACTATAGAAATTCTGGTGGTTTCCATTAGCTTAAAAATCATGGGAATTGATCCTGGTTCTACTAATGTCAATATTTGTGGCCAGCTGAGTTAAAAATCTCCAGATGACCCACTGAAAGTTCTACATTTACTCTTTAGTATTTGGAATCCGATGATTTTCATTACAATTCTACTTTCAACCCAGATTGCTTGGTTTTACTGTTGGCTTGTTTGGCAGTTCCTCAAAGAAGCTAACAGTAAATATCCCAACCAACGCATCACCAAGACCACTTCCACCAACACTGACAGGGCAAGCCATTAGAATATAAAATGAGAACAAACCTTTCTTATCACTAGCGCTGATTATTATTATTGTTGTTATTATTATTATTATTATTATTATTATTATTATTATTATTTATTAGCTAATTCTACATGGTGACAGAGTAGTTAGAATGCAGTATTGCAGGCTCAATTCTGACTGGTTCAAGGTTGACTCAGCCTTCCATCCTTCCCAGGTCAATAAAATGAGGACCCAGATTGTTGGGGGCAATATGCTGACACTGTAAACAGCTTAGAGGGTGTTGTAAAGCACTATTATTATTATTTATTATTTATTAGACTTGTATGCCACCCTCTCTCCCTAAGGACTCAGGGCGGCTCACAGAATAAAATACAATACAATAAATTATCTAAAAAATGATTAAACGGTACAATGATGTTACCTTGTTCAATCAATCAATCAATCAATCAGAGTAGACTGGAAGGACCGTGGTGGTCTTCTAGTGCAGAGTTCCCCAACCTTTCTGGGAACAGGGGGAGGGGGAAAAGAGGAGATGATTTTGGTTAGAGGCAGCTACGTGTGAGCATGCGCACCTGCAACATTCACACCGATGCGCGCATGAGTGGGGCTGCGACTGACTACGACAGCACTTGTGTGAGTGGGGCTGTCAGCATCAACATCAACGCTTGTGTGAGTGGGGCCACAACCGCATGCAGCAACTGGCCACTCACATGGCCTGGTAGGGATTGGGCCATGGCCCACTACCAGGTTGGGGAGCCCTGCTGTAGACCAGCTCCCTGCTCAAGCAGGGAACCCTGTACCATTTCAGACAAGGGACTGTCCAGTCTCTTTTTAAAAACCTCTAGTGATGAACTGCCCACAACTTCTGGCAGCAAGACATTCCATTGTTTACTTGTCCTCACGGTTGGGAAGTTTCTCCTTAAATCCAGGTTGCTTCTTTCCTTGATTAGTTTCCATCCATTGTTTCTTGTCCTGCCCTCTGGTGCTTTGGAAAATAAGGTGACCACCTTCTCTTTGTGACAACTTCTCAAATACTGGAAGACTGCTATCATGTTAGGTAATAAAACATCTGCAAGAAAACAACCAAACTTAGAGAGCACCAAGGAACCCACAGTTCAACCCTGTGTTAACCAAAAAATACTTCTTTGGTCTTTTTAGTTGCCAGCAGAAAGGGAGTGGTGAAAGTAGTGCATTCACTTAAATGTTTCAGATAATTGCTAGGCAGCCAAAGCTGTTGGCGCGCAAGACTATTACTGGAGAGCATGATTGATGACTCTTGGCTATGGATATGTCCCATTGGAGAATATACATTCAGGGGGTGGGGGGAAGACCAGGGTCAAGGATGAAATGAATGATGTGTCTTAGAGTCGACTGCATGCAGGTAACACCAATATGGTCACTTCTAATAAATTGATTCTTTTACTCTGAGAGATGCAGCTAGAGACGTATGATTTGAATGAGGGTGGTTTGTCGGAGTCCTGTCACCCTGAGCTACAAATACTCCTCAATGCACTATCCATTTGTGAGCTATGTTGCCTCTTATCTGACCATCCCAAAGGTGCTTTTTCCAGAGGCAACTGAACATTTTTGTTTTTTCTTTGAAGACATTTTGCTTTTCCTCCAAGAAGCTTCTTCAGCTCTGACTGTATCCAGTTGTCTCTGGAAAAAGCCGCTTTGGGGCGACCACAACCTGAATGACTGAGAATCTCCATAGACACTCTTACCTGACCATTCACTTGGCAGTGTCT
This sequence comes from Naja naja, assembly GCA_009733165.1. NCBI lineage: Eukaryota > Metazoa > Chordata > Lepidosauria > Squamata > Elapidae > Naja > Naja naja. Next base: position 292,210,149 of record CM019149.1, read on the forward strand.
CTGCTCAGTCTTCCGAGATCTTTCCCACATGTCATTACAGACCCCAAGACTTTTTATCTATTTCTTTTGGTCTGAATGTTGAACATTGAAGAATGTTCAATGAATATGTGCTGCAGTGCCCACCCTCTGGAACCAGCTACCCCTGGAATTGCGCCTGGCCCCTGATCTCCACTCCTTCCGCCGTGACCTTAAAACATGGTTATTTTCACAATCCGGCCTGGACTGACAGGGGATCAGGGTTCTAACTTGGAATGTTTATTTGGCTGTAATTTAATATTTTTTAAATTGTTTTAATTTTTGTATTGTTTGTTTTTATGTACACCGCTCTGAGTCCTTCAGGAGAGAGGGCGGCCTATAAGTCCAAATAAACTCAAACTCAAACTCAAACTCAAACTCAGTGGCATAAGCTGTGCCTTCTGTGTGCCCATTTCACTTTTTGCAAGGGAACAAGATTGACAGTATTCCTGGGACAGCCCAATTGTCATAAATACATGCCAGTTGACAAATGACCAGATTTTGATCAAGTGACCATGGGGATGCTCAGTGGTGGAATCCTGCTGGTTCAGACCGGTTCTAGTGAACCGGTAGTTCTGATGATCAGCTGGACCACCCACCCCTGCTCTATCTTGTTTTATATTTCTGTGTTTTTCAGCTTAGCTGATTCATGCGGCACACTGGATTGCCATGCCTCACCTGCTTTACTCAATGGCGGTGCTCTAGTAGGTAAGATTTAGAGGCTAAAATTGGTGGTTTTTTGAATGCTGCACTTTCACACAAAGCACGTGCTCACAGAACTGGTTGTTAAACCAGTTGCAGCCCACCACTGGGGATGCTGCAACAGTTGTAAGTGTGAAGCAGCACTTTTTATAGTGCTATTATAACTGAAAAATCACTAAAACCAGGGGTGGGATTCAAATTTCTTAACAACCAGTTCTGTGGGCATGGCCTAATTTGTTGGTGTGGCTTGGTGGTCATGTGACTTGGTGGGCATGGCTTGCTGACTGGGTGTGGCTTGTATGTAAATATTATAAATATTTATGTAAATATTGCATTTTTTATAAAAAAGAGCAACTTTTATCCAAAATCAGGCAAAGCAAGCAGGCAGATTGAGTTGTTCACAGAATCACCGATTCACTCAGAGATCTACCATTCTGCAATCTGCTACTTAAGTAATGAAAAAACAGAAGCTTCAGTCCTAAGGGAGGTTCAGCTCTGCTTTTAGATTAGCTAGAAAGCAAGAAATACAACTATTTCATGCTTTCTAGCTAATCTAAATCTCCCAGCACAGCTGATAGTAGGAACAGCTGGTGGTCAGGGGAAAAAATACCAACTTACCCAAAATTAGGCGAAGGCACAATGCAGGCAAATTGGATGGCGTACATACCAGGTAAGGAGTGAGTGGGAAGGGTGGGTGGGGAGGGGCAAGGCCAGCCAGTGGCATGATTTGCTGGTTCTCCGAACTGTGCAGAATCGTAACAACCGGTTCTATAGAACCAGTCCGACCAGGTAGAATCCCACCTCTGACTAAAACAATGTTTGTAAATCAAGGATTACCAGTACCATCAACGCTGGTGTGGAACCTCTCATTTTCCTTCCCTTTCCCATTTTGGGTGATTGTATTAACCTTGCCATTCGTGTTAACCAGCCTCTATCTGTACGTATCCTCTATCTGCAAACACGAAAGTCATAAAGTAGGCAAGCGGGCTTCCCAGCAGCTGATGGGAATCAATGAACAATTAATTACTATCATCAAGTGGGACTCTACTCGGGGAAGACCGCTGGCTTACATTTATCAATTACTAATTAGCCGTCCTTGTCTGGCTGACAGTTGTCTGTCAGCTGGAAGAAAAGCTGCAGCGTGTAACTCTCCAAGCAGTTGGATCTTAGCCGTAATTAGTGGAGCTCCACTATGTCTCGGGGGGTGTATGTGTGGAGTGTATGGAGGTGGGTGTGTGGAGGTGGCTTTTGTTGTTTTGTTTTGGGCTACTAAATTGTTTCCAAACAAGACTGAACTCTTTTCAATAAGAAAAGTTCTCAGGGCCATCCATTCTGTTGACTCAGTTCAAAGACGGTGGAACATTTCCCCACCCCCCGAAAGCACTTTCCCGAACGAATCGATTATTTTGCTTGGGTGTCACAAAATAACAATAAGCATCCCTCCTTCATCTGAAAATCCATGTTGGAATCGTGCAGGCCCCATCATAGACAGTTCAGTTCATGTGACAGTTCAGTTCTTTTGCTTGTTGGCAGGGAAATTGGATACAACTAGTTCTCAACTTATGAGCGCAATTGGGACAAGGATTTCTGTTGCTAAGCAAGGTTAAGTGAGTCACGTCCAATTTTACAACCTTTTGTTTTTGCCACGGTTGTTAAGCCAATCTTCACCGTTGTTAAGTAAATCATTAAGCAAATCCAGCTTTCACTATCAACTTTGCTTCTCAGAAGCCAGCGGGGAAGATTGCAAAGGCGATCACATGATCCCAGGATGCTGGACCTGTCATAAGTACATGCCAGTTGCCAAGTGCTTGAATTTTGATCATGTGACCGTGGGGATACTGCAAGGATGTAAGTGCAAGGACCAGTTGTAAGTTATTTTTTTCAGCTTTATTGTAACTTGAACTGGTCACTAAACAAACAGTTGTTCAGTCAAGGGCTACTTGTAGTTTGATTTGAATTTGGCAACTAAAGGTTGCTTTGAACTGAACTGGACTCCTGGTGACTTCATAGTCCCAGTCCTACACAGTTCTTAGCAGGAAGAAATCTGCTTTTTTTCAGTTCCTGCTTTTCCTCTTCCAACGTACTTATAACTTTTTAGTGGCCTCTGATTTAAATATTAGCACATCTTGCCTGCTTAGCATTTTGGCAGTGGTTTCTGTGTGAATTCAGACCTGAGCATTCTGGTATCAAATGGAGCTTACTCCCAAATAAGTATACAAATTTGTAGCCTTGATTCCTTTGGCTGAAGAAAGAGGATAGTGTGTCATCCAGTGGTGGGATTCAATTTTTTTTTACTACTGGTTCTGTGGGTGTGGCTTGGTGGGTGTGGCTTGGTGGGCATGGCAGGGGAAGGATACTGTAAAATCCCCATTCCCACTCCACTCCTGGGGTAAGGTTACTGCAAAATCCCATTCTCTCCCCACCCCATTAACCTGCTTTCCAGCTCTGTTCTCCTGTGCAGGGCAACAAAAGAAGGCCCAGACGATCAGCTGGGACTTGGGAGGCAGAGAACAGATGGGGACGGGACCAGTCAGAGGTGGTATTCTGAACTACTCAAAATTTCCCCTACCGGTTCTCCAGAATTGGTCAGAACCTGCTAAATACCACTTTCTATGGGAACGTAACTGTCAAGTACCACTGACTAAAGACCATTCAGTGCTGAAGACTTGTGTTTATGCATTAGCACTTGAATGTCCTCAGAAAAGCAAGTGGTATAAGATGGAATTCTAGGGGCTAATCCTATTCTGGTTTATTTGGAAACCCACTTAGTTCCATATGCTTACACCCAAGAGTTTGGAGGTGATAATCTTAGTCACTGCATGATAAATGGATGAGAGGTTGGTTCTTTAAATTCCATGTCACGTTTGTTGCTCTGAACTGATTCTGAAGTAGTCACTTGTTAATATTTGAGATTTCTCTTTTGCCATTTTTAGCAATATTGTATTTTGTTATTGCTAAAGGCTGTAGGTTTTGAAAGAAAGTTTTAATATTTAACTAACTTTGCAAACTGGTAGATAATTTTGATTAATGAGTGGATTCTCACTGCTAATTAGTTCTGTGTATTATAGCAGCGGGAGAGATGGTCTTTCTTGAGAAGGGAATCATTAGTGGTGATACTCCTTTAGGGAGCATCAAACAGCTGCTATTATACGAATTCACAACATTTGAGCGTGGGATAATCTCCCTCCTGATCATAGTGGGAGCCTTCAGAGATGACTGCCAGCCCTCTGGACTAGCTTAACACTCTTAATTGGTTTCAGTTAATAGCCTAGCAAATTCATACAGTATACTAAACTTAGCCAATATGAACTTGGGTTAGGTTTTTGTAGCTTAATTCAGACCTACTTCATTGTATTTATTTATAAAATTTATTGGTTACCCATCTTACTACAGGGTAACTCTGAGTGGCTTACAGTCATAAAAAAGTACATGTACATTAAAACATGAATAAATTAAAACCAAACATTAAAATTGAAGGATACACAGAGAGGATGGGGGCAGGGTGGAGGGATCTGTTGTTACACAATCAACCACCTCCACAGTGCTGTTCCCACATTGGGGCTCTGAGCCAACTGACAGAACCAGGTCTTGAGGCCCTTACGAAAGGATAGGAGGGTTGGGATCAACCTTGTATTGGAGGGCAAGATGTTCCAGAGGGCAGGAGCCACAGCAAAGAAGGCCCTCTTCCTGGGCTCCACCAGCCAGAATAATTGGGCTGACAGGACCAGCAGCATGCCTCCTTTGCCAGCACGAGTGGGACATTAGTTAGTTTTCTAGCTTAATGCAGGGGTGTCAAACTCAATGTCATTGAGGGGCTGTGATTGACCTTGGGGGGAATGGCTGACTGGGTGGGTATGGCCAACTGGGTGGGCGCGGCCAGCTTGACACTTCCCCAAACTGCTGGGATGTTTCCTCTTCACATTGAGTAGACTGGGCCAAAGCTACACTGGCCCAATCTCCGCATTGGGTAGACCAGGGCGGCCCCTTGGGCTGGATCTGACCACATCATGGGCCGGATTAGGCCCACAGGCCTTGAGTTTGACACCCCTGGCTTAATGCTTGTGCAGAGTGAAGGCAGATTAATTCCATATGAACCATAGATGAACTCAGCCATCAATGCCTTGAAAAGGAGAGTTACTACAACAGCATCCACAGTAATGACCACTAGTCAACTGCCCATGGCTGCTGCCATTGCAGAAATTAAGCCTAGTAACAACAGTGTTGTAGGGTAGCTTCTCCAATGCAAAAATTTCCAAAGCTTTTGGTTTTCAACTTTCAGAATTCCCAGGCAGAAAAGTAACTGTTAGCTTTGCTTTATTATTTTATTGTTTATTAAATTTTTATGCTGTCCATCTCCCTTATAAGGCAACTCTGGACAGCTTAAGGGTTATACAAAAATAGAAAAATAATTATATTAAAAAAATTAAAACTATGCAGGTTAAAATGTTAAAACTATACGAAAACCAATACTAAGGGACAGGTGGCACAGCAATGAGGATTTCTTACCTTGTCAAGCACCTCCCCTGGTGAGCACCCCTCATCTTATACCAGCTGTTGATGGTCACCAAATATGGGTTTTCTGTATGGTGGTACCAATGGAATGATTACCCATTTATGGAATCCCCAAATTCCAACATTGGCAGGTTTTTATGTTTGGAATTTCATTTAGCCATTACAATTCTCTGTGATATATATATTTTTATTAGATAACTTCATAGCATTGTTATGCACCACTTTGGATTATGCAGATGAGAAGTTGTACACAAAGATTTCAGTTAAACATACTACATCTTGTATCTTACATTATACTTAAGTTAGGGCTATCTGATTTGGTCTGGAGGGGCGGGTGGGAAATCCAAGATGATCATTAGATGTTAACAATGAGAAACTGTCTTTGCAGCCATCAGTCATCGGACTTTTGCATCGCAGCTAATACAACTTGTCATTAGTTTCCTGGATTCTGCATTTGGGCAATGCTAAATTATTCTTAGGGAACTTTGCTTTTTATGTTACTTTTGTTATTAGTGGAAACACGATTATTATATTTCAGTTCCCTGAAGTGAAACAATGAGAGAATAACAGTTCGGTCTCAATAGAGACTTAAGATCTGACAGTGACTTCAAGAGCTTTTGCAGAGGTGTGAAACTAATGAAATTCACTGCAGGGTTTGGTCGGGTGGTAGATTATGTGTGGGGGTTTTTACTAGCAAGGAGCTTCGTAATTTCTCAAGCACATCTACTGTTGATTCACTTTGTGTTTTCTTCCCGAGGCCACATATTTGGAACCTCAGCCATCTAATCAGTGTCTGAAGGCCACCAGCCAAACTTTCTGGCCCTCTGGTTTTCCTTTGCTTCCTCCCTTTGCAGTTTAAACATCAGTTTAAATATTAGACTTTCCCAGGAAGAGAAATCTCTCTCTTTCCACCTGACATGCTAGAACCACTGGCACCTTACTGAGTAGATTATTAATGGCAGTGACTGTTTAATCTCTTTAGGTATGGTATGCCAAAGAGTCCTACTGTTGATCTAGACACAAGTCAACATGTTATCGCCCTGATGACGTTATCAATGCCCCCAAGCCATGAGCAGCCAGCCAGGCGGGGGCATAGGGGGGCAGAAAACCATTTACTGCCTGTTGCAAAGTATACACCATAAGTTATCATTTGTAATTAACCCGCTCAAACAAAACTCATATAAATCAATCATGCTTAGGATAATGAATAAATCTTTGCTCAATGTCTAACTGGTAAATGTGTAGACGTGGGTCAGTACCTCAGATTTACATTTCCTTGCTGGGCTGCGGCGTCAAAAAATGAATCATTTTGTGGCTCAGTTGTTAGTAGATGAGCAGCCACATTCGTTCTCTCACAATGCCTTAGAAGAGTTTCATTTACTGCCCAGAACTATGAAAGGAAATAATAAAATAATACAAATCTAATTTGAATCTTAATTTTTTTGTCTCATAGACTAATATAGGTCTCCTCCTGCAGTGATCTTCCTCTGAGGAGAATTAATTTGTATCTTCTATTTTATTTCTTGGCCTATAGTTAGGTAGCCTTTTGAAAGGATATTTGTGTCTAGCTCTAATGTTAATATTTCTAGGCTCCTCACATCTGTTCCTTAATTGCTTTCACATTAGCCACTAAGCCAGGGGTGGGAAACTGTGATCCCTTTATGACCTATGGACTTCAACTCCCAGACTTCCTCAGCCAGCAGGCTTAGGAATTCTGGGAATTGAAATCCACAGTTCAAAAGGGGCCATACTGCCCATCTCTGCATTAAGTCATAATGTAGTTTGTTTATTTTGGACTTATGGGAGTGAACTCGTTCATGCCTTGTACATCATTACGATTTCAGGATAAGTATTAATCAGATCACTAGGCCTTTTTCAATAAACCAAGATTAATTGAAACAGCTTAGAATGACAACTGAATAAGAGTGAACTGAGAGGGATGATTTAAGGCTTCATAAATAAGAGGTGAATTATTCAGCATATAGCTGGAAATGAATTGGAAGCCAAATCCAGGGAAACAAAGTGAAAAAGAAGAATCCATGAAAATGAGGTCAAACTTTGCAAAATGGCAGACGGAACTTTGTTTTGTATATTTCATTCCTTTCATATTTTCTTTACTTTATTAAACAAATGTATATGGCACTCAACTACTAGAAGGAACTCTGAGCATTGAACAAGAATTTTTAAAAACCCACACAATATCATTAGAAAAATACATCTGAAATTTAAAAAGGTGCATTGATGTCACACTCACATTGAAAAGAGGCAAAGTTTGTATCACATCTGTCTCTTAAATGCCTTTGTGAACATCACTGAACTGATGAGATGTGATCCAAATCTGGAGATCAATACAGCTACCACAATATGGGCATCCTGAGCTCTCAAGGTTCTGAAGACTTTTGTGGACAGAGCAATCCATCCTGCAAAAAAATTAAAATATACAACTACTCGCCAAGAATCTCAGTCGAAAGTAATATCTTTGCTTAGTTCTTCAGAGAATCATTTCATATATTTCACACTGGCAATTCCAGGATTCCTGTGAAATATATGCTCAAGAATGCATGACACCCAGTCATTGATCCCTAGTTAATGTATGATGATGATGTTATCTATTCAATCTTGGTGGGACAGGTCTCCACATCTTCTGATCTTGCCCTACTTCCTTGAGTTGTTGTATGCTGGGGCTGATGTCAGCTTTGATGGTGTCCAGCCATTGTGTTCTTTGTCAGTCCGATTTCCTTTTACCACTAATTCTTCCAAGCACAGTTGCTTTCTCCTGGGAATTTCCCTGCATGACATGGCTAAAATAAGTGAGACTCAGGTTGTGATTTTTTCCTTCTATTTATACGTCTGGTGTTATGTGTTCCAGTTCTTGCTTGTTAGTCACCTTTGCTGTCCAAGGAATACACAGAGCCTTCTCCAGCACCACAGCTCAAAAGACTCTATTTTCTTTCTGTCTTGCTTTGGAAAAGTCCAGCTTTCACAACCATAAATAAGTTATATAGGTAACACAATAGGGCAGACTAATCTATGTTTGGTTGTTGGATTGATGCAGAGGTGGTATTCAGCAGATTCTGACCAGTTCTGGAGAACTGATAGTGGAAATTTTGAGTAGTTCAAAGAACTGGCAAATACCACCTCTGACTGGAGATTTTACAGTATCCTCCCCCTGCCATGCCCACCAAGCCATGCCCACAGAACCGGTAGTAAAAAAAATTGAATCCCATCACTGGATTGATGTCCTCACTTTTCCATATTCAGCTCATGTTCATCATAGTTGTGCGATCCAGTGCAATCTGAGGTTTTATTTCTGGGCTGAATTCACTGTTTTGAGCAATCTGCAATCCTAGGAAAGTGAATTTTTCCATGCATTCTGTCTCTTCACCATCCATTTCTAAATTGATGTTTCTATTCCTTGCAGTGGTCTTTGTCTCTAAGATGTTCAGAAAGAGACCAAAATTCTCACTTTCTTCTTCGATTTTCTTGATCAGACATTCCATGCCTTCTTTGGCTGAGAAGAGAATTGTATCAGATTATTGATGTTTTTTCCTCCAATTTTATCTCGACTTTTGAGTCTTCAAGATCTATCAGTTACTATATTTCTATATCTGCAATGGGGTTTTATTGTCTTCCCTGGAGTCTATTCTGGAAGCATTGTTGAAGGACAATGTGAGATACCTTGGTATGAGAGTGCAGCTCAGGCCTGCCAGGGTGTTCTCTTATCCCACTTTTTTATTTATTTTAATTAGAAGAATCTGAAAGCAGAGTTAGCATTGAAGGGAGCATCCATTAAGCACCTAAGTCCTATCCTTACTGTAATGTATGCCTGGAAGCCAAACACATTAGCTACAAAGCAAGATAGCAAAGTTGGGTTTTACCAATCAGATGTACTTCAAGTCAGTGGTGGGATTCAAAAATTGTTACTACCAGTTCTGTGGGCATGGCTTGGTGGGCATGGTGTGGCTTAGTGGGCATGGCTTGCTGGGCATGGCAGGGGAAGGATACTGCAAAACCTCCATTCCCACCCACCCCTGGGGGAAAGTTACTGCAAAATCCCATTCCCTCCCCACCCCACTTTCCAGCTCTGTTCTCCTGTGCAGGGTAATGAAAGAAGACCCAGCTGATCAGCTGGGACTCAGGAGGCAGAGAATAGATGGGGGCAGGGCCAGTCAGAAGTGGTATTTGCCAGTTCTCCAAACTACTCAAAATTTCTGCTACCGGTTCTCCAGAACCTGCTGAATACCATCTCTGCTTCAAGTTCTCCAAAGTTATATCCCCAGAATCCCTGGCATGAAAGCATTCAGGTAGTCCTTGACTTACAATGGTTCATTTAGTGACCACTCAATGTTACAACAACACTGAAAAAAGTGACTTATGACTATCTTTCACACTTACGACTGCTGCAACATCCCCATGGTTATGTGATCCAAATTTGGACACTTGGCAACTGGCTTATATTTATGATGGTTGCAGTGTCCCAGGGTCATGTGGTCATCTTTTGTGATTTTCTGATCCACAAAGTCAACATGGAAGCCGGATTTACTTTACAACCATCTTCCTAACTGAACCACCACAGTGATTCACTTCACGATGGCAAGACAAGTCGTAAAATGGGGCAAGACTCACTTGACGAATGTCTTGCTTAGTGTTCTGATCCAGGCTTTGTCCAAATTAAGGAAACACAAATGGAGTGTAAAATCAAACCCTTTTTAATGCGACACTGGGAATTTCTTGCATTCTCAGCCAAAACTCATTAGACACAATTCTCTGAGATAAGCTCACGCCTTTCAGAAGGCTGCCAAGAAACAGAAGTCCACTTAATTAGAATATAAACTGACAGAAGTTCCCACAAAGAGAAACCAGAGTTCACAGGGCTTCAATGAGGAATCAGAATCTAATGAACTTCTTTGCTTCCTGCAAAGAGCATGTCACCAAGGGCTGACTTTTATCCCTGATGGGAGCGGCAATCACCTCCCAGTCTTATTCTTGAGTTGCCCCTGCTGCTTCAGCTGCTCTTGTCTTCTAGCAGCTCTGCGCACATGCGCACTGGGAATAGGCTCCCTGGGGTCCTCTGCTTTGCTGCTGCCAGACTCTGAAGGCTCCAAAGGCAGCACCCCACTCCCAGATGGTCCTGGCCCCATCTCTGCATCAGATGCAGGACCCTTGTCCAAGTCCTCACCAGACTTCCTGACTGGTTCCTTTTGTCTGCACTGTCCAATACCTCTGCTGACCGCACCAACTGCCGACGAACCACAGCACTTAGCATCACAAAATGTTGGGCTCAGCTGTGGTCATAAGTCGAGGACAAACCTGTACTGGCTGAGGATTCTGGGAGTTGTAGTTCCAGCTTAGCAGAGGCTACCATGTTGGGCTGTGCTGAGTTGAACCCCAAAACTTGATTGGGAAATATGACCCACTTGTCTTACAAGAACAAATAAACCACCCCATCAGCAGTAAGTCAGTATACTTTCTACTCACCTGGCAGTCTGGTCTTTTGCCCTTGAAAGAAAATCCTGTTTCTCATCATTAGGCCTTGTGCAAGACACAATCCTCTCCCATTTAAAAGCTTGCCTTGACATTAGAGTGCTCACAATTAATCCAAGCAATGCCATCCTCCTATTTTAATGGCATGTAGACGCTTAGTCATTTCCTCTGCCTTGTTTTCTTTTGATCCCCCTGGGAGCCATTACTCTGATATTTTGTCCCTTACCTTGGCATCATTAGACATTTCTGCTAATTCCAGAACTGCATTTCTTAATCTAACTATTTCTAATTCCAGGAACCAACCTCATGCTTTAATGGGCCTCTGCCATCGGAGATTTTCAAACACTTTCCGTTTACATCAGATTGCCAGGCACTGAAGTTCTAGTGCAACTGTGAAGGTAAATGGAAATGGTTAGAATGGAACATTGCAAGAAAAATATTTAGCGTCCAATCAAACTCTGTGGTGCCCTTTGGATGGTTTGGGAATTTAGGAAAAATAGATTTGTCCTCGAACAAGGACATGCGTACGCAGCTTACAAATGAAGTAATTCTGGCACAAGCTTTCACAAGCAACAGTTTGAAATGGCTACCTAATCAGATACAATAGTGATGCAATGTGTGTCACAAATGACGTGCTGTATCATTTTTAATGATATGCCTGAAACAGAGGTGTCCAACCTTGGCAACTTTAAGACTTGTGAACTTCAACTCCCAGAATTCTCCAGCCAACCTTTGCTGGCTGAGGAATTCTAGAAGCCGAAGTCCACAAGTCTTAAAGTTGACAAGTTTGAACCCTTCCGACTTAGAGGCTGCACAAGAATGTGGTGTGCTCTCTCTGACTTCTGGATACTTTGAAAATCTCACCGGAATGGATATGCTTCCCCACTATTTTTGGAGCCTGCAAGGCCCACACACACAAGCATTTTCTGAAGTTCCCAGGCTGTCTCAGATAGGACAAATAGGAAAATATTTACAATGTTGTCAATGTTTAGTTAATGTATGTGCTGCCAATCTCACTATCCAAAGTGACGTTTTGTTATGAATTGTTTCTCTTTTGCCCAGTGTGTGTGTGTGTGTGTGTGTGTGTGTGATATTCCAGGAGAATCAAGTTAGGCATTTTCTGAAATTTTTTTTTGACACCCAAGGAGCACAAAAGGTTCACCATCACCGAGATACAATATGGTCAGAAATCAATATGGTCAGAAATGGTGGCAATCATTTACCGGGAATGAACCCAGTAAATTGAGGGGAAAAAAATGTAATTCTGTAATCCTTACCCCTAAGTTGCTTAGTTTGTCTCCATATGGAGATGAGATAAACCATTGCTTTAAATTTCCAGGGATACCTTGAAGAGACTCATGCAGAATTCCTCAGGGACATTGGCTTATAAGGTGCTAAATGTGACTCAGTGCTGTATTGAAAGGTTGCTATTATTATTTTTTCCCAGATTTTGTTGCTTTTGTTTGCTTATTAGCAAGGGTGGGATTCAAATTTCTTAACAACTGGTTCTGTGGGCATGGCCTAATTTGTGGGTGTGGCTTGGTGGTCATGTGACTGGCTGGGCGTGGCTTGTATGTAAATATTGTAAATATATATGTAAAGATTGAATTTTTTATTTTAAAAAAAGAGCAAAATCAGGCAAAGCAGGCAGGCAGATTGAGCTGCTTGCAGAATCACAGCTTCACTCCCAGATCTACCTTTCTGCAATCTGCTGCCTGAGTCTGCACTGAAAAATAGAAGCTTCAATCCTAAGGAAGGTTCAGCTCCGCTCTCAGGCCACTTCTCCCTTCCCCAACCCCCTGAATACCATCCCTGACTGGGCCTCAGGGAAGCCTCCTGGGTGGGGTGGGTGGGGAGGGGAGGGGCCAGCCAATGGTGTGATTTGCCGGTTCTCCAAACTGTGCAGAATCATAACAACCAGTTCTATAGAACTGGTCCGAACTGGTAGAATCCCACCCTTGCTTATTAGTATCTCTCTCTCTCTCTCTCTCCCTCCCTCCCTCCCTCCCTCTGTCCCTGTCTCTCTCTTCTTTAAGATGGACAGGCAAAAATAGGACTTTCCAATAATAACAAAACAAAACGGTATGTCTAGTTTAATGAAAAGAAGGACTAGGGATGATATGATAGTGTTCCAATATCTAAGGGGCTTCTGCAAAGAAGGGCAACAGAATGCAAGACAAGAAGCAATGAATGGCAACTATCCAAGGAGAGAACTAACATAGAACTAAGGAGAAATTTCCTGACATTGAGAACAATTGATCAGTGGAACAACTTGCCTTCAGAAGTTAAACTGGAGATTTTAAGAAGAGATTGGGCAATCATTTGTCTGAAATGGTACAGGGTTTCCTGCTTGAGGAGGGGTTGGGACAGGCCCTTCCAACTTTGTTATTCTGTTTTGATAAATTAATAATTAAAAAAAAAATCTCAGGAAGCTTTATAGGGTCAACAATTAAACCAGTGACAGAAGAAATTAAAAAGTTCCAAGAAGAAAGTAGCTAAAGTTGGAGTACAATCATCAGTTCTCTGCTGCCTGGGAAAAATGAAAAGCTAAGCTTCCAGTCCTTATGACAGACTTGGTCAATTTGCAAACTTCAGTTTTTTTTTCTTTCAACAAGAGAGGTTCATTTTGCACACTCTGTTCCTTTCTTAATCTGAAATCCTGGATCCAATAGAAGCAAAAGGAACAATGCTGATTTTGAGAGAGGTGAATGAAACAGTAAATGGCTTTAGTATGAGGGCGGCATTATTCAAAACCTAGACAATAATATTGATCTAGTTGATGGGCTACCATCAGGATTACAGATGTAATGGAGCAGAGGACCTGTGTCATCTTCTTCTGTCAAAAGCATTCCTTGTCAAGTGCCCCATATGCTTTCCTTAATGAGAAGGACTAGGGGGTGATATGATAGCAGTCATCCAATCCTTGAGGAACTGTCACAAAGAAGAGGGGATGACAAATGAAGGCTAATATGCATGTCCAGATAATGTTGCAGGATCCAATCTGGGTTGGTTACCGAGACCAGAGATTCAGTCTTCCAAGGAACTTCTCTCTCCCCAGAATGTGTGCCTGCCACACATTTTAGTGAGAGAGAAATTTCCCCAAAGATCGGCTCCAGCATGAGTCCCAAAGTTTGGAAGACTAAATCTTTGGTTCTGTTGACCAATCTAGATTTGATCCTACAACAGGGCGGGGGGAGGGGGTCAACCTATTCTCCGAAGCAGGGGTCACCAACCTTGGCAACTTTAAGACTTGTGGACTTCAATTCCCAGAATTCCTCAGCCAGCAAAGCTGAATTCAAGCTCAGCAAAGCTCAGCAAAGCTGAGTAGTGGGAGTTGAAGTCCACAAGTCTTAAAGTTGCCAAGGTTGGAGACCCCTGCTCCAAAGCATGTGAGGGCAGGACAAAAAGTAACAGGTGGAAGGTCACTAAAGAGAGATCCAACCTAGAACCTAGGTTAAATTTCCTGACATTGAGAACAATCAACATATCTGATATTAACACAGTTGAGAAAGTCCAGAAATATTTCACAAGAAGAGTTCTATACTCCTCTACTCGTTGCAGAATACCTTATGCCACCAGACTTGAAATTCTAGAACTAGAAAACCTAGAACTACACCGCCTTTGGTCCGATCTAAATATAGTATATAAAATTATATATTGCAATGTCCTACCTGTCAATGAATACTTCAGCTTCAACCATAACAATACAAAAGCACACAATAGATACAAACTCAAGGTAAACCGCACCAAACTTGATTGCAGGAAATACGACTTCAGCAACAGAGTGGTCAATGTCTGGAATACTCTACCTGACTCTGTGGTTTCTTCCCCAAACCCCAAAAACTTTAACCTTAGACTGTCTACTATTGACCCCTTTCCTAAGAGGTCTGTAGGGGGCGTGCATAAGTGCACCAATGTGCCTACCGTCCCTGTCCTATTGTTTCCTTTATTTTTCTTATATGTATTCATTTCATGTATTCACAACTATGTTTATCCTTGTAAGTGATTGACAAAATAAATAAATAAAAATTAAAATAACCACTGGAATGGCTTGTCTCCAGAAGTTGTAGATGCTCCATCACTGATGGTTTTAAAAACAGACTGGACAGCCACTTGTCTGGAATGGCATAAGCTCTCCTGCCACAGGTGAGGGGGATGGGCTAGAAGACCTCCAAGGTCCCTTTCAACCCTATCATTCTGTGTTCTATGTTCTTGAACAGACTTCCCAGAGGGTCCTCAACGTGCAACCAGAATTGAGCCCAAAATTTATGTTGCTCAGTGAGAAATGTGTTAAGTGAGTTCTGTCCCCATTTTATGACTTTTCTTGTCTACGCGCATCACTGCAATTGTCAAATTAGTAACGTGGTTGTGAAGTGAATCTGGTTTCTCCATTGTTTTGCTTGTCAGAAGGGGATCATGTGACCCAGGGGCACTGCAACCATCACAAATATGAGTCAGTTGTCAATCTTCTGAATGTAAATTACATGACCATGGGGATGCTGCAATGGTCATAAGCAGAGGTGGTATTCAGCAGGTTCTGACCAGTTCTGGAGAACCGGTAGCGGAAATTTTGAGTAGTTCAGAGAACCGGCAGATACCACCTCAGACCGGCCCCACCCCCATCTATTCTCCGCCTCCCAAGTCCCAGCTGATTGGCTGAGTCTTCTTTTGTTGCTCTGCATAGGAGAACGGAGCTGGAAAGCAGTTAGTGGGGTGGGGAGGGAATGGGGATTTTGCAGTAACCTTCCCCTGCCACGCCCACCAAGCCACACCCACCAAGCCATGCCACGCCTGCAACTCCCACCAAGCCACGCCCACAGAACCGGTAGTAAAAACAATTTAAATCCCACCACTGGTCATAAGTGTGAAAAATGGACACAAGCCAGATTTTTTTTCAGTGTCCTTGTAACTTCAAATGGTCCCTAAGCAAACTGTTGTAAGCCAAGTCTACCTGTACAATTGTGAGGGGAAGAATAGGAAGAATTTCATTTTTGCTTTTTTTTCTTTCAGCCAGCTGAAAACCAAACAAAAGCGGAACCCCACTTTTAAGTGAAGGAGCTCGGCCATTTTGGATCTAAAGCTAGGAAAGATGGTGAAGAGGTAAGGAAACCCTCACAACGCATTCCTCAGATTCTCTATGAGGGAAGACAATTTTCACAGGAAACCAGGATGTATTTAATTCAGTTTTTCCTTTGATTACCATGTCCATAGACCTTGTGGCTTCCTAAATGTGACTTAGTTGTGTTTAGAGGCACTCCCCCTATTCCTGACCCACAGCCCCCGCTTTCTTTCACTTCTACTCATGTGTGACAACAAATCAAATCAAACGGTCTCATGTTTTCCTTTTTTTAAAAAAAAATGCCGGTGCACAAATTAAATATCCGCATTCCCTTAGGTTTCATTAATACTTTTATTAGCCTTATCTGACTCATTTCTATTAGCCCTTCTGTGTTGTCACCAAAACCCTGTGGGATGGTAAACACATCTCCATTCTTTATCTTCTAACCTCCAGGTCACCTTTGTCCTTGGATGCCTAGCAACTTTTAGGACTTAAAAGCATTACAAATGGGAAAGTACTTATAATGATTAATCTTGCAGGCCGGAGCCATTATGAATAGAGGCTTCTGCAGAAACACAGCAGAGGGATGTGCTGCTGAAATATTAAGAGGAATCTTCCCTCCTTTTTCTTGTTAATGGGCTCTTCCCTGTACATATCAAGAAACATTGGAAGGAGCTCCCTGCATCAAATTTAGGGACCATGTAAGTATAGTGGTTACGGGGACGCGGTGGCTCAGTGGCTAAGACGCTGAGCTTGTCGATCAGAAAGGTTGGCAGTTTGGTGGTTTGAATCCCTAGCATCGTGTAACAGAGTGAGCTCCCGTTACTTGTCCCAACTTCTGCCAACCTAGCAGTTCGAAAACATGTAAAAATGCAAGGAGAAAAATAGGCACCACTTTGGTGGGAAGGTAACAGTGTTCTGTGCACCTTCGGCATTTAGTCATGCTGGCCACATGACCACGGAGACGTCTTCGGACAATGCTGGCTCTTCAGCTTTGTAAGAGAGATGAGCACCACAGTGGTGGGAATCAATTTTTTTTACTATCGGTTCTGTGGGTGTGGCTTGGTGGGCGTGGCAGGGGAAGGATACTGTGAAATCTCCAGTCAGAAGTGGTATTTGCCGGTTCTCCAAACTACTCAAAATTTTCACTACCGGTTCCCCAGAACTGGTCAGAATCTGCTGCATACCACCTCTGGAGCACCACCCCTTAGAGCCAGAAACGACTAACATGTATGTACAAGGGAAACCTTCACTTTTAAGTATAGTGGTTAAGATGCTAGCCTAGAGACCAGGAGACTGGGAATTCTAGTCCTGTCTTAGCCATGAAAGCCAGCTGGGTGACTTTGAGCCAGTCACTTCCTCTCAGCTCACCTTGCCACCCAGGGTTATTGTTGTGGGAAAAATAGAAGGAGGAAGGAGTGTTATGTATATTTGCTGGCTTGAGCTATTTATGAAGTAATAAAGGTGGGATAAAAATCTAATAAATAAGTAAATGAACATCCCCTCTCCCTGACCATCCAAGTACAGTAGAATGTCTGGTCACGAACGCTTCTGACCACAACCAAATTGGGTTCCAACCAAAAAATTCACAATTTTTTTTTGTGGTAGATTTCCCCCTCTGCACCATTTTTTTTTTTTTTTTGGTAAGCACCAAATTTCCAAAATTAGGTTTGGGTCACAACCAAATCAGGTTGCAACCAAAGTTATGGAATAAATTATGGTCGTGACCAGAGGTTCTACTGTATTTTCTATGAAAATTGCCCAGAGGGCATATAGACAAATAACCTGCCACAGGTATTTATTCTCTCAGCAATTAATATTTGGAGATATACTGCCGCTGCCTCAAGAGATCCCAGTTAGGAAGCTAATTTAAAGAGCCAGGGAAAGAAATTTCCTGACAGGTAGAACAATTAATCAGTGGAACAACCTGCCTCCAGAAGTTGTGAATGCTTCAACACTGGAAATTTTTAAAAAGATGTTGGATAGCCATTTGTCGAAGTGGTGTAGGGTTTTCTGCCTAGGCAGGGGGTTGGACTAGAAGACCTCCAAGGTCCCTTCCAACTCTGTTATTCTATTCTAAGTCACACAACACAGCTCCCCATGGCACAAACCCACAGCAACAACCTTTTCTGCCCCCGTATTCATATCTTCCCCAAGTCTTAAACTCATACTTAGATATTTCAGTGTTAAAGTAGGTTTTTCCCCTTTAAATAAGCCATTGGAGGTTGTCCTAATATTGGGACATGTTCAGGAACATAAAGAGAAGTTCCAGGAATGATGGTCATGAGCCGCTTTCTATAGTCACAGAAACTAGGACCATGAAAAAAGTATATGCTGTGCCACCTCGATTTTATTTAATATCAAGAAAAATATCAAGGCAATGAGATCCGCACATCAGTGGAACAGTGGAAGTTTTGCGGACTTCTCTCTAAAGGTTTTGAAGAGGAAACTGGACAACCACTTCTCATGGTTGTTTTCAATGGGTTTTCTGCATATTTCAGAGAGTTGGATTCAATCAATGTGCTTCATACACCATATGATCCATCTGGTCAACGTTCCAGCAAAACCAGATCCCAATCAACAACTTCAAGACAAGCATTTTCTCTTAAGTTTCTTTTTATTGGAAAAATCATACTGGTACATCTGGGAAAACCCGAATCTGAGAGTTCCAGGTTTTCCCTCAGTAAGTCAAAAATCAAAACCCAACCCCTGCACCCATCAGTCCATCACATGGTCCAATCACCTTCTGTCCCAACTTGAGACATCCCTCCAACCACTCCTCTCCAGGTGCAGGAATAACATGACCTTGACCGAAAAGAAGAATGCTATTATGGCTAACTACTAAAACTAAAAGTCCCCCCTCCTAATTTCCCAGGCACAGGAATGTGGCAGCGTGGAAGCTTCTGGTGTTAATATGACTTCCAAAGCTGATAGCAGTACTGCAGGCTACTTCTGCTGACTGCCGGCTGTCTGCAATTTGGCAGTTTGAATCTCACCAGGCTCAAGGTTGACCCAGCCTTTCAGCCTTCCGAGATGGGTAGAATGAGGACCCAGATTGTTGGGGGCGATAGGCTGACTCTGTAAACTGCTTAAAGAGGCTGGAAAGCACTGTAAAGGGATATATAAGTTTAAGTGCTATTGCTATTTGGTCAGTGACCTCTAATCATCTCTCAAGTGGTTTGGGGTGACTGCAGATGTCAGCTGACCACTTCAGACTGCTGTGGGCAGGCCATTTCATTTTCAGCCCCTGGGTACTGTCTTCAAGGACCTTTCTATTGTGGGCAGAAGACTGTTGTTGTTTTTCAATCTAGGATTCATCCTTTATCTACCATTCTCTGGGCAGATGTCTGGATCAGACCTAGGTCAACCAGACCAGTGGTGATAGCATGTGTGAAACTGCATGGTGAGTGGAAGAATAGGGACTCACAGGATAGCTTCACAGGACAGATCTCTCATAACCTGTCACCTGAGCCTTGGAGGCTCAGGCTGTTAAATGCCTGCTCTTAAGATCCAGCTGCCTACAATTATTGTAGGCTCGAACCCCACCAGGCTCAAGGTTGACTCAGCCTTCCATCCTCTTGGGGTAGGTAAATTGAGGACCCAAGATTGTTGGGGGCAATTAGCTGACCTTTAAAAATGCCGCTTAGTAATAAGCAGGCATATACAATGGAATGAAGGCTATTGCTGAGCACACTGGGCTGTATCCCAAAAAATTGTAAGCCGCCCTGAGTCTTCGGAGAAGGGTGGCATATAAATGTAATTAAAATAAATAAATAAATATCTGGGCTGCTTCTGAACAAGAATGTAGCAGCCTTCTGAAGTATTGTTAAATCCTTATCCAAGAGAAGTCTGTAAATCAACTCAGATTTGTCACAAATGTTTTGCACGGCTACATTCCAAGGGAACTCAATGATCAGCTGCTGTTGGCTGACTGTTGGGGTCCCTTTGCAAAACATTTGTAGCAAACAGTGTCAGCCTCAGAACAGAAATGGACATTCCCGAACAATATTGCAGAGAGAGGCTTTTGATATGGAAGTAAGTAATTTGCATTACCCTCATTAAGCCAAGATTCAAAAAGAGGATAAAATGCAATAGAAAGACCCCATCTTAACATCCTTACAATAAATGAGGCCCAAGATACCCAGCAAGTACCCCCATTTTAAAATTTTGTAACCTAACCCCTTTCTTCCTTGCAATTAATCTGCTTATCTAGACTGTTTGTGAATCTGCCTTGCTTGGTAGTACTAAGTTGCTATAAGGAACTTGATCCAGAGTGTGTTTTAACAGACAGGTAACATGCTAGTATATCCAAAGTTTACCTCTTTGCTGTTGGTTAAGGAGTGATTTATGGAGAAATGTCTATGAAAATTCTCAGTCATTCAGGTCATGGTTGCCCCAAAGGTGCTTTTTGGAAAAGGACTTTTTTTGTGTTTTTTAAGTTTCACTTCTCATCCAAGACGTTTCTTCAGTCAAGACTCTAGAAAAAGTTCAGAGAAGAGCAACTAAGATGATTAGGGGACTGGAGACTAAAACATATAAAGAACGGTTGCTTGGAACTGAGTATGGTCTAGTTTGATGAAAAGAAGAACTGGGGGAGACATGATAGCAGTGTTCCAATATTAGAGGGGCTGCCACAAAGATGATGGAATCAAGCTATTCTCCAAAGTACCTGAGGGCAGGACAAGAAGCAATGGATGGAAACTAATAAAGGAGAAAAGAGAAGAGAAGAGAAGAGAAGAGAAGAGAAGAGAAGAGAAGAGAGGAATGGAATGGAATGGAATAGTAGAATAGAATAGAATAGAATAGAATAGAATAGAATGGAATGGAATGGAATGGAATGGAATAGAATAGGAGAATAGAATAGAATAGAATGGAATGGAATAGAATAGGAGAATAGAATAGAGTGGAATGGAATGGAATGGAATGGAATAGAATAGAATAGAATAGAATAGAATAGAATAGAATAGAATAGAATAGAATAGAAGTTGGAAGGGACTCCAGAGGTCTTCAAGTCCAACCTCCTGCTCAGGCAGGAAACCCTACACCACATCAGACAAATGGTTATCCAGTCTCTTCTTAAAAACTTCCAGCGTTGGAGCATTTACAACTTCTGGAGGCAAGTTATTCCACTGATTAATTGTTCTCACTGTCAGGTTCCTGCATAGTTCTAGGTTGCTTCTCTTTGCTTCTCTTCTCTTCTCTTCTCTCCCTTCCCTTCCCTTCCCTTCCTTCCCTTCCCTTCCCCTTCCCTTCCCTTCCCTTCCCTTCCCTTCCCTTCCCCTTCCCTTCCCTTCCCTTCCCTTCCATTCTTTTCTTTTCTATTCTATTCAGCTCTTCTGAAGCTTTTAAAAGGGAAAAAAATCCAAGAAAGTCCAGTTGCTTTTTGGAAAAAGCATTTTGGGATGATTCATGGGGAGTTGGTGATGTTTGTGAGAGGGGGCCAGTGGTGAAGCATTTGTTAGATTTTTTTCTGGAAACTTAAAAGCTGGTTGAGCGTAGAGTTGAGCCACTCTTCTTAGTGTACTGATCAGCTGTCCTGGGTCTAGTGGTGCAGCAGGAATGGAGCCTGTTCTTAAACATTTGCTAGAACATCACTGGGAGTGTCCACTAATTCTTGTCTTTAGCTTGCACTGTATGCTTTAGGTAAGGGCAGCATCATTGGCTGGCATCATGCTTGTGGCCAGATAGAGATTTCTAGTGAATACAGCAAACTATATATGAGCATTTTCTGTCCTCACTTAGAATCTGTATTTTATACCAGTGTTGGAAGTTAAAACCCACCCCTCTCTTAGAAAAATGAAATATTTTAGGATATACATATTAAAAAGGCAGAATATTTCCCCTAAAAGAGAAATAGAAACTCAGAGAGGCAGAAACTCACCCCCCACACCTTTGTTAATGGTCCATTAAGGCCTGAGTCAGTCTATTCTACATAACAAAGATCTACCTCCTTCAGGCATTCACTTGCCATTCAATTGCCCTTCATTGCATCACACAGCAAGTTTCCACCAAACTTAGCAACCAAACCTACAAAGCTAGCTATGACCTCTGATAGCAACCAATCAGGATATTCTTCTTGTGCCCCAGGAAGTTCAAAGCCAGAGAGGGTATAAAACCCAGGGACTCTCAGCATCCCTTCCCTTTTTCTTTGCCCAAGAGGTCCAAGGCATGTGATCCTGTCCACCATTAAACCATCTTTCCAAACGGCCTCCATGTTTCCAGTGTCTTTTTTTCCCCACTTGGACCTGAACCCAGAAATATATTTTCTTCCGACACCATAGGATTTTTTTGCCAGAGAAAGGGCCAATGTGTGTCTTTTAGAGCCTTGGTGGCGCAGTGGTTAGAGTGCAGTACTGCAAACTACTTCTGCTGACAGCCAGCTGCATGCAATTTGGCAATTCGAATCTCACCAGCTCAAGGTTGACTCAGCCTTCCCTCCTTCCGAGGTGGGTAAAATGAGGACCCAAATTGTTAAGTTTGCATAGAGATACAGACGTGGAGTGCTTCAGCTCTTAGTTTTATTGTGACTTCAGCTCAGAACAGACCCAATTTGGCTTAGCTGAGGCAGCTATATATAGCCGGCTGCCTCGGCTGACAGCCAATCAGAGTGCAGGGTTTTCCCGCACTTTTTAACCAATGATTTCAAACACTTTACAAGAACAACCAATCAATTCAAACTCTGCATACATAACACCCCTCCCCACTAGGTTCGGTCCATACTCAAACCCCATCTATCTAATATACTCTTGCAAATAGGTGGGGCTCTTACGTGTTGTGACCTACGTGGTTCAGGTGTTTTAGGGTTCTCACATTGTGAGGGAGGAAATGTGTCTGTTAACATCTCCTTACTTGGACTTCTAGTATTGTTATAACCTGTTTGGTTACTACAACCTGGTCTCTCCTCCCAATCCATCTCCAACCCAATGTCAGCACCTAAGTCTGGTAGTGATGTGCCATCTTCCATTTGTAAAGATGGTTGTTGGCACTGTGACAGGTTTTGGGATGGTTCCTGTCGTGTTAGCTCGTTACACATGGGGTTGATTCTTGCTTGCTGATTACCTTCATAATCCCCCTTCCCCTAGGAGAGGCAGTAGGTATGGGAACCAGAGAGGAGCAATGGCGATGCTCCTGAGGTAGTCTGGACCGTAACTGATCTATGTGCCTGCTCCAGAGGACACCATCCTCAGTTTGAACCCTGTAAGACAGGGGGCCTGTACTTTGGGTTATCTCTGCAGGAATCCATAATGGTTCACCCACAAGGTTTTTTGCATAAACAGAATCACCCACAGTGAATGAGTGAGTTTTGCTAGTGGATTCTAATGGTGCGTTGGGTGCGTAAGGGGATGAAGGCGGTCAAGGGGAGATCTGAGTGTCCTACCCATCAACAACTCGGCTGGGGTTAAGTTAGTTGATGGGTTAGGAGTGATATGTTGGACACTGAGTAGTTTTTCAACTTTCTCGGTGATGTCCCCTGGACCCAATTGCTGGAGTTTCTCCTTGGTAAATCGTACCATGCGTTCAGCCCGGCCGTTAGCCAAAGGATGCCCAGGAGCTTTAAAGGCGTGTCTGATACCCTGCTGTGCTAAATATGATTCAAAAAGGTTGGAAGTAAATTGAGGACCATTGTCAGAAACAAGTACACCAAGCAACCCATGAGTACAAAAAGTTTCTTAAGCTGTTTGACAACAGTATCTGCTGTGGTGGATGTCATAGGAACAACCTCTAACCATCTGGAGTATGCATCTACCACAATAAGGAAAGTGTGCCCTCTGGTAGGGCCAGCAAAATCAATGTGAATCCTGGACCATGGGCCCCTAGGACATTCCCATTCCTGTTTGGGGGCGAGAGGTGGAGCAGGCCTGACTTCCTGACAGTTGGGACAGGATGCAACCCAGTTTTCAACCATTTTGTCAATACCTGGCCACCATACATAACTCCTGGCCAATCCCTTCATTCTGACAATTCCCAGATGACCCTCATGTAACATTTCCAAAACCTCTTTCTGTAGTTTTGCAGGAATAACCACCCTGTTACCCCACAAAATACATCCTCTTAATACAGATAATTCAGTTTGTCTGGACTTAAAAGGTTGGGAACCTTGAGGTAGATCTTGAAGTGGCCAACCTTTCTTAATCCAGCCTATAATAGGAGCTAATGAAGTGTCTTTGGCAGTCTCTCTGGCAATTTCAGCAGCATGGACTGGAAGTTTGGCAACAGTTTCCAGAAAAAAGTTGTAAGATTCAGGAGCAGGGTCCTCAGTGTTAGATTTGCATGAAGAGTCAAATGCAGAGTGCTTCAGTGAAGAGTTTATTAGTGACTACAGCTCATAACAGACCCGATTTGGCTGGGCTGCGGCTGCTACTTATAGCCAGCAGCCGCAGTTGCCAGCCAATCAGAGTGCAGGGTTTTTCCCGCACTTTTTAAACCAATCATATTTGACATTTTACAAGAACAGTTCAAACTAAACCAATGACATTCAAACCTGCATACATAACACCCCTCCCCACTAGGTTCACTCCATACTCAAACCCCAACCTATCTAATGTATTCTTTTAAATAGGTGGGGCTCTTGCATGTATGTTGAGACCTTCGTGGTTCAGAAGTTTTAACGTTCTCACCCAGTGAGAGAGGAAATGTGTCTGTTGACATTTCCCTAGTTGGACTTCCAGTGAAAGAAGACCCTGTTTGATTGTTAGAATCTGGTCTCTCCTCCCAACCCATCTCCAGCCCAATGTCAGCACCCAAGTCAGGTAGTGATGTGCAATCTTCCACTTGTAAGGATGGATTTTGGCATTGTGACAGGTTTTGGGATGGTTCCTGTCGTAATGGCTCGTTACACATGGGGTTGATTCTTGCTTGCTGATTATCCTCCTGCTCCTCCCCTTCCCTCCTTGAAAAGGCATTAGGTATGGGAACTAGAGAGGAACAATTGTGATGTTCCTGAGGTAATCTGGATCTTAACTGATCAATGTGCCTGCTCCAAAGGACACCATCCTCTGTTTGTACTCTGTAAGAACGAGGGCCTGTTATTTGAGTTATTTCAGCAGGAATCCATGAAGGTTCACCCATAAGGTTCTTAGCATAAACAGAATCACCCACACTGAACGTGCGCACTTTGCTAGTGGAATCAAGTGGTGCGTTGGGTGCGTAAGAGGGATGAAGCACAAAGCCGAAGACACCAGCCTGAAGATGGCGAGTGGGATCTCGTCGAAACGTCGCCAAGGTATTCTCAATCTTACACGGGACAAGACCCGAATACACCAAAACCTACATACCTTTACCCATGAAAATCTTTCCCATGTCTGATCAGTGGGAAAAGAAAGAGGATTTGAATAAAAATTTAACAGGTTCATGATAGTTTGGGTGACTTTTCAAGGTCAGCATTAGTTTGAATCATAAGTTCTCTCTCTCTCCTCTCTCCTCTCTGTCTCCCTCTATGTCTCTGTCTGTCTCTCTCTCTCTCTCTCACACACACAATCTCTATCTGACTTTCTATCATCTATCTATCTTTGTCTGTTAGTCTGTCTGTCTGTATGTGTGTCTCTCTATCATCTATCTATCTATCATCTATCTATCTATCATCTATCATCTATCATCTATCATCTATCATCTATCTATCATCTATCTATCTATCTATCATCTATTGCCTTTCTATTTCTCTCTTCAATCATCTCCCCTGAGATATATACAACCCACTCACTTTCAAGCATTCTTTAAGAAACAGGGCTTTTTCCTCACGCTTTTAGTTAAGGTGGATGGACCAGCCCCTTTCAAATGGAAAGGTATCTTTCTTCCTTTCACAGTTATTGTTTTCTGGATGTTAGTGGGTCACATACACTGGTGACGAGGATTCCTTTGCAAACACACAGGCAACCATCTACGCCTATCTGAAAGAAGGAAAAAGGCCAGGTGTTCCAGTGTGTGTGTGTGTGTGTGTGTGTGTGTGTGTGCCAGTGTGTGTGTGTGTGTGTGTGTACATGCCTCTGTAGGCTGGAGCCAGATTAAAAACCTAGATGCCTTTAATATTTGATGGAGGGAATTAAACATGAAATGGCAGGAAAGGCAATTTCATTGCTTTTTGCAAAATGACACCCAGAAGGCTAGATATGCAGCACTTCCCTCTACTGGAAGCTATCAGAAGTGCTGATTCCTATTCTTAGCCAGCTGGGAAATAGACGAGTAGGGTGGAAGAGAGAATTTTTCCAAGTTCTGGTTAGCGGCTATAGAATCTCTTTGAAGCTGGCCCTTCTTTTGACTTTGGATTGCTGAGCAACCGGCCACCTCAAGCCTTGTGACCCCCCCACCCCACCCCGCAAAGGCAGGAATGGATTCGGTCTTCAACCGTGGAAATCACACATTCACACTGGACCAGAAGGCACCACAGCAGCAAAACCTCAGGCTGCAGCGGGTCAGACCACAGACTGAGAAAGTGCCCCCCGCCACTCCCTCCCCTCCCTGCCAATCTTCACACCCGCAGGAACTGAGCGAGCATGAAGCAGAACCTCAGCCAAGGTTTACTGGACCTCGGCCACCCAGCCTCCCCTGGGCAAAGGTTATCCCTGCTATGGCTTTCGGATGCGGAGCTGTCATCAGGACAAGCCCCCGGCGGTCACCCATCCTCCCCACCCCCACCAAAATTCATCCACTATTTATGAGGAAGAAAGCTTGGGATGCAAACAGGCTCCTAGGAAGGGCTTTGAAAAGTGCATCGATGCCTCGAGCAAACAGTTGGCGTCCTCACTGGGG
>CM019149.1:292237666-292295318 GCA_009733165.1 Naja naja
TCTCTTTATTTAAAAGCCACCCTCACTCCTGGAAGAACTGCTAAAGATAATGGTGACATCATATGCCACAAGCGGGGTTTGCTTGTTGTTGTTGTTTTTTTCCAAGAAGGGGGGAAAAACCCTCAACTGGCCCAGCTTCGCTCCAGGATTCAGAAGCCTCTGAGAGTCAGATAACATCTGTCTTAAAAGGGCTGCACCACTGTGAGGAAAGCAGGGGAAGAAATGCCCACTTGCTTCTCTCTGGGAATATTGATTCCTTTTGAGGTTGGAAGGGGGGGGTCACATTTAAATCTCTGTCACACAAAAGAGTGGCAGCTTCTCCTTGACCCAGTGCCTTTTGACAGAGAACAAAGTTGTGAAGAGGAGAAGAAAGAGGGAGATTTGAGAGTTTGGGAAGTGCTGAAGAAAGAAGGGGGGGAGAAGATTTTGTTACATCTGCCTACAAAGTCCAACACATTGCTCTTTTTCTGGAGCATTCCCATCTAGATGAAAATATTTACAGACCCCTCACATCGGGGACATAAACTGCTTCAACTCCTTCCCTCAAAACGACGCTATGGAGCACTGCACACCAGAACAACTAGACACAAGGACAGTTTTCTCCCAAACGCCATCACTCTGCTAAACAAATAATTCCCTCAACAATGTTCAACTATTTACTAAGTCTGCATTACTATTACTATTAATCTTCCCATCCTTCCTTTCACTCATCTCCTCCCGCTTATGACTGTATGACTGTAACGTTGTCGCTTGTATCCTTACGATTTATATTGACTGTTTCCTAGTATGGTTGTACCTGATGATTCTTGACTCTTGACGAATGTATCTTTTCTTTTATGTACACTGAGAACATTTGCACCAAGACAAATTCCTTGTGTGTCCAATCACACTTGGGCAATAAAGAATTCTATTCTATTCTATTCTATTCTATTCTATTCTATTCTATTGTATTCTATTCTATTCTATTCTATTCTATTCTTATTGTACCCTATGACTATTATTAAGTGTTGTACCTTATGATTCTTGACTCTTGATGAATGTATCTTTTCTTTTATGTACACTGAGAACATTTGCACCAAGACAAATTCCTTGTGTGTCCAATTGCACTTGGGCAATAAAGAATTGTATCTATCTACCTATACTTCTTTCTTGATAAACCTCTCGTAAATGGCGACATCAAGCTTGCTAGAAATTTGACAAAAATGTTTGAAGGAACAAGACTACAAGATTCGGTGACCGTGGACTGGATTCACATGCGCTAATTCATAGTTTGCCAAACCATGATATGAATAAGCTATACTTGGCTGAATTGGCATGATTTGTTAAATGATAATTCAGTTTACATCCTTAATGGCTAGATTCAAATCACACTTGGCCAATAAAGAATTCTATCTATCCATCCATCCATCCATCCATCCATCCATCCATCCATCCATTTATCTATCTATCTATCTATCTATCTATCTATCTATCTATCTATCTATCTATCTATCTAGATTTTATAATCTAGAGCTGAATTAGGCTACAGCAGCCCAAAATCAGAAATAGGCTTTTTAGACTAACCGAATTTGCTGCCACTCACAAAACCTTCTTTTGCTTCATAACATTCATAAGTTTGGAACAGGGCAACTGAATTTCTCCTGGTTTGCAGCTAGGAGCCAGAAGTGTTGGACTCGTTCATAAACTTGGTACTTTGTTTGAAAATATTCCCCAAGCACTAATCCATAGTGCAGTTTGTCTGGTTGGAGTTGAAGCATGAACTCAGCCAAGTGTGACATAATCAGCTTGCCACCATTAACCAAACCATGGCTTAATACATTGCGGTCCAAGTAGGTCAATGCAAGTGACCTTCCCTACCCCCACCTCCACCCTGCAGCATTAATGGTATTGCTAAAGTAAAACATGAGGTAAACGGATGGATTTTTGCTCGAAGAAACCCTATATTCAGGGCCATCCTGAAATGTGACCACAACAGCCATCTAAAAATTGCTAGAATGTCTGCAGGGGGAGGAAAAATGAGGAAAGCAGAGTTTACATGGCTGCAAAGTGTCACCTCTTTGTATGGCCAATGTGACCTTGCATCAGAGGTGGTATTCATCAGGTTCTGAAGAACCAGTAGTGCAAATTTTGAGTAGTTTGAAGAACCGGCAAATACCACCTCTGACTGGCCCCGCCCCATCTATTCTCTGCCTCCTGATCGGCTGGGTCTTCTTTTGTTGCCCTGTACAGGAGAACAGAGCTGGAAATCAGGTTAATGGGATGGGGAGGGAATGGGAATTTTGCAGTATCCTTCCCCTGCCACACCCACCAAGCCACGCCCACTAAGCCATGTCCACCAAGCCATGCCCACCAAGCCATGTCCATAGAACCGGTAGTAAAATTTTTTGAACCTTACCACTGCCTTGTGCACACATACACACACATGGCAGAGTTGGCACTGCGGTGATACAATGCTTCTTTTTGTCATTTGGATGGACGTATCTAATCCTGCAGGTGCCCAGAAGGTGCCCAGAAGCTGGATGGGCACGCTCTTTCATATTTGAGGATGAAAAAATTATTTATTACATTTATATGCCACCCATCTTGCTGTTGATACACGAAATTTCAAAAGCAAATAATGTTTCACGAGACTGAATGGGGCTAGTAGAAAACTATCCAGAGAATTGCACGGGTTTGGTTTGTGTGGCCTTCCATAGCTGCTTTCTGCTGAAAGAATGATTCTTTGTAGACACACACAGGTCAGCCTGTGCATATTTTGAAAATAATACAGAAAAGTGCTTTACATGACAATCACGAGCTGAAATGCTGTTCTATTATTCATTCAAGCATCCTGTCATTTTTCAGACTTATGGATGAAGCTAGAAGAAAAATAGCAGCTGCTTTAAAGCACCTCCTTATCAAAGTCAATACCACTCTGCAACTTGTTGGGGGTCCATAAGAAATTGACAGACTGCTGGAAGGAATAGCAAGGGACTGTATTTGCAAACAGCCGTGAACCAAGTAAAAATGGGCAGTATGCAAAAATGTATAATAAATACTTTATTAAAAAAATAACAAGACTGAATATTTAGGTCAACTGCATCATCAGCTATATAAACTGGGTCAGGCCACAAGGATTTCTTCTGGACATCTTTCATCGTTGCTCACCTTATATATGTAGGGTGCATAAAAGTTCAAATAAGAAACTAGCATTGCTTTTTTCATGAACCAGTTCAACACGTGTAACTCTTCCAAGGAGAATTAAACCAGTTTCATCTACAGTCACAGATTTTTGCCTTAATTAATTTTCATTACTGGGCCACATGAGAGGAGAAAGACAGGTAAATTGGATAGACCACAAGACAAACACCCAATTGAACTCGGATACATGGGAAGCTCCAGTGATCTGGAGAAAGCCCATGAGTTAAAAAAAGATAACTGTATGTGACTGATGGGCTATAGACAGTGAAGTGATGCTAATTTTCTGGCACCAATGGTTTGAATACGTCAATTTTCTGGAATGGCTGCCTTGATGGGCAAAGTTAGAGCAATAAGAAGATGTGAATTTTGGCTGGGTGGAAAATGCGAAGATGTAGTGAAGAGTTGTATAGTTGTATTTTTAATTGAGCTGCTTGGAAATTTTGCTTCTCTCAAATTATTGCCACGTAGCAACATTCTGGAAAGGGTCTGGCCTGAAAAAGTTCAAACATCCATCTTCAGAGGGGTCTTCTATTTTATCCTGAGCCTGAAGACTCATCCATTCCTTCTCCTCCTCCTCCTCTTTTACTGCTTTGGATATCTTGGGGGGATTCAGAATTCTGGTTCTTCCTCTTTTGAAGGCATCAACTCATCAAATTGTTATTTGATGCTGTTGCAGCGTGTTTTTAATATTGTCTGTCCATCTTCTTTTGGGTTTGCCCCATTTTCTTGGCCTTCTCCTCTTTCTCTATATGTCTTGTAGGAATCCCAAGACATTAGCTGCTAAGGAATCTATTTTCAGAACCACTTTGTGGCCCATTAAGAACTTGACTCAAAGTCCCTCAGGGCAGAGTTGCTGGAACTCCAACTCCTAAAATCCTTCTGTTTGGTTCAATTTTATTTATGGATAGTCCTCAATTCGCAACTGTAATTGAGCCCAAAATTACTATTATAAGTTGTAAGAGCCACAGTGCCGCAGTGGTTAGAGTGCAGTACTGCAGGCTACTTCTGCTGATTGCTGGCTGCCTGCAATTTGGCAGATCGAATCTCACCAGACTCAAGGCTGACTCAGCCTTCCATCCTTCTGAGGTGGGTAAAATGTGGACCCAAAATTGTTGGGGGCAATAGGCAGACACTGTAAACTGCTTAGAGGGCTGTAAAGAACTATAAAGTGGTATATAAGTCTAAGTGCTATTGCTATTGCTAATGTTTGTTAATAGATTTGTATTTATAGTTCTTTTGGCTTTTTGACTTTTTTGAGACTTCTCTCTTGGGTCCATTTTGTAGATGTTTTTGGTTGGTCCCAAATCTTTGTGAATTGATGGTCCTTTCTTCTAAGAATATTCACTGAGAAGATTTTGTAGTTTGCAAAGACACCAACTTGTTTATATCTCTGCAGCAGACAAGAACTTCCAGACTTCCACATGGCTACAGTCAAGATCTCTTTTCCTCCCAAAGGAAAAGAAAAATCTCAATTGGGCTACGGATATAATGGAAATCCCCTGTGGATTTCTATGGGATTAGTAAGATCCACCTATTAAGTGCTGGGGAAATCAGGAGATTCAGGCAGTTCAAATGAGTATAAAGATTTATTGCAAGTTCTTAAGTTTGCTACAAAAATCTTAGCTACTAATGGTAAAGGAAATTAACCAGGAATAAGAAGGCATTCAAGGTGGGCTGGACTTAGATTTCTTTTGGTTGTGCAGAGACTTTTGACTTATGACATGTTTGACACCTCAGGCTCAGCCTGGTCTTCTATAAAGCCTTAGTAAGACCACACCTAGAATACTGCATCCAGTTTTGATCACCACATTATAAAAAAATGTTGAGACTCTAGAAAAAGTGCAGAGAAGAGCAACCAGGATAATTAGGGGACTGGAGACTAAGGCATATGAAGAACGGTTGCAGGAAATGGGTTTGGCTAGTCTGCTGAAGAGAAGGACCAGGGGAGACATGATAGGAGTCTTCCAATATTTGAGGGGCTGCCACAGAGAGGAGGGGGTCAAGCTATTTTCCAAAGCACCTGAAGGCCAGACAAGGAATAATGGATGGAAACTGAAGAAGGAGAGATTGAACCTGGAAATAAGGAGAAACTTTCTGACAGTGAGAACAATAAACCAATGGAACAGAAGTTGCCTTCGGAAGTTGTGGGAGCGCCATCACTTGAGACCTTCAAGAAGAGATTGGACTGCCATTTGTCAGAAATGGTGTAGGGTCTCCTGCTTGGGCGGGGGATTGGACTAGATAACCTATAAGGTCCCTTCCAACTCTGATTATCTGTTATCTGTTTTCCTATACCACTAACATGAATTGAACTTTGTCAGTACTGAATAGATTCCACCATCATTCATCTTTCGCTGTTGTAGAAGATGAGGATAATGTCATTTAAAAAAATAAAATAAAGCTTACAAAGGATTCCCTGAAGGGTATTTAAAACAATGATATCATAGAAGAGTGCCTATAGAAAATGAACTTGCAAAAGATAATTTAAAATAATTGCTTTTAACTGATAGAAAATCCAACAAAATAAATAAAATATTGTGGGTTGGGAAACCAGTTGATTGGGTGGGTACATTACATTTTGGTCTGGATCCATTTATAGGCCTCTAGGAAAGGAAGATTTTGTGTGTGTGTGTGTGTGTGTGTGTGTGTGCATGTGTGTGTGTGCATGGTACTGTGCAAGTACTCAGAGAA
Source organism: Naja naja (assembly GCA_009733165.1). Classification (NCBI taxonomy): domain Eukaryota; kingdom Metazoa; phylum Chordata; class Lepidosauria; order Squamata; family Elapidae; genus Naja; species Naja naja. The sequence goes on from CM019149.1 coordinate 292,243,538, forward strand.
AGAATGGGAGGAGGAGGGGGAGGAGGAGGAGGAGGAAGGAAGGAAGGGAGGGAGGAGGGAGGGAGGAAGAAAGGGAGAGAGAAGGAAGGGAGAGAGAAGGGAGGGAGGGAGGGAGGGAGGGAGGAATATATCTACAGCCTCATATTTGCAGACAGAAAGCTCCAGGCAATATGACTGCAAAGCAAAATGAAGATCAGCCTGCAGGGCCCTGCTGCACTTATTTCATAACATCAGTTGTGGAAATTCACCGTCCAAGTTATTGTCCCCTAGGAATGCCTTGGGATTATTTGTTAGAAAAAGCCTAACAGGAAACAAGTCTCTGAGCAGGGTGAAATAAAATGCAAAAATGGGATGCATGAAAACAGCTCCAGTAAAAGAAAGAAAAAAGAAAAAGAAAAAAAAATCCAAACAATTTACTCTGCCCAGCAAAATATCATTATTAATTCATATTGATCATAGGTGTGTTGATCTTAAAGACACAGAAAGAGTTGTTTACTGAGGGATGAGTGCCTTTTAAGCTTCTGCCTTCAAAATCATCCAACCTTTTAGGACAGTGTTTTTCAAACTTGAAACCTTAAGATGTGTGGAATTCAATTCCGAGAATTCCCCAGCCAACATTCTGCCTGGGGAATTCTGAAGGTCGAAGTCCATATATCTTAAAGTTGCCAGGTATATTAAAACCCCCCCACTGTTTTAGGATAATGGGAGAGTATCAAGAGAAGTTGAAGACTTTTGCTTCATTCCTGCTTTAGCTGAATAGCCTTTGTTTGCTCTTTTTGTAGCCTTCTGTGAAGATGGAAACGCATTGGCCCCAAACATTTCTTCCAATATTAAAATACAGTGCCTGGCTTAAAAGTTTACACCAAAATACATTTAGTGAGAAAAGATGCAGGACAAAATATATACTTTTAGGGAAATTTGTGCCTAAGAAGCTTTCGAGTCTGCCCTATCTGCATCTTCTACATATATAAAAGTGAAATACCACTCACGCATCATCACAAAATCTCCAGAACCGTAAAGCCTACAAACTTGAAATTTGGCACGTATGTTCCTCTTAGCTTCTAGGTACTCACTAAGAAAGGATTTTTTGAAATGACCATCAGAGCATTAGTATTTTGTATATTATTATTAACACGCTCTGGTGCTAAGGAGTTCTATTCTCCCTCCCCACCTGAAAAGAAATATGTTCCAAATGCAAAACACAAGCAGAGGAGAGGAGTTTCAGTTTCAGTTTCAGTTTCACAGCACCAAGCAGCTTTAGTACAGAACAGTTGAGCTAAGCAATGCCTGGGCTCCTTGCTGTCTCCTTCTTGCTCGCACACCAAATACTCTTTCAGTTTCCAAACAGCCCTCAACTCTCACCGTCTTTTCAGGAGTGGGATTCGGACTGGTTCAGGTGAACCAGTAGTTCCGGTGATCATTTGGCCCTGCCCTAGTCTGTCCTTTATATCAATGTTTTGCAGCTCAGCTGATTCGCACGGCACAGCGGATTGCCATGCCTCATCTGTTTTACTCCCTGGGGCTGCAGTAGAAAGTAAGTATTAGGGCTGAAAACGGGGAGTTTTCAAACGCTGTGAAGCACGCGCTCACCAAACCTGTTGTTACACTGGTTGAATCCCACCTCTGAGCCTTTTCCTCTGTCTGAAAAGCACCTAAGGAAGTTCTTCTTGGTATACAGTTTGAATCACCTTCCTTGTTGTTTTAACCTGCTGGTACTCACCCTGCCTTCATCACAATCCTTCGATTATTTGAAGACTGCTCTCATATCTTCTCTGGTTGTCTCTTCAGTTGATTAACCATCCTCACTTCCTTTAAGCATCTCTCAGAAAATTCGGTTTTTTTCAATGTTTGCTACTGTCTTTTTTAAAAAAAATTAGGGTGTCCAGAGGAACTTGGTGGTGCACGCTGTTAAACGCCTAGCACTTACTTCCAGCTGCCTGCAATTAGTTGCAGGCTCGAATCCCACCAGGCTCAAGGTTGACTCAGCCTTCCATCCTCTCGGGGTAGGTAAATTGAGGACCCAAGATTGTTAGGGGCAATAAGCTGACTTTGTAAAAATGCCGCTTAGTAATAAGCAGGCATATACAATGGAATGAAGGCTATTGCTGAGCGCATTGGGTTGTGCTCCCAAAAATTGTAAGCCGCCCTGAGTCTCTGGAGAAGGGTGGCATATAAATATGAATAAAAATAAAAAAAATAAAAAATAAGCTTGATATAGTACTCCTGGTGGGAGAGAATGGAGCAGAGTAAAATAAATAAAACAATCATTCTTATTTCATTATTTATTTGAATCATTGCATGTTTCCAATTTATCTCTGGCCAATTTGTAATAAAAATGAAGACTGAACAAGAAAACAGCAACAACCACCCATCATTAAAAGACAACTCATATGTCCCAAACAGTCAACTGAACAGAATAGTTTGCATTAGTTTTCATAATCTGGATTGTACGCTTCTGTTAAGGCACTCCAGGTTAAAATTTGCAGTTTTAGGAGCTGGTTTATGATTACCTTTGGTTGATAAAGATAGCCAGATTAATTTCACATATATTGACACCAAGGAAGACTCTTCCCCTCACATCTTGTACTGCACTTTTATTTTTTTAAAACCAAGATGCAGAACTATATATTTCTCCCTGTTAAATGCCTTTCTAACCTACAGATCTGGTCTTCCTCATTTTTTAAAAAACAATCTTCCTCTTCTAATTTATCTTCTAGCTCTCCATCTTCTTGTCATCTGCTGATCTGTTAAGCATCAGTTCAAATATCATTTAAATCAGGAGTGTTCAATCTTTGCAACTTTAACATTTGTGGACTTCAACTCCCAGAATTCCCCAGCCAGCCATTTTGACTGGGAAACTCTGGAAGTTGAAGTCCTCAAGTCTTTTTTTTTTTTTTTTATAAAAGTTTTATTTTTCCAAAAACACAAACATAACAAACAAACATACAACACATAAATCCATATCAATTTCAAGTATGTCGGTCGGTCAAAAATCACAGTGCCTACCCTCATTATTCATACTCAATATTACAAAAGGAAAAGCTATAATCCTTATTATTAATCCTTTGTCATATTATAATCTCTATATTATTTCAACAGTTCTATCTATCTTTATATTCCCAAAAATACATTACCAAACTTTTTGTCTAACCATTGATAAAACATATTCCATATCTTATAAAACTGCTTTTCTTCTTGATCCCTAATTTCAAATGTTAATCTACTCATTTCGCACAATCCAAAATCTTCTTAATCACTTCCTCCTGCGTAGGTGTCTTATCATTTCTCCAGTTTTTAGCAAATACAATTCTAGCGGCTGTCAGTACATTAACAATCAGATATTTCAAATCTTTGTTAAATGTCTCTGGGACAATTCCCAACAGGAATATCTCAGGTTTCAAGTCTATATGTTGTTGTATCATTTTTTCCAGCCACATGTGGATTTTAGTCCAGTATCTTTTAGCATCAACGCAAGTCCACCACATGTGGTAGTAGGAGCCAGGTATCTGGTGACATTTCCAACACTTATCCGATTTATCCTTGAACATTCTTGCAATCCTTCTCGGGATAGGTGCCACCTGTAAAACATCTTATACAAATTTTCTTTATATGCAGTTGACATTGTCATTTTATAATTCTGATCCCACAGTGTTTGCCATCTCTCTAAATCTATCCCATAACCAAAATTTTTCCCCAAGCAATCATTGTTTCCTTAACCTGCTCCTCTTCCATTCTAACTTCTAATAAATAACCATAAAGTTTTTTAATCATTTTTTCGTTCGTGCCCATCAAAATTTTATCTAATTCAGTTTGCTTTTTATAAATCCCTTCATTCTTAACATCCTCATCATATCTAGATTGTACTTGCAAATATGAAAACCAATTCATTTTTATACCTTGTTCTTGTAGTGTTTGCATCGATTTGAGTTCACCCTTTTCATTTAAAATCTCTTCATATCTAACTGTTTGTTCCTTCTTGTATATTATTGCATATGAAAAAGCTTCAATAGTAGATACCCATAATGGAATTTGTATATAATGTTGTTTTCTGGTTTTTCCCAATTTAAAAACAAAGCTTCTCGAACATAGTGTCTTCTAAAATATCCTTGTTTTTAGTTCCCTTATACCATAAGAAAGCATGCCATCCTAGTAATAGATCATGACCCTCTAAAGTTAACAATCTATTGTTTCTCAATGTTATCCATTCTTTCACCCACATCAGGCTTGCAGCTTGATAATACAATTCCCAATTTGGTAGTGCGAATCCCCTCTTGACCTTGCATCTTGTAATAGCTTAAATTTGATTCTTGGCTTTTTGCCCTGCCATATGAATTTTGATGTGATTTTATTTAAATCTTCAAAGTATTCTTTCCCAAGTCTAATTGGAATTGTCTGAAATAAGTATAAGATTCTGGGTAAAACATTCATCTTAACTGTCGATATTCTGCCAATAAGAGATAATTGCATATTTTCCCATCTTTTAAGATCTGTCGCTATCTGCTGTTTGAGTTTTATATAATTATCTTCTTTCAATGTACTGCATCTTGATGTTATATTTATTCCCAAATATTTAACTTTATTTGCAATCTGGATCTCTAATAAATCTTCTAAATCTTTCTTGCGTTTTGCTAACATATTCTTTGTTAGGATCTTTGTTTTATCTTTATTAATTTTTAAACCTGCCACCATTCCATATTCTTCTATTTGTTCTATCAACTTAGGTGCTGATTTAAGTGGATCCTCTAGTATGAATACCAAATCATCTGCAAACGCCTGTAGTTTATATTCTTCTTTTTAATTTTCATTCCTTTTATTTCTTCATCTTCTCTGATAGCTCTATTCAGTACTTCTAGTGTTAAAACAAACAGCAGGGGTGACAGAGGACAACCTTGTCTGGTTCCTTTTCTTATCCCTATAGATTCTGTTAGCTCTCCATTTACCAATATCTTTGCTGTTTGATTATTATATATTGCCTCAATAGTTTGTATAAAGTTTTTCCAAAGCCCATTTGCATCATTTGCAATATCATAAATCGCCAGTTCACATTGTCAAATGCTTTTGAGCATCTAAAAACATCAGTGCCATCTGTTTTTCAGAATGTGTTTCATAATACTCCAGAGTATCTAAAATTATTCTCACATTTTGCTTAATTTGTCGTTTTGGCAAAAATCCATTTTGATCTGTGTGGATAAATTCATTTAAGTATCTTTTCATTCTTTCTGCCAAAATTGAAGCAAAGATTTTATAATCTGAATTCAACAATGAGATAGGTCTATAATTTTTAACTTCTTGTAGGTCCATTTCTTCTTTAGGTATTAGGGTAATATAAGCTTCCAACCATGTCTCAGGTATTCTCTTTTTAATAAGACTTCATTCATCACTTCTAGAAGGGAGTGCTTAACACTTCCTGGAAGGTCCTGTAAAATTCCGGTAGACCATCTGGGCCTGGTGCTTTTCCTGTATTTTGTTTCTTCAAGGCTTCTGTTAATTCCATCATGGTTATGTTCCCTTCTAACATTGTCTCAATATCTTCAGGTATCTGTGGTAGTCTTGTCTTTTGTAAATACTTTTCAATTTTTTCTTCTAGGATATCTTCTTGGGAGTACAGTTTTTCATAGTAGTCTCGGATAATTTTTTCTTTTCATCATTCCCATGCTGTATATTCCCTTTTCCATCTATTAATTGGCCAATTTTCTTTATTTCTCTTTCCTTTCTAATTTTATACGCTAACCACCTTCCTGGCTTATTACCGTTTTCAAAGTAATTTTGTTTAGCCTTTAATCTTTTGAGCGATTTCTTCCTTGTCCATTAGAGCCATTTTATGTTTAATCACATCCATTTTCCTTTTAATATCTTTCCCTTGCGGTGATTGTTGTAATTCTTCTTCCAATTTCCTAAAATCATCTTCCAAGATTTTGAGTGTCTTCTTCCGTTTAATATTTCTTTTCCTTATATAGTCAATTATCAAACCTCTTGTATAAGCCTTCATCGCATCCCAACGAGTTTGTAGAGATGTATCTTCTTTTCTATTTTCCTTGAAAAAAGGTAAGTTCTGCCTCAATTTTCTTTTTAAATTCTTCTTCTTTCAAGATCATATTATTTAATGTCCATCTCGATCTTCTCCTCTGTCCTTTCCAGGCAACTGTCAATGGATTGTGATCCGCCCAGATCCCACTTTCAATTTGAATTTTCTGTATATCGGGAGCATATCTGCAGATGCCCATACCATATCTATTCTTGACCATGATTCATGTCTATTTGAATAAAAAGTAAATTCTTTGTTTCCAATATTTCTCTCTCTCCATATGTCTTTAATATTCATTTCTTCTATCATTTGAAAGAAGGACTTGGGTAGCTTTTTCTAATTTTCTTTTTGGTTCTTTCAGATTTATAATCAAGCTGGTCATTAATTATCCCATTAAAATCTCCCATCAGAAAGATATTTGCATAGTCTAATTCAATCACTTTTTGATATAATTTCTTATAGAATTCTTCTTGATTCTCACTTGGTGCATATATTGCTATCAGAAGCATTTTAGTGTTGTTATCTATTATCTCCACTATTAAAATCCTCCCATCTTCATCTGTATAAATCAATTCTGCAGTAATTGTATCTTTAATATATAAAGCCACTCCTCTTTTTTACATTGCCAATGATGTAAATAGCTTTCCTAACTTTCTTTGCCTTAATACATATTCATTTTGCTTTTTAATATGGACCTCTTGCAGACAAATTATATCAAATTTTAATTTCTCTAATTTATGAAATATTTTCCTTCTTTTAACAATTGAATTGAGTCCATTTATATTCATTGAGATCAATTTTTCCCTTCCATTTAGGTCTTATATATAGGTTGTTTTGCTCTAGTCGTTCTAACTTCTTTTTGTTCTCTAGGTAGACCGCCTACTGCTCCAAGTTGTTCTTCTTCTTCACTTATCATTGCACCTTCCTTTGGAAGTTCCACAATCAGTTCTTCATGTCCTCCGTTTCCCTCTTTTCCTCTAAAATAGCTCTCATAGAATAACTCTGCCTTCTCCACTGTGTCGATTCTATGTCTTTGTTCCCGCCAGACAAACAAGAGGCCTTCTGGTATTAGCCATCTATAATTTATCCCTCTCTTCAATAATTCTCTGGATAAAAATGCATATTCTCCTCTCCTCTCTCTTATTCTTCTTGGTATCTGTTTCAATACCGTGACATCTTTATTGTTGTGCTTCAGCGTCTTGTCTCTGACTGTTTGCAAAATTTGTGATTTAATACTCTTCTTAGTAAATCTAATATGAATTTCTCTTGGGAGCTTATTCCTCGTTGCATATCTTGTAAAGACACGAAATGCTTCATCTATTCCATCCCTCATCTTCTCTTCCGTTATTTCTAACAGTTCTGCCAAAATCTGTGTCATTTTCTCCAGTAGATTTTCACCCTTCTCTTCCTCAACATTTTGGAATCTCAAATAGAATTCCGATCTATCAACTTCACTTCGCAGAGATTCATTATGGTCGCTCTCAACTTCCCTTAATCTGGTATTAAAACTCTTCATTTCCTTGTCTCTTTGTTCTTGCTGCTCTTCAATTTTCTTCATCCTCTCACCATATTTCTCCATTATTTGCTGTAAAACCTTTATATTTTCATCTGTCTTGTCTAACTTTTTATCTGTCTTGTCTAGCTTTTCATCTGTCTTGTCTAGCTTTTTATCTGTCTTGTCTAGCTTCTGTTCAATTATCTCTGTTCTTTTTCCAATCTCACCTACTGCTTGTAATATCTTCTGTATTGCCTCTTCTGTTGTGGGAGCCGTTACTTGTGGAATTGAAGGTCTTCTACTCATTGTTGCAGAGGTTGTCAGAACCAATTCAAAAAGAAGGAAGGAAAAAAAAAAAGAAGGCCAATAAGCAAAAATAAAAATAAAATTAGTGTTATAAAAGGAGAAGAACAATCCTTTTAACAAGAAAAAAAGGAAAAAGAATAGTAAAGGAAAAAAAGAGGTTCAATTACATATCAATAATACAACAATAATTTAGAAAAAGGCAAAAATTTAAAAACTTGAATTTAAAAAGGAAATAGGATAATAAAAAAAAGTCCAATAGTTAACTATCTTGTTTCCAATGCGTAGAATAAAAAAAAAAACCAACTCTCAAAAGAAAAAAGGCTAAGAGTTAAAAAATAGGAAGGTATCAATAAGAAAAGGATAAAAATAGTAAAATAGTAAAATTCCCTTTAGGAATAACAAAAAATATTTTAGGGGCTCAAATTATAAAAATTAAATTCCAAACAATAAAAAGTCTTGGCAGGAAGCAATATCACTCTTTATTCCATTGCCACTATGCAGAGTCCAGAGCTTAACTAGTGAAGGCAGGAAGATAGCAGCTCCTCTGTTTTTGCCTCTCGAAGAGATCCAATTCTTTTATTTTAAAAAGCTCTCCAAGGTCATTTTATTCTTCAGTTCCAAACTGAAGGCTCAGAGATATTCAAAAGCACCTATCCAGCACTTTCTAATCAACGGAGCCTTGGATACAGTCCTTGCAAGTGTGTATGTTTATATAAGATAACAGGTCTCTAGTAGCAATATTGTATCTTACAACCAACTTTCACTTCCTTGCCAAGTGACTTCCAAAATGTATCACTTCCTGTCTTATTCAAAACAAGAAGGACAGTAAAAATCTCGGTGGCCATTTCTTATATGCAAAAATAAAAAGTAATCAAATCAAAATAACCAAATTACGTTAGAGCCCCTAATGCCAAAAAGGAAAAAAGAGACAAGATTCAACAAAATGTAAAAGGTATTCAGAGAGTCCCAAGAGGAAAAAGTAAAAGGAAAGTCTTTAAAGCCATAAAAAGAAAGAAGAAACAAAACCTTTACTTTCAAACACAATCTCTTCCGCGCCTATTCCATATCACTCTCAATTTCACACCATTAGAGTTGCTAGGATGTTCCCAAAGGGTTAAAAACAAGATGATCTCACCGACCGACAAACTTCTTCCAATCTCATTCCTCTGGAGCTGTCACAGCTTCTTCAGCCCGATGGCTGCCTCAGCGCGCTTCGGGTAAAGGGGCTGTCCTGGATCAACCAGGGACTTTGCGACATCCCTGGGATCAACAGGAGGCGCCCCCAACTTTCACCAACCCTACGAGTCAGTTTAGATCGGGGGACCGTCCGAGCGGCAGTATCAGAGGTGATCTCAGGAGTCAAGATCACCTCCGTCTCGCGGCGACTCCAGCTCCACCCCGAAGTCCTCAAGTCTTAAAGTTGTTAAGGTTGGACACTCCTGATCTAAATCATGCCAAACAAGCCAGGACAGAACACTGTGGACTTCCATTTAATACTTCTCTCCAAGTTATTAATAAGCACACTTTGGGTGTGGCTTTCAACCTACTGTGAGTCCAGGTAATAATAGTACCCAATAATCTAAAGCATCCATAAGATCAGACCACTGGAATCCGTTGGTTGATGGAATGCTTTCAATTTTCGTACCCCTGTTTCCTCTATCCTTTGGTCACTTCTGCATCTAACCCAGAGGTGGTATTCAGCAGGTTCTGACCAGTTCTGGAGAACCGGTAGCACAAATTTTGAGTAGTTTGGAGAGCTGGTAAATACCACCTCTAACTGCCCCCACCCCCATCAATTCTCTGCCTCCTGAGTCCCAGCTAATCGGCTGGGTCTTCTTTGGTTGCCCTACACAGGAGAACAGAGCTGGAAAGCAGGTTAGTGGGGTGGGGAAGGAATGAGAATTTGCACTACCCTTTCCCTGCCATGCCCACCAAGCCACACTCACCAAGCCAAGCCACGCCCACCAAGCCACACCCACAGAACTGGTAGTAAAAAAATTTAATCCCACCACTGATTTAACCCATATTTTATTGTTTTATTGAGAAGAACATCACGAGGCCGTCCAATGTGTTTCTTATATGCTTAACTAAACTAAACATGGCAGGTGGAGATTGTTGTAGGAATTATAGAATTTCTAACAGCTAAAACACAATGGAGATCTCTCCCCTCCCCGCATCTGCCTCCTCTAAAGAAAATAAAATCCAATGATTCTCAGGGAGGCTTCCAGAGGGATGTAAGCACAGTACAATCAATATTCTTGAAAAGAGGCTGCCATAACCGTGTGAAGTTCAGCAACTCTGTCTATCTGCTGTGTGAATTTTTGACTGAGTTATGAGATCACAGGATTCCTGCACATTTAGACTGGGAGTGTGGGTGTCCTCAAGTCTTTCAGTCAAGCTAGAAATGCCTAGGAATTTCTTCTGCCAAGGATCTGGAGGCCAAAGTAAGTTGCAACTTTCAAGGGCAGATGGTCCAACCTGCACACAATGGTGCAGAGACATAAAGTAAGATGATTTTTCAGTTGGTTGAATCAGCTATGCAAAAGCTTGAGGTGCTCCCAAAAGCCTGGAATTGATCATTAATTATTCAAGTTCCCATCTCACCTGAATCCAATCTTTGAGACTAACTGGGTTTTATTAGTTAAACTTCACGTGTTGCCACACTAGCAGGACTTTGTTTTGGCAGCAAACTCTGAATTACAGCAAATTTGGGCAACACCAGAGGTGGTATTCAGCAGATTTTGACCACTTCTGGAGAACTGGTAGCGGAAATTTTGAGTAGTTCAGAGAACCAGCAAATACCACCTCTGACTGGCCCCGCCCCCCATCTATTCTCTGCTTCCCAAGTCCCAGATGATTGGCTGGGTTTTATTTTGTTGCCCTGCACAGGAGAATGGAGCTGGAAAGCAGGTTAGTGGGGTGGCGAGGGAATGGATATTTTCCCCACCATCTTCCCCCGCCATGCCCAACAAGCCATGCCCACAGAACCGGTAGTAAAAAAAAAAATTGAATCCCACCACTGGGCAACACCCCAACGTTCCACTTCATGTTGCTGAATTCGCTTTGCCTGGGGAACCTAGGAAAAGCCCACAGATTGTGATCACCCCAACACCTGCCAGAAAGACCGGTTTCAGGAGTGGGGAGATCATGAGTGGTCCTTGGTACTCTCTGAGCTTGCTTGTTTTCTTGCAGACGTTTCATTACCCTAACTGGGTAACATCATCAGTGCTAGTAAGGAATGCAGTTTGCTGTCAGTTTCTATTCTAATGGCTTGCCTGTCAGTGTTGGTGGGGGAAGTCTTAGAGATTCTTTCATTGGGCCATTTGCTGTTGGCTTCTTTGGCAGTTCCTTGACTGGGGTATTATTTACTTGATTGTTGATCTGATGTTAACCTTGGAGTTAATCTATGCTGATCTGGTTGCTGATTACTGGTGGAGAGGTACTGGAGTCTTTTTGTTCTCTTTTGGGCTGGTTGATGGTCTCTTTTGTGTAGCTGGTAGATGTTGTTAATGTAGGTCTGTTGATGGCTGATTTATCAGAGTGCTAGGAGATCATTTTAGGCAGCCTATGTTCACTGCAGCCTAAGCTCGATGAAGTTTTCTAACAGCTGTGAAACCACTTGGCCAATCAGACCTGCCATTTGCTTTTGACCAGTGGTGGGATTCAATTTTTTTTTACTACTGGTTCTGTGGGCGTGGCTTGGTGGGCATGGCAGGGGAAGGGTACTGTAAAATCTCCAGTCAGAGGTGGTATTTGCCAGTTCTCTGAACCACTCAAAATTTCCACTACTGGTTCTCCAGAACTGGTCAGAACCGGCTGAATACCACCTCTGCTTTTGACTCTTTGCTCAAGAGTTTCCAAGACACCATGAATCAAATAATGACTTTGGAAGAAAAGTAAAGGTTTTATTTCAACATGGAAGTGTCACAACTAGTGTTTTAATCAGTAGTGGGATTTAAAAAAAATTACTACCTGTGAGCATGGCTTGGTGGGTATGGCATGGCTTGGTGGGCGTGGCTTGGTGGGCATGGCAGGAGAAGGATACTGTAAAATTTCCATTCCCTCTCCACTCCTGGGGGAAGGTTACTGCAAAATCCCATTCTCACCCCACCCAACTAACCTGCTTTCCAGCTCCGTTCTCCTGTGCAGGGCAACAAAAGAAGACCCAGCCGATCAGCTGGGACTCAGAAGGCAGCAAATAGATGGGGGCGGGGCCAGTCAGAGGTGATATTTGCCGGTTCTCCAAACTACTCAAAATTTCCACTACCGTTTCTCCAGAACTTGTCAGAACCTGCTGAATACCACCTCTGGTTTTAACTCACTGCTTTTATAAGCAGCTTGCTACAAAGCCTCTTTGAAAGCACTTTGCTCAGACTACTTTTCCTTGAGATGGACTGTAAAATGGAGCTAACTCATGGAAGGATACACGGCAGGCAGCATAGTGCGAGCCCACAAATTCAAAATCATGTCGTATTCCTCCAAACAAACAGGGGATTGGACTAGAAAACCTCCAAGGTCCCTTCCAACTCTGTTATGTGGTTATTCTGTAAATGGGGACATTATAGTACCTTGCTGCTAAATTGCTGCCTTAGCTGGGGTCTAGTAGTGTTGCAGAACTGCATTAAAAATCTCATGTTATATTGCTAAGGCTCATTATGTGCACCGAGAAATTCAATGATATAAGTTTTCAGAATACATTCTCTTCAATCATGGCCTTCTGCCTAAGATCTTCAGATAATGTTTGGTTAAAGTATGAATGATGGGTTAGCTCTGGGAATACTAACCAAGATGATTGCACAGTATGATCTACTTTAAAACAGATTAGCAGGCGACATATGGGTCAGAAATGGTGTGTCTCTGTGTTTATAGCAATGGATATTCCGTCCCTGTGAAAATGTGAGAAATAAGCTGAGAATCAGATATTCTCAGGGTAGAGATGTCAGTTAGGTCAACCACCCAACTGTTTGGCCTCAAGGGCATGAAGGAAAGCACAAATAGTCGAAATGAGGAAAAGTGAGGAAGAAGAAGAAATGGATTTAAACAGCTTGGATGCAGTGGGGCTCTGCACTCTTGTGCTGATAGAGGATAGATTTTCAGCATCATCTTATCATTAGCAAGAAAGATGACCATCTAGATGAGGGGGGTCGAATTCAATTTCATTGAGGAGCACATCAGGGTTGTGTTTGAACTGGATGGGCCAGGGTGGGCGTGGCCAGGCTGGGTGTGGCCAGCTTGATTTCACTCCTGTCAGGGGCACCTGTGGGGGCCAAGTGCTAAGGCAGGACTCCCCTCAGACCTTCCCTCGCTCTCATTATAATCTTCCTTCCTTCCTTTCTTTTTTCCTTCCCTCTTCATTCTCCTTTCTTTTCCCGTCTCCTCTTTCCTTATTTTTCCTTCCTCGCTCTCTTCCCATCTTCCCTTCTTTTACTTTGGCTTTCCTCTTTCCTTTTGTCCTTTCCTGTCCCTTCTTGCGTGCTCAAATGCACTTCTCCTTTTGTTTTGTTTTTAGTTTGTTTTGCTAGTCCTCTACCCGGGTCCCATTTTCAACCGCAACAGCCTCTTGCAGTGTCTGCCAGCCAAAACAAGTTCAGGAGGGCCGCGCGCAGCCAGGCCCTGTTTTCGGCTGTGACCATGCCCCTGAGCTCTGTTTTTGCTGGCAAAGGCACCGCAGGCCAATCCTTTGTTGTTTCCAAGGTGGAGCCACTGAACCCCACAGACCAAATCCAGTTTAGGTTTGACGCCCCTGATCTAGATCAATGTTTCTCAACCTTAGCGACTTTAAGTGTGGACCTCAACTTCCAGATTCACCAGTCAGTGTACCAAGCAGCTAAATTAAATCACAGGATGCCAGGGGACCTGATCTAGGAAGTCTGATAGAAAATATAATTTACCCAAATCATTCAATGGGATACTTGGATGACAGATCTTAGAAAGTGATAACACCATGTCCATGAATAGCAGTTTTGCTAAAGAGAAAGCACTTATATTATAAGTGAGCCATGGTGGCACAGTGGTTAGAGTGCAGTACTGCAGGCTACTTCTGCTGATTGCCAGCTGATTGCAGTTTGGCAGATTGAATCTCACCAGGCTCAAGGTTGACTCAGCCTTCCATCCTTCCGAGGTGGGTAAAATGAGGACCCAGATTATTGGGAGCAATAGGCTGACTCTGTAAACCGCTTAGAGAAGGCTGTAAAGCACTGTAAAATGGCATATAAGTCTAAGTGCTATTGCTATATTATATAGAATAAGTGATATTTCCCAACAAGGTGGATATGTCTCTACATGTGGGGGAAAAAACAGTGAAAGGGATTGGGTAGGAAATATTTGAGAATAATGATATTTGTAGTCGAGAATTTGCCAAATATAAGACTATTTCTCTCTCTCTTTCTCTCTCTTTGCAGTACCCAAGTAAGAGTGCTAATCCATATGATGCCAGATGCAAGCAACCAGAGGAGTCTCAAGCAGAAACCTTATTGTCAGCCACCTATGTTAAAAGAATTTTGCCAGACTGACTGCATTCCTTTAGAAACAGTCAGAAAAGACTTCAGGGAAGATGGGGAAGGTCAGATCGGTGCTGCTTTTTGCAGTGCAAAGGTTTGAAATTTGGCCCCTCTTAACACCTCCCTCAAGGCTAGCTGGAGGTTCCACCACATCTGTAATTCAAACAGCCTCACCTGTTGAAAAGACAAAGGCAAGGAGAGGCGTGGGGGACTCCCAAGATTTATGGAAAAACTATTTTCCAACATTCTTTTCTTTCTCTTTTTAGCAAATGAGAGGAAGCCTCCAAACAGCAGTCCAATGAAGACTGAGAATGCTCTGTAACAGGGGTGTTAAACTCAAGGACCATGGGCCGGATCTGGCCCATGGGGTGCTTAGATCTGGCCCATGAGGCCGCCTTGGAAACAGCAAAGGACCGGCCTATGGTGCCGCTGCCAGCAAAAATAGACCCTGGAGGGGGCACCCAGGCTACCACAGGTGCCCCAGACATGAGGGACATCGAGCTGGCCATGCCCATCCTGGCACACCTACCTGGTTATGCCCCCCCACACGCCCCAAGGTCAAACACAACCCTGATGTGGCCCTCAATGAAATCGAGTTTGACACCCCTGCTCCAGAACAAAAGAGACAGAATTGGAACAGGAAAGGGCAAAGAACATGAAATATATTTGTTTCAAACATTTATCTCTAGGACAATTGGAATGTTAGCTTCAAGGATACATTTAGCCGCTTAGTCAATGGTGGCTACCAGAGTTGGTCAACCAATAAATTTAAATAAACAAATAAAGTCAGATTTGAATCACTGCAAGCCAGTGCTTGTTGTCTAACTCCTACTTGCTCCCACAATACTCACTTGTGGCTAGTACCTTGGAACTTCCTCCAGCCATGTATGGCTGAACAGCCTCCTGAATCTCTATTCTGAGATATACTTTTCATGCGAGAAGCAAAATGGCACAGCAGAGATTTCCTGCACACCGATAGGACGGCCGCATTTAATAATAAAGCAGCAGATTTATGACTTGGGCCCGTGGTGTTACATCCATTCCCATCAGCTGAGATCTGCTACACTATAAAAGTAAAATAGAAGGCACAGAGCAGCATTATTAGATCATTTAAAGCTAAATACATTACTACGTTGTTGTTTTCTCCTTGACAGATAGGAAATGCTGGGTGGACAGACTAGATTGGAGACTCTGTAAGTTTATTTTATTTATTTAGAAAATGTATACAGCTGCCTAACTCATGGTGACTCCAATTACAGAACTCAATAAACCCTCACATGCACACACCGCAGCAGCAACAATAAAATCAATTGTTTGATGGGCTCCATGTTACCCTGGGATCCCCAATCTGCTGGAAAACATTGCCAAAACATTGCCAAAAAGGCATTAAGAGTTGTTAACCTAATCCTGCGTAGCTTTTTCTCTGGTAATATTGTACTACTAACTAGAGCATACAAAACATTTGTTAGACCAATTCTTGAATACAGCTCATCTGTTTGGAATCCACACTGCATATCGGACATTAATACAATCTAGAGAGTCCAGAAATATTTCATGAGAAGAGTCTTCCACTTCTCTACTTGCAACAGAATACTTTATGCCTCCAGACTTGAAAATTTAGGCTTAGATAACTTAGAAATACGCTGCCTTTGGTATGACCTAAGCATAGTACATAAAATTATCTATTGCAATGTCCTACCCATCAATGACTATTTGAGTTTCAACCTCAACAATACACAAGCACACAATAGATACAAACTCAGGGTAAATGGCACAAAACTCGATTGCAGAAAATACGATTTCAGCAACAGTGGTCAATGCCTGGAATACTCTACCTGACTCTGTGGTTTCTTCCACTAACCCCAAACATTTTAACCTCAGACTGTCTACTGTTGACCTCACCCCATTCCTAAGAGGTCTGTAAGGGGTGTGCATAAGCGCACCAACGTGCCTACCATCCCCGTCTTAATGTTCCCTTTTATTCATATCTCTTTCATATATTAATAATCATGTTTGTACTTATATATATTATCAAATGCAGGCTTGACAAAATAAATAAATAAATAAATAAATAAATAAATAAATAAATAAATACCCATGTCTTTAGGGCCTTTCAGAAGAATATCAAAATAGGGGGCCAATCTTATTTCCACAGGAATGATATTCCACAGGGAGAACGAAAGCTGCTACCAAGATGACCCTTCTTCTTGGTCCCACTAAAGTGGACCTCATTAGGAGAGGGGACCCATAACCAGGGGTGGGATTCTGCTGGTTTGGACCAGTTCGGGAAAACTGGTAGTTCTGGTCACCATTTGGCCCTGCCCACCCACCCCTGCTCTTTCCTGTGCTTTATTTCTTGGTTTTTTTAGCACACCTGATTTGTATGGTAGACCAGTTTGCCATGAATCAGCTGTTTTACTCACTGGGGATGCAGCAGAAGGTAAGTAATTCAGTTGAAAATGGGCTTTTTAAAATGTAGAGCATGTGCGCAAAGCACATGTTCATCAAACCGGTTGTTACACTGGTTGAATCACACCACTGCCCATAACATACCCTCACTTCCCCCTCTGAGGGGGGAGGATTAGGTAGATGTACCTGAAAAGACAGTCCTTCCAAAAAAAACCTGGCTCAGGGTCATGTAGGGTTTTAAAAGTGACAAGCATACCTTGAATTGGATCTGGAAGCAGATCAGCAACCAATGCAGCTCCCACAAGAGATGTGGCATGTGTGAAAATCTAAAACTTGAGCAAAACCATGCAGGCTGCTGCATTTTGAACCAACGGAAGTTCACCTGCCCTTCAGAAAGCTCATTCTAAACCATGACTTGAAAATTGCTGAGAGAGCAAAAACATGGATCCAGGCCAAAGACTGAGGCATAGAGGAAGATGCTTTTGTGGTTATCCACTGAAGGATGTTGGCATTGTTAGGTTACAAAAAAAAATAGATGGCTTTTACCCCACTCAATTAAATGTAACTGGAGGCACTGGGAGAAAAGAAAATGGACTTCCATTTATAGAGGCAAGATGGCAAAAGAACACCATTTCATAACAAAAAAATTGCAACTGGAGTCCATTACAGCAAGTTGAACCATTTATTTAGAGTATTGATTGACTCTTTTTCTCTCTCCTTAAATGCAACTAATTAAGACACATTACTCAAGCCCAGCACTTAACTTGAAAATACTCCATTTTATAAAATAGTCCCAAGCTTGTCACAACGTTGAGAAGATAATTCAGAGTAAGAAGATGAGAACAATCTTATCTCCAATGAAAAGGATGCTCGTTTAAGAACACAGAAGGGGAAGGAATCATACATGCCTAAAAAGTTCTTTCCTGTTAGATAGAATTTTCCACACTCTTTCATCAATGGGGTGGGGGGGAATGAAAGCAAAGCTTGAGAAATCACTCAGGAAAAGGAGAACAAGGTAGGAAAAGTTATGTAGAGGATGATGTCTGGAATAATGCCAACTTTTTGCCATCAGTAGCTGTGAAATTAGCCTGAAAGTTTTTCTGGGCAGCAAAGTAAGATTGCATAGGGGTGTGTGTGTGTGTGTGTTTCTATCCTCCTCCACCTGTGAAACACTCTGTGCACATGTGTATGAGATGAATAGGACAGGCTGTACATACTTCGTTGTGGGTCATGTGCAGTGGTGGAATTAAAAATATTTTACTACCAGTTCTGTGTGCGCCTATCAGCTGAACTACAAACAAAGGAAATATAGAGTGGAAAGTGTTAAGTTTGCATGAAGAGTCAGACGCGAAGAGCTTCAGTGAAGAGTTTATTAAGTGACTACAGCTCGAATGGACCCGAGTTGGCTGGGCTACGGCTGCTTCTTATAGCCAGCAGCCGTAGTTGCCAGCCAATGGGAGTGCAGGGTTTTTCCCGCACTATTTAAACCAATCCCTTTTAACATTTTACAAGAACAGTTCAGATAAACCAATAACATTCAAACCTACATACATAACAGAAAGGGCGGGGTTGGGCGGGGCCAATTATTAACTGGTGCTACCAGATCGCCAGAACCATACCACCTCTGGTCATGTGATCAGAAGGAGGATGGGAAAAGTGGGGAAGATAAGTTAGAATGAAGATCAGCTGTCAATAGAATAGAAGAGAGTATTCAATACTTAACTGAGTTAAGTAACAGTTATGCAACCGTTCAATTATGGGGGCCTTTGGTGCTCTCTGAGATTGGCTGTTTTCTTGCAGACTTGTTTTTATTTTTTACCCAACTAGGTAACATCATCAGTGCTAGCACCCACTTGGACAATGAAACATCCACAGGAAAACAACTAAGCTCAGAGAGCACCAAGGCCCCTATAATATTAGCTATGCTGACTGCTGCCCAAATTCTCTCCCACAGAGATGCATTGGGGAAGAGATAGATTTATTTTTAAAAAAATCTTTAGCCCCAACTGAATCGGGCTCATTTTTGAATCTGATCTTTATTTCCTGTTTTTTTTTTCTGCAAAAGAACTACAAATTAGGATCCATTCTGTTTAGTTTCTAGAACTATATCACACTACTAACTAGAGCATACAAACATTTGCTAGACCTATACTTGAATACAGCTCATCAGTCTGGAACCCATATCATGTATCTGATATTAACACAGTTATGAAAGTCCAGAAATATTTCACAAGAAGAGTTCTCTGCTCTTCTACTCGTTGCAGAATACCTTATGCCACCAGACTTGAAACTCTAGACCTAGAAAACCTAGAACTTCGGTCCGATCTAAATATAGTATATAAAATCATACATTGCAATGTCCTACCTGTAAATGAATACTTCAGCTTCAACCATAACAATACAAGAGCACACAATAGATACAAACTCAAGGTTAACCGCACCAAACTTGATTGCAGGAAATACGACTTCAGCAACAGAGTGGTCAAAGTCTGGAATACCCTACCTGACTCTGTGGTTTCTTCCCCAAACCCCAAAAACTTTAACCTTAGACTGTCTACTATTGACCTCACCCTTTCCTAAGAGGTCTGTAGGGGGCGTGCATAAACACACCAATCATGCCTACTGTTAAGTTTGCATAGAGAGACAAGACGCGGAGTGCTTCAGCTCTTATTTATTGTGACTTTCAGCTCAACGGAAATCTCGCTTCTTCCGACCCTGGTTGTTTCGTTTCTGCTCCATTCTGAGCCTGTTAATCTCTTCTTCTTCTCCGCTGTATTCTGATTCAGAATCTAGTTCATCAAAGTGCATAGTGGTGGTTCTCTCACCATCAGAATGGGAAGTTGTTCTGTTCATCTTCCTCATGGTTGCTGCTGAGGTTTTTGTGGCTTCTGCTGCTATCGCTTCATCGATGGCTTCTTTCAGCCTAATTTTTGGTTTCATGAGTAGTTTACTCTGTAGCACTTTGTCCTTCAGGCCCAACACAAAATGATCGTGCATGGCCTCCTCTAGCGTGCTGAATTCACAGGCACCCCCAATATTTCTCAAACTTGCCATGAAGTCACTGATACTTTCATTCTCCCCTTGATCGCGGCAGTAGAACTCGTGCCTTTGAATGAGGCACGATACTTGGGGCATGTAGTGTGCCCTCAATAGCCTCTCCAAATCTACCCAAGCCATTACCTTCACGTCTGCAGGAGCAGCCAATGCCTTGGCCATCTTGAATACTGTGGGACCGCAGTATGTTAGAAAAACCGCTCTCTTCCATTGCTCAGAAATCGATGCCAGATCATTGCCTTCTAAGAACATTTGAAATCTGTCTGCATACGATTCCCAGTCTTCATTCTTTGGATCGAACGGGACTGGGGGGGTGTTCAGTGCAGCCATCTCATCCTTCTCTGTTCCGCGTCGTCTTCTCCTTCGTAGATCCCACCTTCGTCACCAGTGTTAAGTTCGCATAGAGAGACAGGACACGGAGTGCTTCAGCTCTTATTTATTGTGACTTTCAGGTCAGAACGGACCCGAATGGCTTAGCCGTGGCAGCTATTTATAGCCGGCTGCCGCGGCTGCTAGCCAATCGCTGTGCAGGGAATCCCCGCACTTTTTACAACCACTTATTTCAAACTCTGTACTTCAATAACCAATCATTTCAAACTCTGCATACATTACACCTACCCTCCCTGTCTTATTGTTTCTTTTTATTTTTCTTATATGTATCCATCTCATGTATTTATAACTATGTTTATACTTATTCCTGTTATCTTGTAAGCGATTGACAAATCAAATAAATAAGTAAGTAAGTAAGTAAACAAACAAACAAATAAACAAACAAACAAACTATCCTAGGACAGATAGGGACAGAATCCAATCCCCTTTGTATAATTTCTTTCCCAGATTCCGTTGGGCTGGAAAAAAATAAAAAATGGTTCCTTCCAACTCCAAGGTTCTATGATCCTATAAAAGAGCAAACTTTCAAACTGAGCCATGGTGGCGCCATGGTTAGAATGCCGCTATTGCAGTCTCACTGTGTTGACTGCTAGCAGTTCGATCCTGACCGACTGAAGGTTGACTTAGCCCTCCATCCTTACGAGTCAACACAGTTGTAAGCTGCATAAACAGAGGGATAGAATCAAGATCACATGAAGCGTTAATGCCACTTTACAGTGGTATTACCAATAATGCCTTGGTAAGGCCACACTTGGAATACTGCATTCAATTTTGGTCGTCACAATGTAAAAAAGATGTTGAGATGCTAGAAAGAGTGCAGATGTCAGCAACAAAGATGGTTAGGGGACTGGAGGCTAAAACATATGAGGCACAGGTTGCAGAAACTGGGCATCGCTGGTTTATTGAAGAGAAGGACCAGGGGAGACATGATAGCAGTGTTCCAATATTTGAGGGGCTGCCACAAAGAAGAGGGAGTCAAGCTATTCTCCAAAGCACCTGAAGACAGGACAAAAAACAATGGGTGGAAACTAATCAAGGAGAGAAGCAACTTAGAACTAAGGAGAAATTTCCTGACAGTTAGAACAATTACTCCATGGAATAGCTTGCCTCTAGAAGTTGTGGGTGCTCCAACACTGGAAGTTTTTAAGAAGATGTTGGATAACAATTTGTCTGAAATGGTGTAGGGTTTCATGCCTAAGCAGGGGGTTGGACTAGAAGACCTCCAAGGTTCCTTCCAATTCCGTTATTCTATAAGAAATTCTATAACAGTTTGGTGAGGACCCAGATTGTTGGGGGCAGTAGGCTGACCCTGTAAACCACAGACAGGGCTATAAAGCACTATGATATATAAGTCTATTGCTATTGCTATTTTCCCATGCTGGCTGAGGAAGTCTGGGAGCTGGAGTCCACATATTTAAAGATGCCAAGTTTGAAAATTACCAATATAGACCAAAGATAGTTGCAAGTTTTGTGAGAGTGTAAGATCTCCAATATGCACTTTTATACAGTGCCCTGCACATTCTGGACACAACAATATATTCTAAGTAATTTTAAGGTATCTACCAAGCCCTGCTACACTAAACTATCCTTTTTCAAACAGGAGCAGAAGGAAAGAAGGCAAACAATAATCAAAACAGGAAGAATAATTTTCCATCAGGGGTTTATAATCTAACTTCTTGTTGCCTGGAATCCCACCCTTTGTAAACAACATTTTCAACAAGCTAGATTTCAACCTTTTAAAAATCTATTTCTGGGAGTCATTTATATGCAGGCCAATTTTTCATTCATCTCAAATCTGCAGCCAGCATTTTAATGTATGAAGCTTCCCTGCTCCATCTCTTTCCCCTGAAGAAAAATAGCTTAATTTCTCCAGCTGATAGATTTTCCTGATCCTTCAAACAGGAGAAAAAGACTCTTGAAAATCGGTCATTGAACTATCCACAGGCATTTTATAATGGCCGTAAATAGGACTATACTGAATAGCTCTCCAGGCCATCTTGAAATGGTATCCTTGACACTGTTATTATTATTATCCTCACTGCAAAAAGAAAATAAAAGAAAAATAATAAAAAAATATAAGCACAAGTTCCTCTGCTTTGCAAATTGCCAGCCGAACCCTCAAGAACGTTTGTTGTGCCCTTTTTCAATATTCATGTGCGTTTCCAAGGGTCACCTAAGAAAATCACAGTTCTACTCTTCACTATTATTTATAGAGCCATGAAGCTGAACTGAAACGATTCGCCATTTCTCTGGAAAGTTTTTTAGCAGTGTTAAAAAAAGTAGCCCTTTTCTGCTGGCTTTTCAATTGGCTGCTAAGGCATTCATCTTCTTTCCCTTCTCTTGCTTTGGCTCATTTGACTTTGATTGGAGCTGGTCGTGATGTCACCACATGTCAGAATCTGATTTGACATACATGTAGTTGCCAGGCGCAAGAAACCAGGAGACAGGGTAGACTTTAAAACTACTACAAATGGATTTCATGTTACTTGTACACAAGAATCTGAACTCCTGACAGTCAAAGTAAATCAGTGCTGGATAAGAGTCAATGAAATTCACAGAGGAGCTAAAAGCTTATTGGTCTTATCTCTAATACAATTAATAGCGTAAACCAGGCAACTAATGTAGGTCTGTTTTTTCCTCCTTATATATCATTCTTCCATCTAGCCTATGATTATCTGCATAACTGGTACATTGTTCTGACCCCAAACATGACAAAGCTCGCCAAACGCAATAAACCCTCTGAAGTTAAATCAATGGTTCCTTTATTAGGAGCGCCAGCAGCCTGTATTTATTTTTTATTTTTATTTATTTATTTATTTTGTCAAGCGATTATAACAGGTATAAGTATAAACATAGTTATGAATACATGAAATGGATACATATAAGAAAAATAAAAGAAACAATAGGACAAGGACAGTAGGCATGTTGGTGCGCTTATGCACACCCCCTACAGACCTCTTAGGAAAGGGGTGAGGTCAACAGTAGACAGTCTGAGGTTAAAGTTTTTGGGGTTTGGGAAGAAACCACAGAGTCAGGTAGAGTATTCCAGACATTGACCACTCTGTTGCTGAAGTCGTATTTCCTGCAATCAAGTTTGGTGCGGTTAACTTTGAGTTTGTATCTATTGTGTGCTCTTGTATTGTTATGGTTGAAGCTGAAGTATTCATTGACCGGAAGGACATTGCATAGTATGATTTTATATACTATAATTAGATTGGACCGAAGGCGGCGTAGTTCTAAGTTTTCTAGGTTTAGAATTTCAAGTCTGGTGGCATAAGGTATTCTGCAACGAGTAGAGGAGTGGAGAACTCTTCTTGTGAAATATTTCTGGACTTTCTCAACTGTGTTTTTGCCTTGGCAAAAAGTTTCTCTCTTACCGCAGGCTAACAAGTCTATCTGACAGTGAAATGAATAGTTGTCGGCCACATCTATTCATCTCCGCCCCCTGCCTTTTATCTCCAGAGCTAGGGTGGGGCTTCGCTAGCAATGGTGGCTCTTCCATCCCAAGGACCAGCCCATAGATTTCCACTGTTCTCCTTTCCTCTCCCTTCTGCACATCTGTGCATCAGGCACTGGACCCAGCTGTTCCTCCTCTTCCTCATCAGCCACCTCCAGACCTAGGTGCTGTTGACTCTCCATCTGAGGGCTGATGGACGGCCCAGGCTCCACCTCTGTCTCTCTCTCTCTCTGCCAGCTCCATTGCCTCTTCCCCCTCAGAGTTCTCAGGTTGCCTTGATGCTGACCTTGACTCCCACGTCTCCTCCTCATCTGATTCGACTGCTGGAGGAGCCGGCAACCGACAGGCCACAACATACATGTAGATTGAACAGGGAAAATCCAAAGATCTTAACAATCATTAAGCAAACTCTGCCCACAGCCTGAAGGGCTCACGGTTGACTCAGCCCTCCATCTTTCCAAGTTTGGTAAAATGAGGACTCAGATTGTTAGGGGCAATATGCTGATTCTGCAAACCACTTAGAAAAGGGATGTAAAGCACTATGAAGTGATATATATATATTTATAAGTCTAGGTGCAATTGATATTGCTATGAGTAAATTACACCCTCCTTCTCCTCCACCTCCCACAAAGCTTCACCTCCAAAGCTGGCCTTGAAGAGTTGCATCCTGCTCCATAACAATGCCCAAAGTTTCAAACTCTAGTGCTCATGGCAAAGTTTGGCAATCTCAGGAATAGCAAGGGAGGGTAACACCTCCTGGATGTGAATCATTTCAAAACAAACAAGGAAGCAATGCACAAATCAATTCAATTGTCCTAGGATGTGGCAGGCTGGCTTGCAGCCTGTCTCGTCTGGGCTGTGACAACCCTTTGTGCATTCTATTAAAGCGGGTGACTGCAGTCCCATTTGTACCAAGCTGTGGTCCCTTCGGCTGGCAGTTTCTTTGAATCATGCCTTTCCTCCCTTCGTACAGTTCACCGGGAACCCTTTCATCAACTGACACTCAGACACAAGTGTCACCATAAAAGAATTTATCCGTCGGCCACAGCCACGCAGACTCATTTTCACCCCACCTCCAGTCGCACATGTACCCATTTTCCACTCCGAAGCCCATTCTGCTTTTTCAAAGGGCAACATTTTCACTGTTGCAAGGCAGCTCATTATTTTCCTGAAACCAGCTGCAGAGATCTGCACCTTTTTCCTCATCCTCCTTTGCTATGGTCCTTTGCAAATTTTAAGAGCTCTTGAGAAGGACATTAGTGCTAATTCTGACAAGCAGGCGATCGCCTCTTAACCTTTCTCAGGCCAGCCATGGCTTTAAGTTTGACTCATGGAAAATACTTGAAAGCAGCTACTTGTGCAAGAACATGTATTCTATTGAGCCTAGAACAGAAAGAAAAATATTTGTAGCTCAGGGTTGAAATGAGGGGTCCTTGGTTCCCTCAGAGCTTGGCTGTTTTCTTGCAGACCTTTCATTACCCAAATTAGATACTTCATTATCTACTCTGCAAGAAAACAACCAAACTGAGAGAACACCAAGGACCCCTCAGATCTTATAAAGAAGGTGTGAAGAAGGTAAGTTGACATGCAGGAGTCAAGGAAAAATCAGTTGGGTTCACAAATGAAATGAGAGTGGAATTTCATACTTTTTGGATCAATAGTCAAGCAGGTAATTTTTCTCAGGTAATTTTTATTGAGAAAGGTGCTTTTTAAGGAAAAGTGTACCTTGAAATTTATATAGATAGATTTTCTAAAATATTAAAAATATTTTTATGGAAAGAAAATGGAGAAAATGTGAAAATTGTGCTTAAAATGCATTTGGGGGAATATGCTCATTAAAAAGCTTATGCATTTTATGAAAACTTTTTAAAAATAGGAGAGCAGAAAAGGTGTGACTTAATTTAAGGCTGCAATAATGAAATTGTTGGGAGAAAATGAAACTGAGAGCCACCCACGTCTTATACAGCATGCTATCTTCATTTCTGCTCACCCTGCATTTGTTTTACAGATTGTTCCTGTGATGCCTTTGGTGTATCAAAACAAATTCTTCCTTTGCAAGTATACATGTGAAGCACAGGCTATTTTCACAATATTTTTATTTCCCTTTATTGCCTCCTTGGATCGTGTGTCACCTGTTAAATTAACAACACATTTAAATGTACTTAACAACAGAATGCAAAATGGTCTGAAAAAACAAAAGAAGATTCTTCGTCACTCCAAGAAGTTGTTAGAAGGAAAATCCATCTAGTTCAGTTCCAAGCCAGGAAAAAGACACTGGAAAAAAATGGAGGCTGGAGGCTGATTGGAAAGAAAGGTTTTCAAAGGTTTATTGATGAAGCAGAACCACCAACCACATGTGATTCTGGAGCAGCTGACAAAATGGAGTGGAGAGTGGGTGGGTTTTATACCTTCTTTGGACTTTGTATTTGAGCTTTCGGTTCCTGTGCAAGAACATGTATTCTATTGGCTGTAGTCAGATTCCTATGAGGTCATGTTGGGGTCATAGCTGGCTCTATAGGCAAAAGGGAAAATGCAAATCCTAGTGCTTGTCTGGGTTAATCTTGTCAACCTGCATTTCTAAAATCTGGCCTCCTCGGTTTCTGCTTGGGGCAGGGAAACTGGGGCTGGTTTCTGCCTCCCTTAAGATTTTTTTTTTAATTTCTCCTTTAGGGGAAATATTCTATCCTGCCCTTTCAATGTTTACCAAAATATTTCATTATTCAGGGAGGGGGGGCTTCCTACAAAGCATAGTTCTCTTTGGTAGGTTTCTTCCTTAGGTGGCTTTCTGTATTTCTCAACATTTGTTCTGCCCTGTATGGCAGAGATCATGTTTCAGATTTAATCCCATTCCAATCAAACCTGTAACTGAATTAATTCAGAAAGAAATCTAAATTGCAGCAAATCTATTTCTAAGCTTTCTGGAGGTTTCAAATGACACTTCAGAATTGGAGAGACCCAGTTCTTTTGATAGCGTGCCCGTAAATGTTAATACAATTCCTTCACAACATTAGGTGCTTAAGCAAGATGCACCTAAGTGGATTTTGCATTGCCTGATACATAAGAATAATGTCTTCAAATGGTTGCCTCTATATAATACCAGTCTCCTTCTCCTTACTATCATTTGAATGTCTGCCTTTCTATGGAAATTTCATCTATTATATCTAAAATTGTGAGTATATACTTTAGATGGGTTTTTTAAAGAAAAAAAGTGTTTTTCTTGAACAATGTGTAAACAGTCATTTGGAAGAGAATAATTATTATTGGATTGTTAATTAATTGTTGAATTAATTATTAATTCAAGTAGTTGTGTGCCTGCTTCGTATGAAGAACGTATGAAATATCTGGCATATGTCCAGCTGAGTCTCTCATGCTGGTTGGAATATCTGGAAGGTTCCTTCCCACAGGGAAGGGAACATGTTGGGGGAAATACTTTAGCGTTAGAATATCATTTATTGTAATGGGACACAGTGGCTCAGTGGCTAAAGATGCTGAGATTGTTGATCAGAAAGGTCAGCAGTTTGGCGGTTCGAATCACTAGCACCATGTAACGGAGTGAGCTCCTGTTACTTGTCCCAGCTTCTGCCAACCTAGCAGTTCGAAAGCATGTAAAAAATGCAAGTAGAAAAATAGGGATCCCTTTGGTGGGAATGTAACAGCGTTCCATGCACCTTCAGCGTTTAGTCATGCCGGCCACATAACCACAGAGACGTTTTCGGACAGTGCTGGCTCTTCGGCTTTGTAATGGAGATGAGCACCGCCCCCTAGAGTCAGTAATGACTAGCATGTATGTTTGAGGGGAACCTTTACCTTATCATTTATTGTAGAATCAGTATTGTCACAGAGGCACACACGCATGCGCATGCACACACACACATACATACACACACACACACAATGGCACCAGGACATCATCTCACTTCACCAAAGTGTTCAGTTTAAGCACTGATCTTCCAATCCCTCTATGGCCTGATCATTCTGTGAGGTGAGAGGTTGCCTTTAATCTTGTATCTCATCCAGCTGGAGGAGAGCAGCTTGGATCTTTTCAAGGTCATTTGTAAAGCATAAGATTTTCCACGTTCAACAGCAGGGCATCCTACATTTTTACGCTATCCAAAGGCAGTCGTTATAAACTGCGATTGATGCAGTTGACAACACATTAAATGTAATGGTGTACAATTTTGTTTCCCTAAAAGATTATCTTTGGCAGGGCAAGGGAGATTTTCAAGTGAGAATGCCTTTGGCTTCCCTCTGCTATGAGCGGTTAAAAGCAGGCCTATCATTAGGCAGAGGGAGGCAAATATCTCCACAGGGACAGAGAACAGCAGCTGTGGATCCCCAAGTGTCTGCCTTGAGTTCCTTCACCCATGCATTTAGTTGTGATGACCCAGGGTGGAATACAAAATAAACACAGTCACAAAAACACAGGTAAAGCCCCTTTTATTCCTTCACTTTGCTTCCAAGCTCCAAATATCCTTGACTGGAGACAAAAAAAATTCCCACACGAGCAGTTACAAGAAGGAGGAAATGCCGTTTAAACTAAAAATTCCTATAAATTATAAAGAGTAAAAAACAACACAAACCAGGCAAGATAAGGGCTTGAAGACATCCACAGATATCAGAACACACATTGGGAAGGACGCCAAACTCAGAGAGGAACAATAAACTAGAGATATTTCCACGCTTTATTTCCAGCACTGGCTTATATGCATGTCCATCCTCTTATCCAGTTGTCACAGCTGCAGCCCATGAAGAGGATCAAGGCCCTCTCCTCCCCCGTAGACCACATCTCTCCCTTATCGTCTCCTCCCTGTGTGCCCTAGGATGGAGAGGGGATGGGCCTGGGTCCTCCTCTGACTGCCCAATGAGCCTTTGCCCTTCCCCAGCCTCCTCCACAACCTCCGCAGCCACATTACCATTCCTTGTCAGCTCCTCCTCCTCTCCCTCAGAGTCAGTCTCCACCAGGGGCATGACATTAGTTTAGTTTAGTTTATTGTCATTGCACCTCGTACAACGAAATCAAACACCATCTTCAGTGAACATCATGACCATGAAAATAAACACAAACACACATTCTTCACACTCCATACATTGAACCAAAAAACCCCAACACCACAGCAACACTGCACTATACAGTAGAATTCAACAGAGCTACTGCCCTGGGACAGAAGCTGTTTTTCAGCCTATTTGTCCTTGTTTTTATTATCCTGTACCGTCTGCCAGATGGTAATAGTTCAAAAAAAGGCTGCCCAGGATGAGATGGATCTTTGAGAATGTTTTGAACTTTCTTAAGGCAGTGGGATCTATAAAGCTCTTCCAAAGAGGGGAGAGGTCAACCCATGATCCTCTGGGCAATGACGTTAACCCTCTGGAGTGCTGTCCTATCTGCCACTGTGCAATTGGCAAACCATACAGAGGTGCAGTAAGTTAAGATACTCTCTGTGGTGCAGTGGTAGAAGGTCACCAGCAGTTTTTCATTCAGTTGTTGTTTTCTGAGAAGTCTCAGGTAGTATAATCTCTGCTGAGCCCTTTTGACCAGAGCTGCAATGTGAGAACCCCAGGTCAGGTCCTCTTTTACGATAACATCCAGAAACTCAAAACTTGCCACTTGTTCCACTTGGTCTCCATTGATAAGCAAGGGCTGGATGTCTGATCTGTTCCTTCTATAGTCCACTATAAGCTCCTTGGACCTATTGGTGTTGAGGACCAAGTTATTGTCTCCACACCATGAAAACAACCAGTCCACCTCATCCCAGTAGGCAGACTCATCCCCCCTGGAGATGAGTCCCATCACTGTTGTATCATCTGCAAATTTAGTAATGGTATTACTAGCATGAGAGGGAATGCAGTCACACACATAAAGAGTATAGAGTAAGGGACTCAACATGCAACCCTGTGGTGTACCAGTGTTAAGAATAAGGGCTGAAGAGGTATGATTACCTAATCTGACCCTCTGTGAGCAGCCAGACAGGAATTCCATAATCCAAAGGCAGATTGAAAAAGGAAGTCCAAGGTCAGAAGTTTAGACACTAGTCTATGTGGAAAAATTGTGTTAAATGCAGAACTAAAATCCACAAAAAGCATCCTCACATACCCCTCCCCACTGTTCTAGATGAGTCAGAGCAGTGTGAAGAGTGATGGCTATAGTGTCCCCTGTAGATCTATTTCTTCTGTATGCAAACTGGTGTTTATCAAATGTATACGGAAGACCAGAAATGATGTGCTGGCAGACCAATTTTTCAAAGCACTTCATGATGATAGGAGTGAGTGCCACTGGGAAGCAGAGTATGCAGGCATGAGGGCAGGTGAAATGGGGGATGCTCTCTGGCACATAGGAAGGAACCACCTTCCCCCCCCCTTGCTTTTTCCAAAAGCATTGGAAGGTCCAATGGAATGAGTAATATGAACTGTCACCATCACGATGGAATGGGCATTATATAGAAATCAACTTCCATTTAAGGCAGCATTGATGGTGGAGAAAGGGTAGCATTGCAGTCCATCAATGGTATGCCCCAATGAGTCATGGGTTGTCCAAAAGTAAAGGTAAAGGTTTCCTCTGTCTAGCTGTGTCCAACTCTAGGGGTGGTGCTTATCTTCATTTCTTAGCCAAGGGAGCCAGCGTTGTCCAAAGACACTTTCATAGTCATGTGGACAGCATGATTATGACCCAAGGTGCACAGAACACTGTTATCTTGCCACCGAAGTGGTACCTATTTATCTACTCACAGTTTCGAACTGCTAGGTGGGCAGGAAGTGAGGCAAGGAACGGGAACTCACCCTGTCACACGATGGTCAGGTCTCAAACCCAGGCTGTCAGCTTTTCATCTGAGAAGCTCAGCATCTTTAACCACTGAGCCATCGCTCCCCCCTATTGTAGGTTATCTCGTGTTCCCTGAAAATGTTGGCCAATAACACCCGATTGATACATGAGGCAAAAAACATATATGAAAAGGCTATTCCCGTGCTCTCCTTGTTTCTCAGAGAAGCCAAACAGAATTATTAATGCATGTTTTGTTCTTTGAAAACCCTTCAAACTTCTCTTTAGTTTTGCTATAAAGAAAGCCGATCGGCCAGAATGCTAAAAGGCATCAAGACGCCTGGATCCATAATCTCTGATTTGGGCTGAAGCTCCCCAGTTCAATCCTCCCTCGTTTTTTTTTTGCTTCTCCTTTAGGTTCACTCTGGCTCTGCTTTTATTTCCTCTGTAGTTGTGCGTTGTATCTCCATTTCTTCTGTCTGCTTAAATTACTTGATCTGACACGTCTCCTTTTGTTTTATTTTACACACTTGCACAGCTCTCTCTCTCTCTTTCTCTCCACGACAGCTGCCTCTCATGCTTTCTCTCCTTGATAGTTGACATTGCTTTGGTAGGAGATCACAACACAGGAGAATTCTCTGAGCTTCTATTTGCCTTCATATTCTTTTACGGGGCTCTGTACCTGAAAAGAAGAGAAGCTTGAAGGGTCACTGTTTAAAAAGCTATGGATAATGGGCAAAATCCCTGAAGCAGATTTTTAAAGATGTGCAAATGGCCTGAAGGGATGTATTTTCGCCCACTTTCCTATCTGCAGATGAAAGCCACTTCATCAATGGAGTGGAATCATTTAAGGAAATGCCATGCTATGAAATGTGTATGTATGGTAATGAGCATCTTTTTTTAAAAAAAAGTGCCTCCCAAAGTAAAAGCAAATTTATGATAAAGAGAGAGAGAAATGAAAGGGAGAGAATAAAAAAAGAAAGAGAACAAAAGAAAGAAAGAGAAAGAAAGAGAAAGAAAGAAAAAGAAAGAGAGAAAGAAAGAAAGAAAGAAAGAAAGAAAGAAAGAAAGAAAGAAAGAAGGAAGGAAGGAAGGAAGGAAGGAAGGAAGGAAGGAAGGAAGGAAGGAAGGAAAGCAAAGCAAAGCAAAGCAAAGCAAAGCAAAGCAATGCACTAACTTCCACCTTCTGCTTAAACAGCCTTGATTTTGTTAATACAGTGTATTTTAAACAATCAGCAACCTTTCAGGATATAGCAAATCCTGTAGAAATTTTGACATTAAATCTATTCAGCAGGTACCTAGGAGATCATTGTTAGAGCAACCTGGGAATAGTTTTGTTCAATTTCTGCAATGAATTTCTTTGGCTTTTTTTACCCAGGTTACAAATAACAACAGCAAATACTTGATAGATTCAGCATCTCTAGACTAGCATGGATAGAGTCATTGTACAAATGAGATGCTATTAAAACAACCATCCAGATCAGTGAAGGCGCTGTATTGTGTGGGAAGAGAAGCAGGAACTAGAAGTGATGATGGGCCTGAGAATACCAACATTCTCCAATAGGAGAATATTTTTAGCCAATAACAAACCTGCTATGTAGAGACAGGAAAAAGAAAAGCTTTCTATGCAAGGAAAGGAGACAAAAGTACAGAGTTTCTCTGCTAACTGTCACTATAGCCATTGTCACTAATGGCCAAAACAGTTCTAAGCAGAAAGCAAATCCTTTCAAATGATTCAACATGCATTATATTCCACATTTTTATTACTATCAATGCTCAGTCAGAAAGAGTTAACTCCTTTAACTCCTACCAAGAGACACCGATGAACAAGAATGTAAGTCAACAATCTGGGATCTTTGAACTCCATAGCCAGGGACTAGATTCCTGGCTGGCTTAATATTCTGAAAAACATTTAGGCCATGAGGGACAGAATCTCTGATTGAGGTCATTCAGCGTGACTTGATTTGGGTTTAGTATGATAGCTGAAACTTAACCATGCTGATCTATAAACCAAGGTTCATGGCTTAGCACAATGTATGAATCCAAAAAGGTAGAGCTGATTTAATAAAATATGTTTAAAAATAGGCTGAGTAAGTTGGCTGATATTTGAATTCAGCCAATGTCAAGGCCAAGCAAAAACAGGAAGTTCGAATCCTGGGCTTAACTCCCAAATAATCATACTTATTTCAGTAACAAAATGTCTATGGAGATTTTCAGTCATCCAGGTCATGGTTGTCCCAAAGGTAACAGATAACAGATAATCAGAGTTGGAAGGGACCTTATAGGTCATCTAGTCCAATCTCCCACACAAGTGGTAGACCCTACACCATTTCTGACAAATGGCAGTCCAATCTCTTCTTGAAGGTCTCAAGTGATTCTTCTTCAGAGCTTGGGTGAGAAGCAAAACATCTTCAAAGAAAAACCAGAAAGTCCAGTTGCCTCTTGAAAAAGCACTTTTGGTACTTATTTCAGTACTGTACTTTGCAGCAACTTGTACATAATTCTACATTGCAGCTGAAGTAGAAATAATATAGTAGTTTTCTGGATGGATCTTTCATTTTATTTTTATTTATTTATTTATTTATTTATTTATTTATTTATTTATTTATTATTTGAACTTATATGCCGCCCCATCTCCGAAGACTCGGCTTACAACTAAAAACAAGAGACAATAAATACATTAAAAAACAATTAAATTAAATTATAAGTCCAAACATTTATAAAATGATTAAAAGCAACCCTCCCCAAAGGGTCACAGCCCGGGTTGGTCAAATAACCAGGTCTTCAACTCGCGAAAGGTGCGGAGGTCAGGGGCCAGGCGGAGCTCCAAAGGCAGTTGATTCCAAAGGTCAGGGGCCGCGACAGAAAAGGCTTGTCGTCGGGGAACCGCCAGCCGGCATTGGCTTGCCGACGGGACCCCGAGGAGTCCTTGCCTATGAGCTCGCACAGGGCAATCGGTATTCGACATTGGAAGAAGACGCTCCCTTAAATATTGAGGACCCATGTCGTGAAGGACTTTGTATGTTAGCACTAAAACCTTGAATCTCAGGTTGTTTCTATCTTACCTGGAATAACACCACTCAACCAGGAAAGGGTACATTACTCAGCTTCTTCCCAATATTCTTTTCCAGAGCCAAATTTATTGAGTTATGCAATTTATATCTACCTATTCAGTACTTATTGATTAATTTGTCTCATGTATTACCATTCAAACTCGCTAGACCTGACTGTGGCATAGTTCATGACACATGGCTTGTCTAATTTTGATTTAATGAATAAACCAAAATTAGCTGTGTTTATATTGCCAGTTAAGCCACAAACCATGGTTTTGCAGCATACAATTATTGGTTTCTTACATCTTACTGAGCACAAACCAAACTACAGTACATTAGAGCTGAGCATATATGAAGTGGGATGTTCTGGATACAGATTTTGAACCTCATGATCAGGTAGGAAAAGGCAAATTTGGATTCTGCTGGTGTGATGCCAGAATATATATTCCTTTTATTTTAAATGCACTTAAGAGCAGCACTAAAAAGTAAAGCAACAGCTGACATCATCAGCATCTGTTCTTAACCCTGATTGTGCCAAAATGAAGACATATGCATTGCAATGTCACGATACAACATTAGCCTTTTTGTACGTGAATTGTAACATTGCACAAGAGTCCTATAAGGGGTAGCATTTGTGCTGCTATGTCATGATGTGTATTTCATGTTTTTCTCTCCTTTGAACTCCTGCAGATGCCTCCTGCCAGCCTGGCTTCAGACTGTATATTATTTGAGATTCAGTATACTCCACTCAAAACCTTCTGCCAAAATGCACGTCCTTAGGATTACATATCAAAAATAGTGGTGAAAATTGCACAACACTGGATCATTGTTTCAGAAATGTTTCGTTGCCAGATTCTTTAATGCTTTCCATAATGGCAGAACTTCTAATGCATAAGAAAAGTTCTTTTAAAAAAACCAGAGAGGTATTCATAGATACTATCTGCCTTGAAAGTAAACTATGTTGAACTACATAGCATAGTCAAACAACAGCAGTTGACTACAAGAAATGTTTTATAATATTTTGTATTATGTCATAAAATGTTTTATAGAATTTGGCAAATTTAAAGTCCATGTGAGTCATGGGTCCCTGATTTTGAATGCATTCTGTGAGTTAAACCGTTTGAGGTACTACAGTTGAAAATATTTTGCCCTTCGAGCTGAAGAAGCTTCTTGGATGAGAAGTGAAATGTCTTCAAAGAAAAACAAAGAAGTTCAGTTACCTCTTGAAAAAAAAGCATCTTTGGGATTTTCCCCTATGATTTCACCCAGTGAATGGTTATCAATGGCCATATAAATGGCTGAATTACTTTATCCTCTTATCTGTTCTACTATGTTCTATTATTGTTGTTGTTGTTATTGCTTTGTTTTGTTGTTTTGCATGTACACTAAGGCCTAATGCATGGGAAACAATTCCTTGTGTGTCCACTTGGCCAATAAAGAATTATCTTCTCTTCTCGAAAGTTTTAGTAGTATATAGATGGTACATGCCTGTTTGAGACAGTTGCTGTAGATGTGTAGCTCTTGTTGTTTGCAGACTGATGAAGAATTTGGACAGAATAAACGTGTGATTGAATATATGTGAAATGATGCCAACCAGCCAAAAGGAATCCATCCATTTCTCATTATAAGGGATTGTTCGAAACATGACATGTTCCCCAGATACTTCCTATGATCGCTCAACACCATGTAACAAATGTGCATCAATGGATTGCCAATTGAAAAAGGAAATCTGGCTTAAACTGTAAAGGCTCTTTGGCACATAAAATACTTCTGAATTTCACCTTCTCAGAAATATGTTACTTCTCCACTTTCCTGCACTGATAACTCAACCAAGAGCCAAGCCATTTCCTGCTGCCTCTTCAAACAGGCCAGATGGGAATTGCTTTGAAGTGGGTTGCTTATGCTTACAGTTCCCCGATGTCTCTACTAGTTGCTTTACTTCCTGTATGATATTCCTGTTATTTCTGCCAACAATGACATTTGCTGCTCCTAGAAATATTGCTGTTGTGAAGTTGAGGGACAAAGGCTGGTTCTCCTTTCAGTTCAGTGAAAGGAAATTTGCTTTGGATATATGTATTCCAACAAAGAAGAACATTTTGTGTTGATTATGTTGGTGCATAGTGTGATGTTCTTGCATTTGGTCGAGGAAGTCAAAAGGCCATGGATTGGGGATGGGGTGGGATGGGATGGGGAAGACAAATGACTTCATGTGTAGGATGATAATTACAACCTGACACAATGTTGTGAGTTGTTTTGGTTTTTTTTTTTTTGTATCAGATGTCCTGATGCCAACATGTAACTTTATCAGAGATGTGCCAACATTTTTATGTCATCATGATCTTTTATGGACACTGCTGTAACCTCCAGCAAGGAAGTGTACTCTGAACCATTACTGAGGTAATGGACAGATGATTTGCAAAGGGAGGAAGATTGTGAAAAATTTCAAACCTATGACAATAGTGAAGCCTCAAAATGACCTCAGTCCAGAGGTGGTACTCAGCTGGTTCTGACCAGTTCTGGAGAACCAGTAGTAGAAATTTTCAGTAGTTTGGAGAACTGGCAAATACCACCTCTGACTGGACCTGCCCCCATCTATTCTCTGCCTCCTGAGTCCCATCTGATTGGCTGGGTCTTCTTTTGTTGCCCTGCACAGGAGAATGGAGCTGCAAAGCAGGTTAGTGGGGTGGGGAGGGAATGGGATTTTGCAGTAACCTTCCCCCAGGAGTGGGGAGGGAATGGAGATTTTGCAATATCCTTCCCCTGCCATGCCCACCAAGCCACGCCCACCAAGCCATACCATGCCCACCAAGCCACGCCCACAGAACCAGTAGTAAAAAAAAATTGAATCCCAGCACTGCCTCCATCAGGTCAGCTGACCGAGTGTATAACTTAGAATCCTGACCACCCAATTTCATGGTACCATTTCTGTAGTAATGAACACAGAAATGATTACACATATGTAGGAAACAGAGTTGGCTGGCTGAAAGGGGAAAGGAATTTCTGCTACTAAGGAAATCAATGGAAAACTAACTTTTTTTTGCCATTGCTATAATTAGCTGCAATTATATAAGCAATTATTTAGGAAGGACTCCAATGGTCAGTTGTCCTCGGGAAGCCCCTTCTCTGATCCACCTTGATCCTAACTTCAAAGAATGAATGAAACGGAGAAGAGGTGAAAGGAAAGGAAGAATGGGTGGGTGAAAATGGCTTCTCTACCTGGGCATCCTTAGCTACTGTAAGTAGTAACTTATGGTTCCATATAACGCCTATGATCAAAAGAACAATAGTAGAAGAATAAGTTCCATAACCAGGTGAAAGTTACAGGAGACTGAAGAAAAAGAAAAATCCAGGGGAAAGAATTAGTGTCACCATTTTTTGTCTGAGGACAGCTTGTGCTTGTGACAGAGGGATGCTCTGCCCCTTTCCTGAATGGCAGGGGAAAAAGGGGAGTTAAGAAACCTTGACCTGCTGACATCCCCTAAACCAGCTTTCTGCAATCTAACAACCTTCAGACAGGTTCAACGGCAAATCCCATCACACCTCACCCTTCCTTTAAAAACCTCGTGGCAGTTTCTTTATGTGTGAGAAAGATTGTATATATGTGTGTCAAAGAGAACGAGTTTCTTGTAAGCTGCAACCTTGATTCTCAGCGAGGCTGGGGCTGAACAATGAATGACTTCTGGAGAGAGCAAACGCGTGGGCTATGCCATTTTGTACATAAAAGAGCGTTCACCTTGAAGAAATACAAGGATGAGAGGCCCCTTTTGAAGGCAATTCCTCTGGAGAGATGAGAAGCTATTTTCTCTCTCTCTCTCTCTCTCTCTCTCTCTCTCTCTCTCTCTCTCTCTCTCTCTCTCTCCTTTTTAGCTACCAGGTTACTAAGTGTGTGCGTGTTAAGCCTGACAGGCAAAGTTGAAAGCTTTTCTAGCTCTCTAGCCAAGGAGAATGGAATATACAGAGGAGAGTTTCAGTTAGAATTGCTGCATTATTGCAGAGGCAGATGAGGGGACTCACCTCGGGAGCAAATACAGGGTGGAAGAAGGGCAGGACTGAGATGGTAGAGCAGCAGACCACTTTCATCATAAAAGAAGCCTGGAGCAATTTTCAAAATGGCACGATTGACCTTTGACTGACTGGCCGCTTCAGACTGCCAGTAAACTCCTAAAGAGCCACTGCCGAGACCGTCAGTTTCTATACAGCAATTCAGACCCAATTGTGACTTGATTTTGTTGTTGTTGTTGTGGCCACTCAAACCCATCTAAAGAGCTCCGATTGCAAGGATAGTTTATTTTTTTCTCCAAAGCTTTCAAAGAAGAATGGTTGATGGCTAAGAAAAAAAAATCTATCCTTCCAAAGCGACTGTTTTTTTTTTTTAATTCTAGGAAATAAGGGAATATCAGGATGTGAGTTTTGCAGGTGGCCGTAGGCTACTGGCCATGTCATCCATCATTCACTGTCATTAGCACGCTTTGCTTTTTCATTGTTCTCAGGGACCACTTGATCACTTGATCTGTGGCTACAGAAACAGCATGTCTGCACTTTGTGGATAATTGTAGAACTTAGGTGAGGTACAACACAAGAATCTGTGCAGAAACAAGGTCATTCTCCCCCTTCCTTCCCCAAATCATATGAGACTGATGCAATCTGGAGGGAAAATATGACACCATGGAGAGATTTTGATAGCTTCTTTGACAGCTGCCTAAAACTCAGAAAGGATTTTTTTCCAAGCAAGATTTGCATCGTGTTCTCTTCAAGCAAGAGTAAAAGGGACAGGTTAGAAGAATCCCTCCAATTAAAGTAGAGATAGTCCTTGACTTACCACCATAACTGAGCTCAAAATTTCTGTTGCTAAAAAAGACAGTGGTTAAGTGAGTTTTACTCTTATTTTATGACAATTGTTAAGTGAATCACTGCAGTTGTTCATAACACTTAAGGGAATCTGATTTCACAAATGATTTTGCTTGTCAGAAAGTTGCAAAAGATGATCACATGACCCCAGGACATTGCAAACATCATAAATACATGCCAGTTGCTCAAATTTTAATCAGGTGACCATGGAGATCCTGCAACAGTCATAAGTGTGAACAATGATTATAAGTGTCATGCCTCTGTCAGAGTCTGAATGCTGTGCTCATATGGCCCTCCGATGAATCGTGACAGATCCGCCCGCGCTCCCACACTCCTGTGATGCTGCACAGCGGGTATCAACTCACATGGGCTTCATCTGGCTGTCAACCCACTTCATATTGGGCTGTGATGGACTATTTGTAGCTGTGTGGGATCATTGTGTGGGACCATTGGCTGCTTTCCCCCAAAGTGGACTTACCAAGGCGCTGAGTGATGACACGTAACAACAAACCATATGGAGAAACCCAGAGGTTACCGGGCATGGAACTGTTGGATAACACACCACTCGAACTGAGATTGTGGGACATGGTTGGTGATGGGCTGGTGGTGGTTATGGTTTTGGTGGTGGTGATGGCTTATCAAGTTACAATCAATGCTAGATAGTTTACACTACTTAAACACATACCTTTAATGGTAATCCGGATGCTGGTGAAATACAAATAACCAGACGTTGGAAGATATAATTATGTAATTATGTAGACATAAATACAGCTCTGGGTTAAGGTAAGCCCAGAGCTGACTTTAAACGTTATTGCTCAGATGTTGCTTGATGATACTGCTTGAAAAGAAATAAAAACCTCATTGCCTGTGTGACATGAGTGATCTTTTCAGTGCAGTGGACCCAATGAGCATCTGAGACTGAATCTGAGGAGGAAGAGGAACAGCTGACAGGGAGTGGGAGTGTGGCTCCATTGGCTGTGGAGGAAACTGGGGAAAGGCAAAGTCTGGCTGGGCAGAGCAGGGGTGAGGTAGAACAAGGGAGAGGGAGTTCAGAGGAAGACCCAGGCCCAACCCCCTCTTCATCCTAGGGCACGCAGGGAGGAACGGAGAAGAGAGCAACATGGGTTGCATGGCTTATGGGGGAGGAAAGGACCCTGATTCCCTTCATTAGCCACTGCTGGGAAGAGAGTTTAAAAGAGATGCTGAGTGCGGCATCTGAGGTGAACAAACATGAGTTTATCTTGTGTTGACTTTGGTTATCTGCATTCCAGGCATCCATCCATCCGTGTTGAATTACTACCGTTCCTTCACATCTGGAATTCTTGCTCCTGCCCTGCTGAACTAATTACCTCATTTTGCCTTGATTGAACTTATAGTTACAGTTTTTGTTGACCATGTTTTGGACTTGTTTCTCTGCAGCCAAAGTCTGTTCCTGGGAGAGTTTTTCTCCAGCCAGAAGGTAACCAGAGCATTGGGGGCAAAGTTGGAGCTAATAAAGGGACTCCTATTATCTGACTGTGTTGCCTTTGTGCCATGCCCTCGGTCATCACAATAAGTCATTTTTTCAGTGCCATTGTAATAGTCACTAAATGAATGGTTGTAAGTCAAGGACTACTTGTGTTTTTATGCAGAACCTATATATTCTCATATATATTTCTTAAAAGTTTCTCATCTTCTTTCTAACAGGTTTTCTTATGATTAATGTTTCATCTGAAGATCCAGAATATGTGTTATACTGTACCTGATCTTCATATATTTAAAAGTAATGTTTGAAATGAAATTGGTTGTGGGTAATTGTACTGATGATTATATGGCCACTGAGCTTTCCTGAAAAGCAAACTCATAACTGTAAAACTATGTGACATATGGTCAAATGGCAGGTATTTATGGTCAGCTGGTGAATTAACCCAATTTTGAATTGTTTTTAGTCACTGCCAATTTGTAAGAGTTCTGAAGATCTTGCATAATGTATTTTCCAAGTTGAATCCATGGCACTGAGATTCCCAACACTTTGTGGATTTCTCCTTTGATATTTTCTGGACTGTGTCCATCCTGATGTTTTGTGACTGGCCAAACTAACATGTCAGCTAGTTGTGAATAGGCAAAATTCCTCTGCTGATCATGACTAGTTTATTGTGTGTGCCACCCAGAGACATTTGGCTGAGATGGGTGGCAATATAAATTTGATAGAATTCTTTATTAGCCAAGTGTGGTTGGATACACAAGGAATTTGCCTTGGTGTAAATGCTCTTAGTGTACATAAAAGAAAAGATACATTCATCAAGAGTCAAGAATCATAAGGTGCAACACTTAATAATCATAGGGTAAAATAAGCAATCAAATCATATTAGGAAACAGTCAATATAAATCGTAAAGATACAATTGATAAAGTTTAAAAAACAATGAAAGAGAATTGTCAACATCT
This sequence comes from Naja naja, assembly GCA_009733165.1. Lineage (NCBI taxonomy): Eukaryota > Metazoa > Chordata > Lepidosauria > Squamata > Elapidae > Naja > Naja naja. The sequence goes on from CM019149.1 coordinate 292,284,254, forward strand.
CAATATGCTTATCAAATTTCAAATACACTTGCTAATCAAAATGAGGAATCCAGCCAGAGGGAGTGTTAAGCAAAACTTCAAGTGAAATTCAAAACCATGGACAGTTCCAAGCACCTTTCAAAGTACCTCAGGATGGTCTATGGATGCCAGACAAGAACAGATTCTGAAGTCAAAGGGAAATTTGAAGTAACCCATTTTTCCATCTAGTGCTGTGTCCATCTAGCATTGTTAAGAACTCTGGAGAGAATTGTATTTTGAGTGTAGAGAGTTAGAATCTTATTGGACATTCTAGTATACATGGGAAAGACACATAGACACCAGAAGTTAAGGTTCTGGATGTGGTTTCTGACCAATTCTTGAAGCCCAGGCTGAACTGAAAACTTTCTAGGCAACACTGAGATAGTCACAAGTTTCCAACAGCTTAATATATACATACAATTGTATATATTGGCACATATATATGGCACATATTGTATACAAGTTTTACAGCTTCTGGTTTCCCAATGCAAAAATAGCCAAAACAGTGTTCAGTGTTCCAGTGGGTTGTTGGTCTTAGTTTAATTTAACTGAATGACAACTGCAATGTATTAGATTCTTATTTGAGGATTTGTTATTATTTGTATTTCTTGCATGCCAGATAAATGGCTCTCTGAATGCAAGGCATGTTCTGAAGAAGACTTTCTGCAGATCTTCATAAACAGTGAAGCTGTTCCTCTGATCTTTAGGCTCTAGGCCATTTATAGATTTACACAATGCCTTAATTGGTTCCTAGAAAGCAAATTGACAACTAGCACATGATCCCTATGACTGGCACAGATTAGAAATGTAGCTGCAATCACCTGGGCCAATTACAACTTCTGGACATATTTTAAAGGCAGAATACATAACAATATTCTAGATTGGATGTAAACAAGGTGTGAAAACAAGCAGTGTGATTCAAGTATTTAAGTTATTCAAGAGAAGTGAGTCCATCCAAGGTGACATTGTACAGTTACTCGTAGCAAATGGATCACATCAGATAAGTTTTCCACACCTAAGCCTTCTTTTTTGTGGGGATCTCCCAGGGCAGGGGTGTCAAACACAAAACCCCAAGGCCAGATCCAGCCTATGGGGTGCTTAGATCTGGCCCATGGGGCCACCCTGGAAATAGCAAAGGACTGGCCTGCAGTGCCTCTGCCAGCAAAAATGGAGCTCAGGAGGGCTGCTGGCAGTCCTCCCGAGCTCCGTTTTCACTGGCAAAGGGTTGCAGGAGACCGTCACAGCCTAAAATGGAGCTTGGGGGCCCATTTTCACTGACAGAGCACTCAGGCCACCACAGGTGCCCCCGACACAAGTGATGTCAAACTGGCCACATCCACCCTCCACCCCAGCCCCCTCAGGTCAAACACAACCCTGGTGTGTCCCTCAATGAAATCAAGTTTGACACCCCTGTCCCAGGGCCAACTCAGCATTCTAACCACTACACTGGTTGCTTATTGTCAACCCTTAGAGATAATCCAGACAAGAAACCTTATCCATGAGCACTAGATACTATGAAACATTACATAAACTTATAGAAGCTTGCAAATACAGTGGCCTAGAGGTGGAGCACTCGCCTCACAATCAGCAAGCTGTGAGTTCGATCCCAGGTAGAGGCAGATATTTCTCTCTCTGGGCACCCTGAGAATATATCTGCTGAACAAAACTCCGCATTGGAGACAGGAAGGGCATCCAGCCAGTAAACACTCTGCTCCATTCAGTTGCCCAGACTCTACCCCGCAAGGTATTATGGGGTCATTAAAAGAAGATGATAGAAGCTTGCAAATCTAAGGCTGAATCTCTTACTCCTCATATGTATGGGTCAAGAAACTAGGGAGATTCCCTTCCAAGATGTTTGCCACACTCCATTTGTACTGGGGGCTCATCTGTCTCTTATCTGACCAGTGTTAATCTGGCTCTTCCTCCTTACCCTGTCTCTAAAGGATATTCTCACATCTACTGATGAGCGTCAGGTTAGGTCTGTTTTCATTCTTCCTCATTTTTAAATGGTTTGTTTTCTTTGGAGATTTAAAGCATGATCAGGCCTCTTGTTACTCAGATAGGAAATGATCAGGAAATCTGGGAAGCTGGAAAAAAAATCTAGGAAGAAGGCAGTATTTTCATTGTTTGCCGACAAAATGATAAGAATGCGAGATCCAGTTCAACTCAAGGGCAATCTTTACATTTGATCTATTTTTATTGTACTGATTTTCTGTTAAGTGACACATTATTTGTGTTGACTTGCTAATGTGCCCTGATGAAAGTTCGCACATTTTTCATTCACAAATTAATCATGTCATTTTTATAGCATCAAGGCACACTGTTTGCACACTTCTGCCTTGTCTTTCTCTTGTGTTAGCTGTCCTAGCAACTGACTGAGAGAAAAAAGTTGTTTTACATTGGTTAGTTACCTCTCCTTTTCTCTTTGCCCCTTCACTTTAAATCAGTGTTTGTCAATCTTGGCAACTTGAAGATATATGGACTTCAACTCCCAGAATTCTCCAGCCAGCCATGCTTTTAACAGTTGTCTTCTTAAAACAAAAGGGTGGGAACAGTCAAGAAACAGAGGAATGTTTGCCTTGATATGTTTGTTGTTGCTGTTCATTCGTTCATTCTTCATGACCTCAGGGACCATAGCACACCGTTCCCTCTGTTCTCTACAGTCTCCCTGATTTTGCCCAAATCCATATCCACTATTTTGATGACACTATCTAACCATCAAGAGTCATGGTGGTGCAGTGGTTAGAATGCAGTATTGCAGGCTAATTCTTTTGACTGTCGACTGCCAGTGTTCACCAGTTCGATTCGGATTGGCTCAAGATTGACTCAGCCTTCCATCCTTCCAAGGTCTGTACAATGAGGACTCAGTTTGTTGAGGGCAATATGCTGACCCTGTAAACCATTTAAACAGGACTGTAAAGCACTATAAAGTACTATTGTTATTACTATCTCATCCTCTGCCATCCCCTTTTCTGTTTGCTTTCTGTCTTTCCCAACATCAGGTTCTTTTCCAATGAATCCTCTATTCTCATTGGGTGGCAAAAGTATTTGAGCTTCAGCATCTTCAAAAAAAAAACCAGTCATTGTTGATTTCCTTCAGGAGCCTTGATATATTCCACACACACAGAATTTCACCTTGTGCGTTTCTAATTCACAATTTCCCCAGCATATTAATGGGAACAGCAGATGGCATGAAACAAGCCCCTGACTAGGAAATTCACATGTAGCAAACACAGGCATGGCTCCTATATACAGGTAGACTTCTGACCACAGTAGAGCTCAAAATTTATGTTGCTAAGTGAAGGATTTGTTAAGTGAATTTTCCTCCATTTTACAACCTTTCTTGCCACAGTTGTTAAGTGAATCACTACAGTTGTCAAATTAGTAACATGTTTGTGAAGTAAATCTGGTTTCTCCATTGAGTTTGTTTGTCAGAAGGTCACAAAAGGGGACTACATGATACCAGTACTCTGCAACCATCATAGATATGAGTCGGTTGCCCAACTATTAGAATTTTGATTACATGATTTGGGGATAAGTGTGAAAAACAGCCACGTCACTTTTTTCAATGCCATTGTAACTTTGAATTGTCACTAAATGAACCATTTAGGATTACTTGTACTTTGGCCTTTTCTCTGTCTGGAAAAACAGTTGGATTACATGTACTGTTGGCATTTGGTTTAGGTCTATTATCACTTTATTAATCAGCGAAGTTTTTTTCCATATATAGTACGCTCCAACGACTAATGAAAGATGGAGGACAACAAGCTGTTACTTAAACAGACAAGAGTCTGATCACTTTACTGGGACATCAGAGGTCTAAAGTAAAGAATAGAATAGAATTCTTTATTGGCCAATTGTGATTGGACACACAAGGAATTTGTCTTGGTGCAAATGCTCTCAGTGTACATAAAAGAAAAAATACATTCGTCAAGAGTCAAGAATCGTATGTTACAACACTTCATAATAGTCATAGGGTACAATAAGCAACCAAATCATACTAGGAAACAGTCAATAAAAATTGTTAGGATACAAGCAATAAAGTTACATTCATAAAGTCATAAGTGGGAGGAGATGGGTGAAAGGAAGGATGGCAGGATTAATAGTAATAGTAATGCAGACTTAGAGTAAATAATTTGACAGTGTTGAGGGAATTATTTGTTTAGCAGAGTGATGGTATTCGGGGGAAAACTGTCTTTGTGTCTAGTTGTTCTGGTGTGCAGTGCTCTATAGTGTTGTTTTGAGGGTAGGAGTTGAAATGGTTTATGTCCAGGATGTGAGGGGTCTGTAAATAAAGAGGTCCCCATTTTCCATTTCTTTCATTCATAGAAGCCTGACCTAAATTGCACAATTAGGCCCACCATACCACATTGGTTCCATTCAATGATCATACGCCTACAAAATTTTAAGGAATGAAAGAAGATTCATTAGATTGTATCAATAAAAGTTTTGCCCCCTCAGTTGCTGGAAAGGTTCCCTTTGATATTTGGCAATCATCAGAACCATTTGAGGGGCAGTTCCGCGAAGCCTCATGTGGACCTCCTGGCTGCAGATGACTTACCCTTGATGAACACAAGGAAACTTTCCTAGCAGCTGGTCTTCACGATGTCAAGGAAAAATCTGTACAATCTCTTGTTCTCTGGTCTTTTGACTGGTGCCTTTGGAAACTACTGCACACAAAACAAGATCCTATAGCTTTGCTAAAGTTTTTAACTTCTCCCAGGTCAGAAGAAGTCATGCCAGTAAGGGTTTCCAAAAAAAAAATCATAGTTGTATTGTGGGATCTTAGAAGTAGATGAGACTTCCTATCTCCTGTTATAGAGCATTGTTGGGGATAACATTCAGTACAGCAACAGTTAAACAGGATTTAGTTTAATGCTGGATTTGAACAACCCAACATGGAAAGCCTGTTTCCCCCCCCCCTTTCTGTTAGATAATTCACACTCCAGGGATGCAGTCAAGTGTGAGTAAGCCTTGAAGGATGTGATTATCTCTTCAGAAATGCATTGCAGGAAGCCCATTTTTCTGACACACAAAATCTTTAGAACAACCTCATTTGATGCAACAGACAAAAAAAAAAGGGGGGGGAGAAAGGAAACAAAAACAAAACCCACCAATTTCTATCACCTCTCCATCCCAACTCCATAATGTAAAACGGTTGACAAAAATTCAAATTTATGGCCAACCATCAACAACTGAATATCTGAGTTGCATTATAGTTATTCTCTGGGTCAAATTTCCAAACCTTCACACAAAGTGCTATCAATTACAAATGAGATTTACAAAGAAACCAAGAGTGCTTTTTTAAAGAAAGGTAAGTGAGGAGAGAATAAAAATACATGTTTGATTTATGTTGGGAAATAAAGAAATTGATTCCTAAAAAGGTGATGTGGTAATTGGGCATTGCTTTTCAGAAGTGTGTAGAAGGAAAATATGGTTGAAGGTCAAGAGGAAAAGACCTTCTTGGTGGATTCTTTAAACCACTTAATTCATTCCCAAAGGAGATGAGGCTCTTCCCAACACTAGTTACATCAACAGCAATGGAATTTAATAAATAAATTTAATGACAAACAAACACAACTTCTAAAGGGGCATAGTCATACTTTGGTGCCACTCCTTTCTAGTCTTTCAGGTAGGACTATGAACGCAACGTATTTTAGTTCTGCTAGAAAATATCATTACAATATTTTGGGGTTTGGGTCTGGTATTCTCAAATAAAGTGGTATATTTTGGGGTCTTTATTACTAGGTTTTGGGGGCATGATGCAGAGGTGGTATTCAGCAGGTTCTGACCAGTTCTGGAGAACCGGTAGTGGAAATTTTGAGTAGTTCGAGAACCGGCAAATCCCACCTCTGACTGGCCCTGCCAACCCCATCTATTCTCTGCCTCCAGAGTCCCAGCTGATCAGCTGGGTCTTCTTTGGTTGCCCTGCACAGGAGAACAGAGCTGGAAAGCAGGTTAGTAGGGTGGGGAGGGAATGGGGATTTTAGAGTATCCTTCCCCAGCCACCCCCACCAAGCCATGCCCACAGAACTAGTAGGGAAAAAAATTGAATCTCACCACTGGCATGCTAGCTCAGCAGTTAAAGATGCTGAGCTTGTCAGTTGGAGAGTTAACAGCCCAGGTTTGAGATTCGAGCTCTGTGCAATGGGGTGAGCTCACATTCCTTGCTTCAGCTCGTGCCCACCTAGCAATTCAAAAGCATGAAAATGTGAGTACATAAATAGGAACCACTTCAGTGGGAAGGTAACAGTATTCTGTCCAGCTCTGGAATATAACCATGCTGGTCAAATGACCATGGAAATGTTTTTGGATTATGCTGGTTCCCTCAGCTAAGAATCAGAGATGAGCATTGTGCCCTAGAATTGTATACAACTGATAGGGAAACTTTTACCTTAAATTTTTTTTTAGTTTTATAGATTAGCCCTTGGGCCATACCAAAGTGCAGAGTTCCAGAAACAAATTATTACTAAAATGTGATAAAAGCAATTTAAAATGGAGTTGGATAAAATACAATTTAAAATGAAATTGGAATAAAATACAATAATTTAATATTTATAATAAAATATTTCAGTGTCACCCCCCATAATCTACCTCAATCAGTCCCACATATGCCGATCTCAACCGAACCATTTTGCTCAAGTACTATGCTGTGTTAAATGTCATTTTCAGATTCTGGCAGCACAAAAGGTAAGTTGTTTTGATATGAAGATCCCAATGGGTCATCCGTTTAGTATATAAACCGAGTTCCCTGTCTCTCACCCTCTTATACAGGCAACAATCAAATAGGATGCAAGCCAGGTCTTTTACCTCTGCTGCTTCACAAATGCAGAGACATCCACTGTAGGGTATAGAATGTTAAATTTTAAATAAAAACAACGTAGCGCTGCAAATTATGATAGACTCATATAGCGAGTGTAGGAAGCAATCTGGAAAATTGGCTAATCTAATCCTACCCTACCCAATGCAGAAACCCAGTGCTGCAGTTTCCCTGCTTGATGGTTTTCCAGCTTTTGTTAAACATCTCCAGTGAAAATTTTCCACCTTTCCATTGTTGAAGACCTTTTAATATTTTATTTTTCTTTCAGATATTCACTAGAAGTCTATCTTCTTGTTCTACACCACCATTGTTTCTTGTCTGCTCTTCTAATAAATATTGGAGCAGTTGAGCAGATGCTGAAACAGCCCTTAAAAAGAGTTGGCTCTCAGGGCTGTGAAGCTTTTTGCCTTCAAGCTGTTTGGCTTCCAAAAAGTGCTTTCAGAAAGTTCAGAAACTGTGATGTAGTTCCTGGCTGCAGCTCCTTACAGCAGCTGCATCTTTATCTAGGGTCACACAGTTACTTTAATGGGTTGCAGTTCCAGGGAGATGCTATCATCTCTATTTCTACATGCTCCAAAGCATCTTTTGGAGATCAGTTCTGTAGCACTGCCCAGTCCTATTGTATAAAACAAAAGGCATGTTTTCCTTCCCTCTGGAAAGTTGGGTAATGTTTAGAGACATTTCAGTGAAAACATTTCAATTAATTAGTAATGTAGTCTCTTTCTTCATACCATGGAAATGTGAATGCTCCATTGGATATCAGGCACCTCCTTCTTGACCATATCACAAATGACACCATTTGACAGCATTTTGGTGTGGCATCAATTGCAGAGAAGATGAAAGGAGGATGATTCCATTGGTATGGACATGTCCAGAGAGCAGCACCTTCCACCATGGCCAAAGATGCCTCCCAACTAGAAATCAATGGCCGGTGACTTTGCGGGCATCCAAAACAGAGATGGCAAGACACCATCAACAAAGATATGCAAGCTGTGGGCCTGAGCCCTGAAGACGCAGCTGACTGAGCAAAGTGGTGTTTAATGATCCAAAAAGCAGCCCCTGCACCTGTCAGAATATGCTAAGAAGTAGTAGTAGTCAATGTAGAAACACATAAAGATGATCAGATCCCTTCTAAATCTCACCTAATCCATGAGACCTTTTGCAGACAGTCCCACAGTTCTTCTAGCTCACCATATTGTTAGGGTGGGCAATATTTGGGACCCTAAAGACCATACTAGATGCTGCATCAGGGGCTCATAGACCACATCTATCAATTATTTATATAAAGATAGATAGACACATGTCATGCCCCTGTTGGAGTCTGAATCCGAGGAGGAAGACAAACAGCTGACAGGGAGTGGGAGTGTGGCTCCGTTGGCTGTGGACGAAACTGGGGAAGGGCAAAGTCCAGCTGGGCATAGCGGGAAAGAGATAGAAGAAGGGAGAGGGAATTCAGAGGAAGACCCAGGCCCACTCCCTCTTCATCCTAGGGCACGCAGGGAAGAATGGAGAAGAGAGCAATGTGGGTTGCATGGCTTATGGGGGAGGAAAGGGCCTTGATTCCCTTCATTAGCCACAGCTGGGAAGACAATTTAAAAGAGATGCATGCTGAGTGCAGCATCTGTGAGAAGAAACATGAGTTTATCTTGTGTTGACTTTGGTTATCTGCATTCCTGGCATCCTCCCAACTGTGTTGAATTACTACATCTGGAATTCTATTCACATCTGGAATTCTTGCTCCTGCCCTGCTGGACTAATTACCTCATTTTGCCTTGATTGAACTTATAGTTACAGTTTTTGTTGACCATGTTTTGGACTTGTTTCTCTGCAGCCAAAGTCTGTTCCTGGGAGAGTTTTTCTCCAGCCAGAAGGTAACCAGGACATTGGGGGCAAAGTTGGAGCTAATAAAGGGACTCCTACTGATTATCTGACTGTGTTACCTTTGTACCACGCCCTGGGTCATCACAACACACATATATTTCATCCTTAATACATACATAGCACTGACAAGCTTTTATTCATTTTTATTTCAATTTAGACAATGTCTACTGCAAGGGACTCAAGCCATGGTGGTTTTCCTCCCTGTAAAAAAAAGTAGGCATTCGATTCAAAACACAGCCACTATCAATCCTGTTAGTGACTTCATGTCCTTCGTTTGATGAAAGAGAGAAATCTCTGGATTTTTCTTTTATTTAGCCCAAAGTTGTGCCCTGCAGTTCACCAGTCTCTTGATTGGCAGGTTACATGAAGCCAAATGGTATGTAGAGGACACTCAGCAAGCTACAGTACTGTGTTCCAGGTACCATATCTTCTCCATGGGACTCTGACTCCTGAAACTCAGTGTTCCAGAAGACTTTAGCTTGCGCCATGGAAACAAAAATACAATTACTGCTCCAATTTCCCATCCCTCTGTTGTTTCCCATGTCAGATCTGTTAATAATAAGATCCTTGATATGTTGTCTTGCACTCTGTCAAATGCTGTGGTCATAGATGGTAGTGTTTAACTAAAGTATACATGGGTGCAACCCATATTTAAAGGCAAAACAAAATGCCTTTATTTTTCATCACTTTTTTCTCATCATTTTGCACTGTTGGTCACGTCATCCCTGAATTCATTTCACTTCATTTTCTCAACATTGAAATTGCATTGGGCTGTCAGCCATAAAATAAAGGAGAAGGAAAGAAGGAAAGAAAGAAGGAGGGAAGAGGAGGAGGGAGGGGAAGGAAGGAAGGGGAGGAGAGGGAAGGGCGGGGAAAGAAAGGAAGAAAATAAAAGAGGAAAGAAGAAGGGAAAGATGGAGGGGGAAGGAAGGAAGGATAGTAGGGTAAAACTGGCAATGAGCAGCAAATAAAAATTAATTCATCTCCCTTTGCTTCTAGAAGTATCTTGGAAACTTCAAACAGCTGAACTGAAAATGCAATTATTAATTCTGTCTTCAGTTATGCTTACATCTGTAGAGAAATCAGTCGCCCATAGAGACAGCTAACCAAACTTCATCTTCTCAACACTGAATTAATGTTGAGCTTTCATCCATTAAAAAAAGGAGGAGGGAGGGAGGGGGGAGGGAGACAGACAGACAGATAGACAGACAGGCACTTTCGGATTTTCAATGCTGTTCTCAAAGCATCGTAGCAAATTATACAGGGTTATTTCATTTATTTTTCTTTTGAAGAGCAAATGAGACAAAATGAAAGTGCCGGTAAATTGGCTAGGAAAAATGACCTTGTCATAGAAAGAAGCAGAATGGTCCATGAAAGAGAATTAATTTACTCTGTGCTTATATAAATATATATATATTTGAGTCCCACTGAAACATATATCACTTGGGACCTACTCAGGCTGTCCTGAAATTCCTTCACCTGTCCACAATCAGTTCCTGTGGAAAGGTGGGATACATAAGTGTAAGAATTTAGGTTAGCAAGCTTATATTGTGCCCCAATAATAGAATGTGTACAGAGACAGGTTAGCCACATGCACACACATACGCTACAGAGAGACAATGCTGGAAAATATGGTTTCTCCACAGCATTTGGAATTTAGGGCTCTTGTGAATTCTCTCTACTGGAGGAACCAAGTTCCACCTCCTCCTCCTCCTCCGTTGCTATAGCGATGGCTAAGGCACAGTTTCACCTTTTCCACCTCTATGTATTCTTGATGAAGGTCACGGCTGGGATATGCAACCTGAGGTCAAAGGTCTTGCTGAGAGTGATAACTCATCAGGAGATATTTGAGCTCAGAGTGGAGTTTTTACTTCCCTGGCAGATCTAATATTGCCAGGCTAGAAAGAAGATAATCAGAGCCTGAATGACTTGAGAACGTAGGCCTGAATGTCTACTTCTGAATGGACTTCAGCCTCAATGTGTGATGCTCGGACTGATCTTTTTGACCATCATCCTTGGCACATTATATAAACACAGAGCATCTGCAAAGGAGATGTGAGAGTCTCCACACACGTTATCTCTGTAATCCTGCTGCCAGAGGTAGGTTTTTTCTCCAAAGGTTAATTTTATTCCCATTGTGCAGATGGGAGAAATGCACCTTTGTATCACAGCAATAACAGCAGCCTCTGAGCCTTGCCATGCCAGTTGGCCATGGCAATGTAGAATTATTATTATTATTATTAATATGGACACATTTCCAAATCCCTTCTAAATTTATATTTAATACTAAGGGCACTCTAGATACTCCACAACAGACAGAGGGGAGGGAAAAAGAAGAAAGAGAAA
>CM019149.1:292296318-292342672 GCA_009733165.1 Naja naja
AGACTGCAATAGTGGCATTCTAACCACGGCACCACCATGGCTCAGTTTGAAAGTTTGCTCTTTTATAGGATCATAGAACCTTGAAGTTGGAAGGAACCAGTTTTTTATTTTTTCCAGCCCAACGGAATCTGGGAAAGAAATTATACAAAGGGGATTGGATTCTGTCCCTCTCTGTCCTAGGATAGTTTGTTTGTTTGTTTGTTTGTTTATTTACTTACTTACTTACTTACTTATTTATTTATTTGATTTGTCAATCACTTACAAGATAACAGGAATAAGATAAACAAGTTAATACATTTATGGATACATATAGAAAAATAAAAGAAACAAAGGACAGGTAGGTGGTGTAATGTATGCAGAGTTTGAAATGATTGGTTATTGAAGTACAGAGTTTGAAATAAGTGGTTGTAAAAAGTGCGGGAATTCCCTGCACAGCGATTGGCTAGCAGCATGCGGTGGCTATAAATAGCTGCCGTGGCTAAGCCATTCGGGTCCGTTCTGAGCTGAAAGTCACAATAAATAAGAGCTGAAGCACTTCACGTCCTGTCTCTCTATGCGAACTTAACACTGGCGACGAAGGTGGGATTCACGAAGGAGAAGACGACGCGGAACAGAGAAGGACAAGATGGCTGCACTGAACAACCCCCCAGCCCCGTTCGATCCGAAGAACCAAGACTGGGAATCGTATGCAGACAGATTTCAAATGTTCTTAGAAGGCAATGATCTGGCATCGATTTCTGAGCAACGGAAGAGAGCGGTTTTTCTAACATACTGCGGTCCCACAGTATTCAAGATGGCCAAGGCATTGGCTGCTCCTGCAGATGTGAAGGTAATGGCTTGGGCAGATTTGGAGAGGCTATTGAGGGCACACTACACCCCCAAGTATCGTGCCTCATTCGAAGGCACGAGTTCTACCGCCGCCATCAAGGGGAAAATGAAAGTATCAGTGACTTCGTGGCAAGTTTGAGAAATATTGGGGGTGCCTGTGAATTCAGCACGCTAGAGGAGGCCATGCGTGGTCGTTTTGTGTTGGGCCTGAAGGACAAAGTGCTACAGAGTAAACTACTCATGAAACCAAAAATTACGCTGAAAGAAGCCATCGATGAAGCGATAGCAGCAGAAGCCACAAAAACCTCAGCAGCAACCATGAGGAAGATGAACAGAACAACTTCCCATTCTGATGGTGAGAGAACCACCACTACGCACTTTGATGAACTAGATTCTGAATCAGAATACAACGGAGAAGAAGAAGAGATTAACAGGCTCAGAATGGAGCGGAAATGAAATGACCAGGGCCGGAAGAAGCGAGATTTCTGTTGCGCAGGTTGTGGGGGAAACCACCCCCGCACAGAATGCAAGTTCCTGGACGCCATTTGCCTCTGTTGCGAAAAGAGAGGGCACATCGCAAGAGTCTGCAAATCATCTAGAACTCCACCAAACAGAAGGAAGTTTGTTTCAAACAACAAAGACAGAGAAGTTAAACCAAACAACAACAACGAAAAATGGGGCATGCCACAGAAGCAAGCGGGAAAAACAAAACTCATCAAACTGTAACCATTGGTCATTCCTCATCATTGAACAATAGGAAGGTGCATGTCAAGGTATTTATCGAGGGAAGACCTTGCCAAATGGAGGTGGACTCAGGTTCATACCTTTCCATGGTGTCATGGGACACTATTCAGAGACTAGTACCAGAAATTCAGAAGAATCACTTCAAAAAGCAAGCACTGACCCTCAAAGACTACCAAGGGAACAAGATTCCAGTAGTTGGAACAAGGAAATTCAATGTGAAATTCAAAACCACACTAAACTGCTGCCATTGACCATCGTAGATAAAGACCGCCCAAGTTTGCTGGGACTTGAATGGTTCAACCCTCTGGGCATCGTGACTGGCATCAACCACATGAGCGACACTGAATGGGAAGAGTCATTGAAGATGAATTTCCAGAGGTCTTCAGCGACGGATTAGGCAAGTACTTGGGGACCCCTATCACTTTCAATCTAGACCCCAAGGTACAACCAATACGGTTAAAACCCCGGCGGTACCATTTGCATTGAAAGAAAAATCGATGAACAATTAGATAAACTGATAGCCCAAGGGGTATTAGAACCCACAGACCACTCCAGGTGGGAGACACCCATAGTTACACCGTCAAAACTGATGGTTCAGTGAGGATCTGTGGGGATTACAAAGGACATTGAACCATGCGCTACAACAGAGTGCATATCCGGTTCCAGTGGTTCATCATTTATTACACTCCTGGGGGGCAACGTTTTCGCCAAATTAGACCTTGCCCAAGCATACCAGCAGTTAACAGTAGACGATACAACTGCAGAGGCGCAAACCATTGTAATCCATCAGGGTGCTTTCAAATGCAAGAGGTTACAATTGAGTAAGTGTGGCGCCAGGCATATTTCAAAGCCTTATGGAAAGAATGTTACAAGGTTTGACTGGGGTGGTGCCTTATTTTGATGACGTTTAATCTCTGCTAAAAATGACACTCAGCTACGTGAAAGACTCAGAGAAGTGCTGACCAGGTTCAAAAAAGCAGGGTTAAAAGTCAAAAAAGAGAAATGCACACTAAGAACTGACAAAGTAGAATTTTTGGGCTATATGATTGATAAACATGGTATCCAGCCCACAGAAGCCAAAATCCAGGCAATCAAGGAAGCCCCAGACCAAAATGCAAAACGGACTTACAGGCATTTCTGGGACTTATTAATTTCTACCATATGTTTTTACCGCAGAAAGCAACCACTGCGGAACCCCTACATAGATTACTGGATAAAAAATCTGCGTGGGTCTGGGGCAGAAAAGAAGAAGCGGCATTTAACAATATCAAGAGACAAATCACTTCTGATTGTGTTTTAATACAGTTTTCTGAAAATCTACCTGTTGTGTTAACTTGTGATGCCTCCCCTTTTGGAGTGGGGGGGGTTCTGAGCCACAAGCTTCCCAGTGGAAGGGAAGCTCCCATTGCCTTTTATTCACACACATTGACTAAAGCAGAGAGAAACTATAGTCAGCTGGACAAAGAGGCGTTGGCAATCGTGGCAGCTGTTAAGAAATTCCACGAATATGTTTATGGAAGAAGATTCACCATTGTCACAGATCACAAACCACTTCTGGGAATTGTGGCCGGCGATAAACCAACTCCAATCATCCTGTCACCCAGAATGATGAGATGGACTGAATTCCTTGCAGCATATTCATATAAACTCATCCATAGACCGGGAAAGGACATTGGGCATGCAGATGCTTTGAGTCGCTGCCCACTTCCCTTACGCACTGAGGACCCTGCTCCTGAAACTTACACATTCTTCTTAGAAACTGTTGCCAAATTCCTGTACATGCTGCTACAATTGCTAGAGAAACAGCCAAAGACAGTGTATTGGCTCCTATTGTGGGTTGGATCAAAAAAGGTTGGCCACTACAGGACCTACCTCAGGTCTCCCAACCCTTTAAGTCCAGACAAACCGAACTATCTGTGTTAAGAGGGTGTATATTGTGGGGTAACAGAGTGGTTATTCCTGCAAAACTGCAGAAAGAAGTATTGGAAATGTTGCATGAGGGACATCCGGGAATTGTCAGAATGAAGGGGTTGGCCAGGAGTTATGTATGGTGGCCTGGTATTGACAAAATGGTTGAAAACTGGGTTGCATCCTGTACCAACTGTCAGGAGACAAGGCCTGCACCACCTGTCGCCCCTAAACAGGAATGGGAATCTCCTAGGGGCCCTTGGTCCAGGATTCATATTGATTTTGCTGGCCCTACCAAAGGGCATACTTTTCTCATTGTGGTAGATGCATATTCCAGATGGTTAGAGGTTATTCCCATGTCCTCCACCACAGCAGACACTGTTATCAAACAGTTAAGGAAACTTTTTGTAACTCATGGGCTACCTGACATTATTGTTTCTGACAATGGTCCCCAATTTACTGCCACTCTCTTTGAATCTTATCTGGCACAGCCCCCGGGCATCCCTCGACTAACGGCCGGGCTGAACGTATGGTATGTTTTACTAAGGAGAAGCTCCAGCAATTAGGTCCTGGGGACATCACTGAGAAAGTAGACAAACTGCTCAGTATCCAACACATTACTCCAAACCCATCCAATAACCTAACTCCAGCCGAGCTATTGATGGGTAGAAAACTCAGGTCTCCTCTTAACCGCCTTCACCCCACTTACACACCCAACGCTCCATTAGATTCCACTAGCAAAACTCGTAGTTTTTACGTGGATCGTGTTTATGCTAAAAACCTTGTGGGTGAACCTTTATGGATTCCTGCAGAAATAATCCAGGTTACAAGGCCCAGGTCTTACAGGGTTCAGACTGAGGATGGTGTTTTCTGGAGTAGGCACATAGACCAATTATGGTCCAGAAAGTCTCTGGATCATCCCCATAGTACCTCTCTAGACTCCCTACCCACAGCCTTTTCTAGGGGAAGGGGTGACAATGAACGTAATGAGCAAGTAAGAATCAGCCCCATGTGTAACGAGCTAACATGACAGGAACTATCCCAAACCCTATCACAGCCCCAACAACGATTATCACATATGGAAGATTGCACAGCAATACCAGACTTAGAAGATAACACTGGGTTGGAAATGGATTGGGAGGAGAGACCAGGTTGTAGTAACCAAGCCGGTTCTACCGGCACAAGAAGTCCAAATAAGGAAATGTTATCAGATACTATGCCTTCCTCACAAGTGGAGGTCCCCAGGATACCAGAACCACGCAGATCCAAACGTAACCGTAAGAGTCCCACCTATTTACAAGAGTATGTTAGGTAGATGGGGTTTGAGTATGGACCAAACCTAGTGGGGAGGGGTGTAATGTATGCAGAGTTTGAAATGATTGGTTATTGAAGTACAAAGTTTGAAATAAGTGGTTGTAAAAAGTGCGGGAATTCCCTGCACAGCGATTGGCTAGCAGCCGCGGCAAATGGCTATAAATAGCTGCCGCGGCTAAGCCATTCGGGTCCGTTCTGAGCTGAAAGTCACAATAAATAAAAGCTGAAGCACTTCGCGTCCTGTCTCTCTATGCGAACTTAACAATAACTACTTCTATTTATCTCTCCGTTCTCTCCCTCATCCAAAAATGATGCTAGTGATTTAAAAGAGTTACTCAATGTTGGAGATCTCATATAAATGATCATATGCTTTTAATTGGTACAATGAGTAGCACCCAAGCAAATGATGTGCTGTGGCAAATATGACATTAATTCTGTTAGGGGTGAAGTCCTGTTAATGTTAAACTAGTTGCCGCTTGAAAAAGCACCTTTGGGATACCCCATCCTCATTTTATGCATCTTCAAGTATATTAGTTGCTATTGCCTCTCTTATTTCCAAAGCATCTTTTTGGCACTGTTCCAGTTGGGATTTCATAGTAGAAACTGGCTTTAATTGGAACAGCGATCTGTACACCTGAATTATTCCATTTTGTCAGATGCTGACCCTCAAACACAAATAATAAGGAGGATGTTACATGTTGCTTTAACTGAACCTAACCTTGGTCCTATTGCCATGCCTCTTTGCTTAAGCATTGGATGAAACCTTCTTTATGGTCATCCCAGTGATGGCATTAATAATTTATCTTCCGTTCACCCTGGATACACTGCGGTGTACCTCCTCTAAAATAAACAGGCAGATATTTTTTAATAAAGGAAAAGAGGTATACAGGCCCACGTACTACAAGTGACATTGTAATAAGTAATCATACTGATGGTGATTTGAAGGGGGAGGGGATTGCTTTTAGCTTTTCATATCAAGAAAAGATCCTCCTGGGATGACATACGCCTGACCCCCAAACTTTCCCCATTTTCCAACTCAATGCACTTGATGGGAACTCATCAGGCCTCTCTCTCTTCGATTACATACCTTTTAGATCTTCAGTTGTGATACTGTTGCAATTTAGAGTTGGTTGAATTCATTGCTTTTACTGAGGTTTTAGAGCAGTGTGTCTCAACCTTGGCAACGCGAAGATGAGTGGACTTCAACTCCCAGAATTCCTCAGTCAGCATGCTAGTGTTGGAAGTTATAACCCACCCCTCTCCTAGAAAAATGAATTTTTTTCAGATATACTAAAAGGGCAGAATATTTCCCTTAAAAGAGAAGTAGAAACTCAGAGTGGAAGAAACTAAAGCATATGAAGAACGGTTACAGGAACTGGGCTTGGCTAGTCTAAGTGAAGAGAAGAGAAGGACCAGAGGAGACGTGATAGCAGTCTTCCAATATTTGAGGGGCTGCCACAGAGAGGAAGGGGTCAAGCTATTTTCTAAAGCATCTGTAGGCCAGACAAGGAACAATGGATGGAAACTGAACAAGGAGAGATTCAACCCAGAAGTAAGGAGAAACTTTCTGACAGTGAGAACAATCGACCAATGGAACACTTGTCCTCAGAAGTTGTGGGAGCGTCATCACTTGAGATTTTCAAGAAGAGATTGGACTGCCATTTGTCAGAAATGGTGTAGGGTCTCCTGCTTGGGCGGCGGGTTGGACTAGATGACCTACAAGGTCCCTTCCAACTCTGATTATCTGTTATCTGTTAAACTCAACCCCACCCCCTTTGTCAATGGGCCATTAAGGCAGGGGTGGACTGCTGGGGGTTCGCAGGGGTTCAGGAGAGCCCCTAGCTAAGGTTCTGTGCAGTTCAGAGAACCCCCAAATCCCACTCCTGCCTGGCCCCACCCACCCCACCCTGCCTCTCCCAGGAGTCCCCACACGGCCCATTTTGGATGCAGGTAAGTGCAGGGCACACGCGGAAGCCCAGGGATGGTGAAAATCAGGCCTCCCGGAAGTTCAGGAAGGCTGGAAATGGACCTGTTTCCGGCCTGCTTCCGGAGAGCTTCCAGAGCCCAGGGAGAGCAAAAATTATTCCCCCCGCCCATGCAGGAGGCCGACTAGGCCACACCCACCATGGCCACACCCACCCAGCAACTGGGCAGAGAACCCTTTGCTAAAATTTTTGAAGCCCACCCCTGCATTAAGGCCTGAGCCAGTCTATTCTACCTAACTAAAGATCTACTCCAGGCAGAGCCATATAAGGAATTGCCCAAAGCCCTTTCATATTACATCATCATCCAGCAAGGCTCAACAAAGCCAGGACAGCCTACAGAGTTGCCCCTGCATGGCCCTATGGGAGTCTGACAACCAATCAGAATATAAACTCAAATTCAAATCCCAACAGAGGGCATAAAACCCAGGGACTCTCAGCATTTCTTCCCCCCTTTTTTTCTCTTCACCCAAGGCATGTGATCCTGTCCACCATCTTTCCAAGCAGTCACCATGTTTCCAGTGTCTTTCTTCCCCACTTGCAACTGAACCCAGAAGGATATTTCTTCCAACACTAGCTAGGAGATTCTGGGAGTTGAAGTCCACCCATCACACTGTTTTTAGACAGCTGGTCTCTCTCTCTCTCCCCTCACATTTGTTAGTCAGATTGTTTGTGTGAATAATAAGGCTGAGTGACACACTTTCCAAATCCTTTCCTGAAGGCCAGGTTCTAGAAGAGCAGAATTACTTCGTTGACAACAAAGCTCGAATTCCAAGCTCTTAAAGTTCCTCCCCCACCTTCAATTTTTAGCAAGCTAGTAAAAAATCAATAGTGTTGTACTCCCATCTGTAAGCCACCTGACATTCTATGAATGATCAATGGAGCTTACAGAGGGACTCTCAAGAAAAGAGGCCAAGACATCACAATTACAGGGTTTTTTTTTATTTATTTTCTGTTGATTCGGAAGGACTCTTTCTTGGTTCATACGGCTTCTTCTACATTTAAAGGACATTAATGAAGACCAAGGCATTGTTAAGAAGCTCTTGTTAGGAAGTAGCTCTTAAAGTAGTCAAAGGATTGGGTGGGGAGGAAATAAGAAAAGAAAAGAGGGTGAAATTAGCTATGTCATGGAATCCAATCTCCTGAAATTGTCTTTTTTTTTTTTGCATAATTTCACTGTGATTTGCACTCCCAGCACAAGGACTATAGCTTAAATTGTAACTTCCCATTCTCACAACTGTTGTTTTGTCAACAGTCCCAATGTTAAGTGAGCAAAGAGGATGATTGTTAAATCTCCCAACAATTTATTCTCTCTTATTATAAGGAAGCCTTTGGCTGCACTGAGTTTTTAAGTAAGTTTTATTGTACTTTTTTCCTTAATATACATAACTGTTCATAGTTATACAACACCGTTAGGTACCGGTTACATCAAGTCCCTTTTTTCCCTTCCCATTCTGTTATACATCCTAATAATATGATCTCTCTATCATATTATACATCCTAATTATCTCTTTTATCTTCTACCATGATATATCATTACAATCCTCACTTTATGCACTTCATATTATATTCATGTACAGTTCATAAATATACTTTTTTTACATTGTTTATTCTTCCATCTTCCCCTATCTCTGTATATATGTATTTTGTTGATCTTCTTTCCTTATCTAACACTAATCTCTGCTTCTATTATTTATCCAATTATACATTGTGTCCCATCTTAAATAGTACTCTGACTCTTCCTTATCTTTACTACCAACCTGCCTTCCATTGAGGATCTGTATAATGCATGAGTCAAAAAGAGGGCTGTGAAAATATCTACAGACCCCTCACATCCCGGACATAAACTGTTTCAACTCCTACCCTCAAAATGACGCTATAGAGCACTGCACACCAGAACAACTAGAGACAAGGACAGTTTTTTCCTGAACACCATCACTCTGCTAAACAAATAATTCCCTCAACACTGTCAAACTATTTACTAAGTCTGCATTACTATTGCTATTAATCTTCTCGTCATTCTTTATCACCCATCCCCTCCCATTTGTGACTGTATGACTGTAATTTTGTTGATTGTATCCTAACAATTTTTATTGACTATTTCCTAGTATGATTTGATTGCTTATTGTACCCTAGGACTATTATTACTTGCTGCCCCTTATGATTCTTGACTCTTGATGAATGTATCTTTTCTTTTATGTACACTGAGGGCATTTGCACCAAAGACAAATTCCTTGTGTGTCCAATCACACTTGACCAATAAAGAATTCTAATCTATTAAGTTCCATTGTAACCCTAACCCATTTTGGCACACTCTAGTTGTTATGTACGCAGAGTTTAAAATGACTGGTTATTGTAAATTGTTTGAATTCATTGATTGTAAAAGTGTGGGAAAACCCTGCACTCTGATTGGTTGGCAGCCACAGCAGCCGGCTATAAATAGCTGCCATGGCTGAGCCAGTTGGGTCCGTTCTGAGCTGAAGTCACAATAAACTTTGAGCTGAAGCACTCTGCGTCCTGCCTCTCTATGCGAACTTAACACTGGCGACGAAGGTGGGATTTCCCTGAAGAGAAGGCAACGCGGAACAGAGAAGAGCGAGATGGCTGCGCTGAACACCCCCCCCCATTCGACCCGAAGAATGAAGACTGGGAGTCGTATGCAGATCGGTTTCAGATGTATTTGGAAGGAAGCGATCTGGCCGCCATTTCTGAGCAGCGGAAGAGGGCGGTTTTCTCACGTATTGCGGTCCGGCAGTTTTCAAGATGGCGAAGGCATTAGCGGGCAGCAGACGTGAAGGTAATGGCATGGCCTGATCTAGAGAGGCTTTTAAGGGCACACTACGCACCCCAAGTATCGTGCCTCATTAAGAGACACGAGTTTTATCGCCGATCAGGGGAAGACGAAAGCATAAATGACTTCGTGGCAAGTTTAAGAGACATTGGGGTGCGTGCGAATTCAGCAGCTTAGAGGAGGCCATGCGATCGTTTTGTTTTGGGCCTTAAAGACAAGGTTTTGCAGAGCAAATTACTGATGAAACCCAAGATCACGCTGAAAGAAGCCATAGAGGAAGCATCTTCAGCAGAAGCCACCAAATCCTCAGCAGCAGCCATGAGAAAGATGAACAAGACTACGGGCCATTCTGATGGGGAAAAGACCACTACAACTCATTTTGATGAACTTGAATCTGAGTCAGAATACAGTGGAGAAGAAGAAGAAATCAACAGACTCAGAATGGAGCGGAAAAGAAACGACCTGAGAAGGAAGAGGCGTGATTTCCACTGCATAGGTTGTGGGGAAACCACCCCGCACTGAATGCAAGTTCCTGGACACCATTTGCCTCCGATGTGAAAAAAGAGGGCACATTGCAAGAGTCTGCAAATCATCCAGAACTCCACCAAACAGAAGAAAGTTTGCTACAAACAACAAAGACAGAGAAGTCAAGCCAAACAACACCAGTGAGAAAATGGGGCAACACAGAAGCAAATGGAAGGAATGAAACTCATCAAACAGTAACTATTGGTCATTCATCCTCTTTAAATAACAGGAAAGTGCATGTCAAGGTATTCATTGAAGGAAGGCCTTGCCAAATGGAAGTGGACTCAGGTTCATACTTATCCATGGTGTCATGGGACACTATTCAGAGACTGATACCAGACATTCAGAAGACTCACTTCAAGAAGCAGGCATTAACTCTTAAAGACTACCAAGGGAACAAGATTCCAGTAGCTGGAACAAGAGAATTCAACGTGAAGTTCAAAGGTCACATCAAACGCCCTGACCATCGTGGATAAAGATCGCCCAAGTTTGCTGGGACTAGAATGGTTCAACCCGCTGGGCATCGAAGTGACTGGCATCAATCACGTAAGCAACACTGAGTGGGAAGAGTCTTTGAAGTCTGAGTTTCCAGAGGTCTTCAGCGACGGATTAGGCAAGTACTTGGGGACCCCTATCACATTTAACCTAGATCCCAAGGTACAACCAATCAGATTAAAACCCAGAAGGGTACCCTTTGCATTGAAGAAAAATTTGAGGAACAATTAGATAAACATATAGCCCAAGGGGTGCTGGAGCCCACAGACCACTCCAGGTGGGAAACACCCATAGTCACGCCAGTCAAGGCTGATGGCTCCGTGAGAATCTGCGGGATTACAAGGGGACATTGAACCATGCGCTACAACAGAGCGCATATCCGGTTCCAGTGGTTCATCATTTATTACATTCTCTGGGGGGCACAGTCTTCCCAAATTGGACCTGGCCCAAGCATACCAGCAGTTAACAGTAGATGATCTAACTGCAGAAGCCCAAACCATTGTAACCCATCGGGTGCATTCAAATGCAAGAGGTTACAATTTGGAGTAAGTGTGGCACCAGGCATCTTTCAAAGCCTCATGGAAAGGATGCTACAAGGGTTGCCTGGGGTGGTGCCTTATTTTGATGACGTTTTAATCTCTGCTGAAAATGACACTCAGTTACACGAGAAACTCAGAGAAGTTCTAACCAGGTTCAAAAAGCGGGTTAAAAGTCAAAAAGAGAAATGCACACTAAGAACTGACAAAGTAGAATTCTTGGGTTATATGATTGATAAACATGGCATCCACCCCACAGAAGCCAAAGTTCAGGCAATCAAAGAAGCCCCCAGGCCTAGATGCAAAACTGACTTGCAAGCATTCCTGGGACTTATTAATTTCTATCATATGTTTCTACCTCAGAAAGCAACCACTGCAGAACCCTTACACAGATTACTGGATAAAAATCTGCATGGGTCTGGGGCACAAAAGAAGAAGCTGCATTTAACAACATCAAGAGACAAATCACTTCTGATTGTGTCCTGATACAGTTTTCTGAGAATTTACCTGTAGTATTGACTTGTGATGCATCCCCTTTTGGAGTGGGGGGTGTGTGAGCCACATGCTTCCCAGTGGAAGGGAAGCCCCTATTGCATTTTACTCTCGCACTTTGACCAAAGCAGAGAGAAACTACAGTCAACTGGACAAGGAAGCGTTGGCTATCGTGGCAGCAGTCAAGAAGTTCCATGAGTACGTATATGGGAGAAGGTTCACCATTGTTACAGATCACAAACCTCTTTTAGGCATTGTGGCAGGGGACAGACCAACGCCCACCATCCTGTCACCAAGAATGCTGAGATGGACTGAATTTCTTGCTGCTTATTCATATAAACTCATTCACAGACCGGGAAAAGACATTGGGCACGCTGATGCTTTGAGTCGCTGCCCACTTCCTTTGCACACTGAGGACCCTGCTCCTGAAACTTACACCTTCTTTCTAGAAACTGTTGCCAAACTTCCAGTTCATGCTGCTGAAATTGCTAGAGAAACTGCCAAAGACACTTCATTGGCTCCTATTGTAGGCTGGATTAAAAGGGTTGGCCACTACATGATCTACCTCAAGTTTCCCAACCTTTTAAATCCAGACAAACTGAATTATCTGTCTTGAGGGATGTATTTTGTGGGGTAACAGGGTGGTTATTCCTGCAAAATTGCAGAAAGAGGTTTTGGAAATGTTACATGAGGGTCATCCGGTATTGTCAGAATGAAGGGATTGGCCAGGAGTTATGTATGGTGGCCTGGTATAGACAAAATGGTTGAAAACTGGGTTGCATCCTGCCCAAACTGTCAGCAAGTAAGGCCTGCTCCACCCTCGCCCCAAACAAGAATGGGAATGTCCTAGGGGTCCATGGTCCAGGATTCACATTGATTTTGCTGGCCCTACCAGAGGGCACACTTTCCTTATTGTAGTTGATGCATACTCCAGATGGTTAGAGGTTATCCCCATGGTTTCCACCACTGCAGACGCTGTTATCAAACAGCTTAAGAAACTTTTGTAACTCATGGGTTACCTGATGTGCTTGTTTCTGACAATGGTCCTCAATTTACTGCTAATCTTTTTGAATCATATTTAGCACAGCAGGGTATCAGACACGCCCTTACTGCCCCTGGGCATCCTTCATCTAACGGCCGGGCTGAACGCATGGTACGTTTTACCAAGGAGAAACTCCAACAATTGGGTCCAGGGGACATCACTGAGAAAGTTGAAAAACTACTCAGTATCCAACACATCACTCCTAGTCCATCCACTAACTTAACTCCTGCCGAGCTTTTGATGGGGAGAAAACTCAGGTCTACCCTAGACCGCCTTCACCCCACTTACGCACCCAACGCACCTCTAGATTCCACCAGCAAAACTCGCACATTCACTGTGGGTGATTCTGTTTATGCTAAGAACCTTGTGGGTGAACCATTATGGATTCCTGCTGAGATAACCCAGGTTACAGGCCCCAGGTCTTACAGGGTTCAAACTGAGGATGGTGTCTTGTGGAGTAGGCACATAGACCAGTTACGGTCCAGACTGCCTCTGGAGCATCGCCCTTGCTCCTCTCTGGATCCCATGCCCTCAGCCTCTTCTAGGGGAAGGGGAGATAATGATGGTAATCAGCAAGTGAGAATCAACCCCATGTGTAACGAGCTAACATGACAGGAACCATCCCAAAACCTGTCAGGGTGCCAACAACCATTTTGCAAATAGAAGATTGCACATCACTACCAGATTTAGGGGTGACATTGGGTTGGAGATGGATTGGGAGGAGAGACCAGGTTGTAGTAACCAAGCAGGTTCTACCAATACAAGAAGTCCTAATAAGGGAATGTTGGCAGATACATTTCCTTCCTCACAAAGTGAGATTCCCAAAACACCTGAACCACGCAGGTCTCAACGTACCCGTAAGAGCCCCACCTATCTACAAGAGTATATTAGATAGATGGGGTTTGAGTATGGACCAAACCTAGTGGGGAGCGGTGTTATGTATGCAGAGTTTAAAATGACTGGTTATTGTTGTAAATTGTTTGAATTCATTGGTTGTAAAAGTGCGGGAAAACCCTGCACTCTGATTGGCTGGCAGCCGTGGCAGCCGGCTATAAATAGCTGCCGCAGCTGAGCCAGTCAGGTCTGTTCTGAGCTGAAGTCACAATAAACTTTGAGCTGAAGCACTCCGCGTCCTGCCTCTCTATGCGAACTTAACACTAGTATTTTTTTATTACTTCCTTAACAGAGGGAATAGTAAAAGCAGGTTTTCTTTCTCCAAGAGATACAGGAGGGTGTCTCCTTTAATGGTGCCTTCCAATTTCCTTGTTGAACTCCAAAAGAAAATCTTTTGAGGAGATAGAAAAGCACCAGAGAAGCAATTTTGAACAGTTAGAGCTGCCATCTGGCATGGAAATCCTCTGACCATAATCTCGGGGCCTGGCTGTGCTTCCTTTTGCAATGGATCCAGCTGTGCCTACTGGTGAATGAGTGCGAGGTTAGGGGGACACAAAGGTTTCCATGTCAAACAACTTCGCGGTTGCAGCCTTCGCTGATTTATTCCCTTTGACAGTGTAACTTGAATATTATTCTGCACCCATGAAGTGTGTAAGTCCCTACAATTGCTTTTCATCGAGCTCATTCTTGGCCCATTCAATGCAGTACAGTCTATTCTGCCGATATATTTCCTCCTGTCAAGCCCCCTCCAGAAGTTTTTAATGAAGGGCTGAGCTCTTGGATAGATGGGACCTGCCAGCTCCGTTTTTATGGCCTCCAGAATGCCTCATTGTACTGTTGATGTTTAGCAGCAAAGAGACAATTTGAGGCAACCTCGTTATTATTGTTTTACAGCTTAAGATGTTAAAACAGAGACAGAGACACAGAGAGACAGAGAGAGAGAGAGACAGAGACAGCGAGACAGAGACAGAGGGAGAGACACAGACAGAGACAGAGAGACACAGACAGAGACACAGACAGAGAGAGACAGAGAGACAGAGAGACAGAGAGACAAAGAGAAAGACAGAGAGAGAGACACAGAAAGAGAGAGAGAGAGAGAGAGAAATCTCCTTCCCCAGCTTTAAAATTTGAAAAGGACCAAACATTTCAGCCACCCCCACTTTGGTGATTCCTCTACTATTATTACAACCTTCCCGGAATTTCCAGATTGTAAATCATAAGAAAGAAAAAGAGGTTGCCTAGACTGCTGTAAAAAAAGAGGAGTGTAGGGGAGAAGCTGGAGACAAGGAGATACTGGCCTTGGGAGTTGGGCATTCAAAAACAAACATAGAAACTATTGAGAGTTTTGCAGCATTAATTCAGCGCCAGAGAAACAAACACAGATGGCTGATGCTTCATTTAACATCTTTATAAACATAAGTGGATTTTACAAACCAGTTGTAGATTTCTCCAACATGGAGCAAACTCAAACAGAAACATGTTGCAAGTTCAGAGCAGAGCTCCAGTCTTCAGCAAGCAAGCAAGTTAGTTTCATCTTCAATAGATCAGCAGGCAAGCAAGAGGAGAGAAGCAGTTTCAATAGACAGACTCAGAGCTCAATATTGCTTCAGAGCTGCAGAGCTCAACTTAGCTGCAGAGTTGCAGAACTCAATAATAGAACCACACCTAGGTTACTTTTTGTTAAGTCTGCATGAAGAGTCAGACGCGAAGAGTTCCAACAAAGAGTTTATTCAGTGACTACAGCTCGAATGGACCCGAGTTGGCTGGGCTACGGCTGCCTCTTATAGCCTGCAGCCATAGTTGCCAGCCAATGGGAGTGCAGGGTTTCTTCCCGCACTATTTAAACCAATACCATTTGACATTTTACAAGAACAGTTCAAATAAACCAATAACATTCAAACCTACATACATAACACTTTTAGTTTCAGTTTCCAGCCTAGTTTCAGTTTCCAAACTATCCTCATTGGCTGATTTAGTTGCTATGCCTATTCATTGGCTGACCTTGTTATTAAGCTCTATTCCAGTTCATGAATATACTGACAGAAACGTAGATATTTTTTTCTGATCACAGAAAAAGACCCAATGGTCCATCAAGTCTGCCCTTTGACTTTTCATTTGGTTGTTTTGATTGTCTTTGTAACTGATTTATTTATTATTAAAAATTATTAATTTGAGTTATTTATGTTATTAATTTTTAATTTATTCATTTATTTATTTATTTTGATGTTTGTTGGGTGAGAGATGTATATTGTACAAAACATCCCCATGCAAAGGAAAAAAACCAAAATGCACACAATAGAGATTGTACAACTACTACTACCTAGAAAAACAAGACACTGTTTGCAAGGCCATTGATTCTGGGGATGTTGCCTCCAAACACTATCATGATAATGGATCCTTCTTTTTCAAGTTCATTCATATTCATTCTCCAGAAGATCTATTTGAGATGATGGTAGCTTTGTGGTTTTGGTTTATGTAGTTTTGTTCTGGACGCGGTGGCTCAGTGGCTAAGACGCTGAGCTTGTCAATCAGAAAGGTCAACAGTTTGGCAGTTTGAATCCCTAGTGCCGCGTAACGGAGTGAGCTCCTGTTATTTGTCCCACCTTCTGCCAACCTAGCAGTTCGAAAGCATGTAAAAATGCAAGTAGAAAAATAGGGGCCACTTTGGTGGGAAGGTAACAGCGTTCTGTGAGCCTTCAGCATTTAGTCATGCCGTCCACATGACCACGGAGACATCTTCGGACAGTGCTGGCTCTTTGGCTTTGTAACGGAGATGAGCACCACCCCCTAGAGTCAGAAACAGCTAGCACGTATGTGCAAGTGCAATCTTTATCTTTCTTTCTGATGCAGGGAAAACCACGCTGCCTTCTGTATTCCCAGAAGCTGGACTCTTAGCTACTACTAGCTATGTAAGATAATGGCTGAGAAATCACACCTGCTCATAAGAAATAGAGCTCAGCAGTTGAGTAAAGCAAGCTCTGTGCAATGAACCTTAATTTGCTGTATTTGCAGGAAGATGGCAACACGCCAAAACAGTAACGTCCAAACAATAAGCTGTACTCTGAGATCAGAAACAACCCTTGGATCTTCACTGCAGATTTCCAAAATGGGCATTACTCATGCTTTTAAGATCCAAGGACATCTCAGACATCCAATTTCACTCACCACTATGGTGCTGTCGTGAATAATGGAAAAAGCACAAAAGCTATTGACTCCTATGGCACAGAGCCAATTTAGACTATCTGAACATTTGACTCATAGCCTCACATCTCAGATGCATCTGCACATAGAAGCAAAGTGAGGCGGAGAACAGCGGGAAGTAGATATATAAATTCAAGATAATTGTAAAGAAGAGTCTGGTCTATCAAAGACAGGCCAGATTTTAGGTGACTGTGCATTGCTAAAATAAGACTTCTGGCATTCAAATGTAGATTGGCACTTTTCTTTATGATATGCTCTATTTCTAAACAAATAACAATCCCAAACAACTTGCGTGCCACTTGAACTCTATTGGGATTGACAAAATCACCACTAATCCATTGCAAAAGGCAGTTCCAAAGGTGCTTTTTTTCAAGAGGCAACTGGACTTTCTCATTTTTCTTCGAAGACATTTCACTTCTCATCCAAGAAGCTTCTTCAGCTCTGACTGGATGGTGGGGAATGGAAGTATTTATACTCCTAGCAGGCCACTGGTCATTTGCATCCTTTTAGAGAGTCGTTGAGGCCACTTGGAGGTTTATCTGTGCCCTCAGAGTCATCTGAATAGTGCAAATGGGTGTGGAGCCTTCTTGGAACTGTTGAAAGGACTGTACTGTAGAGATAGATAGAAAGGACAACATAGCCCCTGCGTATGCGCCCCTGTGCATACACGCTGCCACTACACATGTGCAGCGGAGACCTGAAGGCCAGCTGGCTGGCAGGAGGCGCATGCGCATGTACGGTGGAGCTGAGCTGAGGCGATGGTACACGTGCCTACAGAGAGGTCTCTGCATGCCACCTGTGGCACGTGTGCCATAGGTTTGCTACCATTACTATACGGTTGCTAGGAAATGACTTCCACCAACTTCTTGATTAAGCATGCACACAGGATTGCAAAGGGTTACCATTTTAGTTACTTTGTAAGCTGCCTAAAATAACAGGTGAAATGGAAGGTAAATAAATACTACCGACTTTGCTAAAAGTCCTTCCTGGAAATGCAGGGGAAACACCACAGAGCAACATGAAAATCCACACAGTTTCTTATCTCCTCCAGATCACATTCTGTCCTTCTTAAAAAGCTCATTTCATTTATTGTGTCATGGGGGACAGTGGGGGGGAGAGAGGAGAGGGACAGAGAAGGGGAGAGAAAGAGGGAGGAGGGAGAAGAGAAGGGAGAGGGAGGAGAGAGAAAGGAGAAGGGGGAAGAGGAGGGGGGTTCTTTTGCAACTTATCTTTGGAATGTCATCTTTCTAGAAATCAGATTGGCCTGGTCCCTGTTGGCCTTTTGTAAGTCCTTGAAGACTTAACTTTGGGTTCAAGCTTGGGATCTCAGGTTTTTAACATCATCATCTCTCAGAGTCAGGCATTTGTGATGGGAGGGCCATATGAATCTAATAAATAAATATTTCCCCACTCTCTTGGATACCTTCAGAGCTTTATCTATAATGAAAAGGGGTTACTTATGCTCTGGTGTTACTTGCAGTTGTTTCACAACCCACTGATGATGTTACTTAGCTGGGTAATGAAATGTCTGCAACAGAGGTGGTATTCAGCAGGTTCTGGCCAGTTCTGGAGAACCGGTAGCGGAAATGTTGAGTAGTTCAGAGAACCAGTAAATACCACCTCTGACTGGCCCTGCCCCCATCTATGCTCTGCCTCCCGAGTCCCAGCTGATCGGCTGGGTCTTCTTTTGTTGCCCTGCACAGGGGAATGGAGCTGGAAAGCAGGTTAGTGGGGTGGGAAGGCAGGGGTGAGACCCTACAGGCATAACAACTCGTTCGCTTCACGCGTGTGTGCACCAAATGTGCGCTGTGCACATGTGCATACTACTTACAAATTACTGGGTCCAGCAAGCATTCACCTGCTCCAGCTGACGAGCGGCACTCAGCTGTGCCACACAAAGCAGATGAGGAGGAAAAAGCAGAGAATAAAGGACAGCTTAGAGCCCAGGCAGGCGGGCGAGCCAAACAGAAGACCAGAAGATCATTGTAGCAAACTGGTTCGGTGTCAGCTGCTCTTCTGAGCTACCAGTTCTATAGAACCGGGCCGAACTGGTAGAATCCCACCCATGTAGGGAGGGAATGGGATGTTGCAGTAACCTTCCCCCAGGAGTAGGGAGGGGTATGGAGATTTTACATTATCCTTCTCCTGCCGTGCCCACCAAGCCACGCCCATCAAGCCATGCCATGCCCATCAAGCCACGCCCACAGAACTGGTAGCAAAAATTTTTGAATCCCACCACTGGTCTGCAAGCTCAGAGACCACCAAGGCCTCCACACTTCAGCTCAAGCCTGAGCGACAGATACTCTCTCTTAATGAGATTTATTCTTGCATTTTATATTGGTTACAGCTCTCTTCTCTCCAAGACTGTTCTAATACAGATAGCCCTCAACTTACACCAATTCATTTAGTGACTGTTCCAAATTACAATGGCACAGAAAAAAGTGACTCATGAGCATTTTTCACACTTAGCGCTTCATCCTTTCACATGGCACTGAAAAAAGTGACTTTTCTTCCACATTGTTGTGGCATCCCCAGAGTCATGTGATCAAAGATTCAAAGGCTTGGCTACTGGCATGTATTGATGACTGTTTCAATGTTCTGGGGTCATGTGAATATGTTTTGTGACCTTCCGACAAGCAAAATGAATGGGGAACAACTGTGTCACTAACAACTGCAATGACAGACTTAACAATTGTGGCCAGAAAGGTTGTAAAATGAGGCAAAATTTGCTTAACAGCTGCCTTGCTTAACAACAGAAATTCTGGTTATAGGTCGAGGATTACCTATAGGTCAATACTTGAATACCCGAAGTGGAGGAGGATACACAGAGAAGCTCCATGGGGTAAAATCCATTCTACAAATATTTTATATGGATCTAAATAGCCCAGCCTGGATCCAAATCTCTATAATCTAATATGGATAAATACAGAAAGTTCAATAGGTGTCAGTCTCAAAGTCATATGTTATGTTATGATGTTGCATTCCTATTTTGAGAACAGATCTTTAGTTCCACCCAGATGAGTTATTTGAAGCCATAGAGAGAACCCATTAAGGGGCAAAAGGTTACTATTGGTCTCTTAATGTCTTGGCTATCTATACACACAAGACAGAAACTGCTTGAAACCATTCATAGCATAAACCCATTCTTAAAAGTATAAAGATACTTTCCAATGGATCTGAATTGTTGGTGTCTTCATGTCTGGTGACTACCAGTACTGGGGAATTACCAGAGGATTGGAAAAGAGCTGATTGGTTCCCATTTTCAAAAAAGGGGGGAAACAGACCTAAGAAACTACAGACCAATCAGCCTAACATCAATACCTCGGAAGATATTGGAGGAAAAAAAACCAAATCTATGAATATCTAGAAACAAATAAAGTTATAACTAGTAGCCTGCACAGGTTTGTTAAAAACAGATCATGCCAAACCAATCTTATTTTATTCTTGGACAAAGTGACTAAATTAGTAGACCAGCGAAATGCTGTGGACATAGTATATTTAGACTTCAGCAAGGCATTTGACAAAGTGGACCACAACCTACTTCTTGGTAAGCTAGAAAAATGTGGGATAGACAGCATCACCATCAGATGATTTGTAACTGGTTGACAAACCATACTCAATGAGTAGTCCTTAATGGTATTACATCTACATGGAGGGAAGTAAGCACAAGATTCTGTCTTAGGCTCAGTACTCTTCAATGTCATCATGAATGTTTTAGATGAGGGAATAGAAGGGGATACTAAGCTGGCAGGGATAGCCAACACCCCAGAAGACAATCTCAGGATCCAAAAATATCTCAACAGACTTGAAGAATGGGTCCTATCCAACAAAATGAAATTTAATGTGGACAAAAGCAAGTTTTTACACCTGGGCAGGAAAAACCAAAGGTACAAGTATAGAATAGGTGAAACCTGGCCCAAAAACAGTAACTGTGAGAGAGACCTTGGAGTCCTGGTGGGTGATCACTTAAATATGAGCCAGCAGCAACCAGAAAAGCTATTATAACAGATAACAGATAATCAGAGTTGGAAGGGACCTTGTAGGTCATCTAGTCCAACACCCCACCCAAGCGGGAGACTCTACACCATTTCTGACAAATGGCAGTCCAATCTCTTCTTGAAAGTCTCAAGTGATGATGCTCCCACAACTTCTGAGGGCAAGCTGTTTCATTGGTTGATTGTTCTCACTGTCAGAAAGTTTCTCCTTATTTCCAGGTTAAATCTCTCCTTGTTCAGTTTCCATCCATTATTCCTCGTCTGGCTTTCGGGTGCCTTGGAAAATAGCTTGACCCCTTCCTCTCTGTGGCAGCCCCTCAAATATTGGAAGACTGCTATCATGTCTCCCCTGGTTCTACCCTTCACTAGACTAGCTATGCCCAGTTCCTGTAACCGTTCTTCATATGTTTTAGTCTCCAGTCCCCTAATCATCCTGGTTGCTCTTCTCTGTACTTTTTCTAGAGTCTCAACATCCTCTTTATAATGTGGTGACCAAAACTGGATGCAGTACTCTAGGTACTAAGGCTTTATAGAACGGTATAATCCTTCATTGTATAAACAGAGGCATAGAATCAAAACCATGTGAAGTATTCCTACCACTTTATAAAGCCTTGGTAAGACCACACCGGAATACTGCATCCAGTTGTGGTCACCATACTACAAAAAAGATGTTGAGACTTTGGAAAAAGTCCAAAGAAGAGCAACTAAGCTGATTAAAGGCCTGGAGACTAAAACATACAAAGAACGGTTGCAGGAACTGGGTATGGCTAGTTTAGTGAAGAGAAGGACCAGGGGAGACGTGATAGCAGCATTCCAGTGTTTGAGAGGCTGACACAAAGAGGAGGGAGTGAAGCTATTCTGCAAAGCACCTGAAGGCAAGACAAGAAGCAATGGATGGAAGTAATCAAGGAGAGATGCAACCTGGAATTGAGGAGAAACTTCCTAACAGGGAGGACAATTAACCAGTGGAACAACTTGCCTTCAGAAGTTGTGGGTGCTTCATCACTGGAGGGTTTTAAGGAGAGACTGGACAGCCACTTGTCTGAAATGGTATAGGATTTCCTGCTTGAGCAGGGGACTGGACTAGAAGACCTCCAAGGTCCCTTCCAGCTCTATTCTGATTCTGATTCAGTCTCTTTGACAGCCTTATGAAGATAACTTTAAAAAGTAATTGGGCCATAGCGCTTCGGATTTTGTATTAATGTACGCTTTTAACTTATACAATTTTTTTAATGATTGTAAGTCACCCAGAGTTACCTTGATGGGCAGCCTTTAAATTTTATAAATAAACAAACACATGTAATTAGTTATTCCCTGAGTCAAGGTTGTTCTTCAGTTTTCAAGTCTAGCCAATAAGGCTGGTTTTCTTAGCTGCCTCACCCACCCCCCCCATATAAGAAGAAAGCAGGGCCAACCTTGCTTACCTTTAAAAAAAACCAGCTGAGTTCAGCAAGGTGAAGTTTAAATGGATTCTTTCAATGCTCCAGCATTAAGGAATTGCTCTCAGCAGTGCATGGAATATCTGAAGCTCCAGCAAACAATGACCTCCCATTATTAGCATTACTCCCAATGGCTTGTTAGCTTCTTCAGTTCCATGGAAGGAGAAATTGCTGGTCTGTACAATATCCCTCATGGAATCACTGATGGTGCAAAGCATCTTTTTCTAGTCTAGAATCCTCCATATATATTTTTTCCACATGGGGGAAAAATCTTGTTCTCAGGGTGCTTGAAACTTTTTACCACATTTCTCGTTGTAGTGCTTTTGAGCATGCTCTGATCTCAGAGGTGGTGAAGAGCTGACATGACATAATGTGATGGCAAACCTATGGCCCCTGTGCCGGAAGTGGCATGCAGAGCCATTTCTCTGGGCATGCCAGCCATCCCCCGTTGCTCTTCCGGTTTCCGACATGTGCATGCGCACCAGCCAGCTGGTCTTTGCACGCGGGGGAGCACCATAAACCAGAAGAGCAGCTCCCCAGCGCGCGTGCGCATGCCGGAAGCTGATCTTCCGGTTTCCATGTTGGTCTTCACATGCTCATGTGTGCCAGAAATCAGAAGACCAGGTGGCCAGTGCACATGTGCATGCCAGAAACTGGAGCTCAGCTTCCGGCATGCGCATGTATGCTGGGGAGCTGCTCTTCTGGTTTCCGGCACTCACACGCATGCTGGGGAACTGCTGTTCCGGTTTCCGGTACTCCCCCATGCATGTGCGCACTCCCATTTTGGTCCTCGGTGCCAAAAAGGTTCGCCAACATGGGTCTAAGCCAAGATTGGATAGAGCATGTTGTGGGAATCTAGCTACTGTTTTAGCACATTGGGCTATTGTGTTACTCCACAATATTGTGATGACCCGTAGTCTCTCAAAATCACCCAAAACCCAAAACATGAATTAAAGTCCGGCAATGCCTTCAACTTAACTGTTTTATTAGTCACAGTTTAAAGTCCCAAAAGTGAATAATGAGGCAAAAGGAAAACAAGAACAAACCGTGTTGGCGAGAGTTCTGAATCAAACCAAGATAAGTAATCATATGTTCCAAGCAGATAACTGGGGAAAGTCCTTGGGAAGAACGCCAACAAATATAAACCTCTTTCAAAGGAAACACTAACTTTGACTCCAGCAATTCTGCATACGCAGTTACAAACTTATATACATAGCTCCCAGCTGTAAGCCCTGAGGAGGATCATGGTCCTCTCCTCCCAAGTAGACCACGCTTTTCCCTGATCCTCTCCTCCCTGCATGCCCTGGGATGGATAGGGGATGGGCCTGGATCCTCTTCTGATTGCTCAGGCAACCTCTGCCCTTTCCCAGCCTCCTCCATCACCTCTGGAGCCACACTCCCACTCCCTGTTGGCTGTTCCTCCTCTTCCTCGGAGTCAGTCTCCACCAGGGGCATGACAACTATGGTCTTATTTCTTGGATGCAGAATGTTATGTGACTACAGTAGTTGTGCTTTCCTAACTCCCCATTTAGGGCTGGACATTTCAGTTATTTTTATTATATTTTGGTTTAACAGTTTGGTCTAGTGGTAAAGGCAGCTGGCTAGAAACCAGGAGAGTGTGAGTTCTAATCCCACCTTAGGCATGAAAGCCAGACAGGTGATTTTTGGGCCAGTCACCCTTTCTCATCCTGACTCACAGGGTTGTTGTTGTGTGGAAAATAGGAGGAGGAAGGAGTATTGTCACTTTGAGTTATTTATAAAAGTAATAAAGGTGGACATAAATAAATAAATAAATGATGGGTGTCTTCAGTTCTGATGTTACGTCTTATCTTCCAGTATGTGAAACCTCCGTGACTGTCCACCCTTCCCAATCTTATAAACCCTCATGAGAAGTATTATTTCAGGACTATCCTTGAGACTTAAATATGAGAAATTAGGGAGTAAAAAGATGCTTATGGGATAGAAGTGGTATTCAGCAGATTTGGACCAGTTCTGGAGAACCGTAGCAGAATTTTTGAGTAGTTTGGAAAACTGGCAAATCCCACCTCTGACTGGAGATTTTACACTATCTTTCCCCTGCCACGCCCAACAAGCCACACCCACAGAACTGGTAGTAAAAAAAAACTGAATCCCACCACTGCTATGGGAAGGAAAATAGAAAAACAACAACATAGTCTAGGCCATTTTATAATGGCCAGAAACAACAACATAACCAGGCCATTTTATAACCAACTTAACAGAAGAACACCAGACTTCACCATGCAAATTATCTTAATTGTCTTTTCCTTGGAGAGAAATCTCCAACTGAATGAGCACAAGAAGATGCAGAATATTTTCTCAGCCAGTCACTAGAGAACACCAGATCAAGAAAGTGAAGGGTTTTTTTTTCCAAAAATGCCAAGCTTGTTTTAGCATCTGTATAGGATTTTTTTCACTCCTACATATGCTCAAGAGTGTTTCACTTGCTTACATTTTTCAAGCGATGGCACACAGGAGCAAGACTTAGACCAACCTTTCAAAAGAGCATCAACTGTGAGTTTACCTGTCCAGTAAAAACACATTGTCCCTTGGAGACATTTTCTACTACTGACTGCTAGCAAAATCACACACAAAAAGTGACACATCCCAATATCTATTTTGGTATTTATACTTCCCCATTTTGTTGAAAGTGGCATTTCCCATGTATTTTTGTAAATCTGAATGGATATGATGAATGCGGACTTCAGGGACTGCTTTTTAATTAAAATATTACAGCTGGACCTTTGCATTCTAAAACAACACTAAACTCTTCCTCATAAGGATGATATATATACCCAGTCTCTTTCTTTTCCATTTATTTATTTTGCCTTACGTAATTCAAGATAAATAAATACAAATTTCAATTTCAGGACACTTCAAATGCTACCATACTATAAAATTTAAAATTTCACAGACATATCATAGAAATATTATATTTGAAACAATAATAACTCAAAGGATTGTAGTATGATGTTTTGAAAAATTCTCCTTCCTCATTACTAAAAAGAATGAATTCAAATATGGATGATCTCCATCATATACATTACTGTAATGGTTTTCCCAGTTGCAATATATGGCTGTGAAAGTTGGACCATAAGGAAGGCTGATTGCCAAAGAATTGAGGCCTTTGAACTCTGGTGCTGGAGAAGACTCCTGCGAGTCCCTTGGACTGCAAGGTGATCAAACCGGTCAGTCCTAGATGAGATCAACCCTGACTGTTCTTTAGAAGGCCAGATCCTGAAGATGAAACTCAAATACTTTGGCCACCTAATGAGAAGAAAGGACTCACTGGAGAAGAGCCTAATGCTGGGAACGATTGAGGGCAATGGAAGAAGGGGACAACAGAGAATGAGGTGGCTGAATGGAGTCACTGAAGCAGTAGGCATGAACTTAAATGGTCTCCCGAAGATGGTAGAGGACAGAAAGGCCTGGAGGAACATTGTCCATGGCGTAGCGATGGATCAGACACATCTTCGCAACTAATAACAACAACAATGGTACATGGGAATGGCCTTGAGAGACAGGAGGAAGAAGGTTTTGGTCACCATGATATAAAAAGATACTCCAGAAAAAGTGTAGATAAGAGCAACAAAGATGATTAGGGGACTGGAGGCTAAAACATATAAAGAACAGTTGCTGGAATTGGGTATGTCTAGTTTGAAGGACTAGGGGTGACATGTTAGCAGTGTTCCAGTATCTAAAGAGCTTCCACAAAGAAGAAGGGACATTTATTATTTGGTCTATTTTGTAGCCCCAATAGTTCTTGCTTGCAGGCAAATGGTATTTCTTGCAGGTATTCTAGTACATCATTGTTGCTACTTTGTCCTGTTGTTGTTTGCAGTTAGTCTGTGCAATCTTCTTGCAGCAGCTTACTAGGTGGTCTACTGTTTCTTCAGCTTCTTTGCAGAAGTGGCAGTTGCTGCCTTCTCAATTCTGCCTTTTGTATGAATTTCTTCTTAAGGTTTGCTTTTGTGCAGCCAGAAGTAACCTCTCTCTCTCTTTCTTCAACTTCCCTCTTCTAGGTTGTTATCTGCTAAGACTGCTTTTTTTAAAAAAAATATACTGACCATGTAATACTTTGCCTTGCCATATATCTATTCTAGCCTTCATTTGGTCTGTTTTGTAGGCAGTTTGGTCTCTCTTATATTCAATAAGCCTTCATCGTGTCCTTGTGATTAGCATCTTCTTCACTTCTGATATTTGTCTGATATTTTTCCAATGCTCCTTTTTCTCCTACACTGGTCTTGTGTACTTGTGACATTCCATGTCCACCTATGCTCCTTGGTAAGTAGAGTCTGTCAATGTTGTAGCTTGGATGAAGGGCACGGTTGTCATTTATTTTTCCAGTCTTTCTATCCAGGGCATTTTGTTCTGTGTGAATCCAGTTCACTATTCCAGCTGTGTACCTAATGATTGGCATTGAACAGGTGTTAATTGCCTTGATGGTATTTCCTCCACTGAATTTGGGCTTTAACTTATTCACTCTCATGATGTATTTACTTCTAACCTTCTTCTTGACTTCAGTGTGCTTGATCTTGTCAGTTTGAAGGATGCCCAGGTATTTGTATTGATCTTCTTCATCCAGACTCTTGATGTTATTTCCATAGGGCATCTTGATTTCTTCAGTATTCACTATTTTCCTCTGTTGATAGAAAGATGGAAGATGTGTTCAGTCCAAATTTCATTGCAATTTCAGACAGTGTTTCTCCATGCAGCTTCATATCATCCATGTACAGGAGGTGGGATAGTCTGGCAGATGTTTTTGGTGCTTGATAATCATGGCTTGACTTGTTTGGTATTGTTGACAGAGGGATCAATGCAATGATAAACAGTAGTGGTGACAGTGAGTCTTCTTGAAAGATTCCTCTCTTGATATTAACCTCTCCTAGTCTATTACCATTGACTAGGAATTGTGTCTTCCACTGTGCCATTGATCTTTGCACAAGGTTTCTGATGTTTCTACTGACTCCTGTTAAGTCTAGGCACATGATTATCCAATCATGTGTCAGGGAGTTGAATCCAAGCTACATTCAGGTTGGTCTCCCTTCTCTTGTAGTTTTCAAAAATCACCTTGTCAATTAGGAGTGATCTTTTGTTCCTCTGCTGTTTGGGTGAAAAGAGCTTGTTAGCAATTTGAAACTTGTCTGCAAGCAGGTAATTGGCTTGTAGTTGTCTAGTGCTGCCCATTTGTTGGATCCTTCATCATCAGATAGGTGTTGCCACATGTTAACTAGTCTTCAATTACACCTCCTTGTAATATGCTGTTCAATTGCTTGGCAATGAATGGATGCAGACCAGTTGGATGTTTCAATCAAAAACCATGCAGATACTTTTCACCTGGTGCTGACCAATCTTTGATTTCCTTGCCTTTTTCCTCCACCATTTCTATTGTTATTACAAGTTCTTTTATTTCAGCCTCTTCTTTTTTTCTTTCTCCTTCTCCTTATCGAAGCTGCATTATTGTTGCATTTTTGGGGATAGCTATGTCCAGAATTTCATTGTTTCTTCTTTGTCAGGTGTTGATTGGTACACTGTAGTCTCTCAGTTGATGAATTAGTAGAAACGTTTCTGATTCAACTGGAGATCTGGCCCTGGTTGAAGTAGATTACCTAGTGTGGTCCTTGTTGACCCAAGTGATGACTGATCTGGCCTGAGTTTCTGAAAATTATGTTGCACCATATTGTTTATTCTTTGTCTGGCTCTTCTGACGAGACCTGTCTGGTATGGTTGAACCTCTGGCTTAGCTCTCATTTTCCTCACACAAGTTCCAGCAGCCAAGATGGGGCCTATTATTGTTATTCTCTGCTATTCTGCATTTTATTTCTGTGCATAGTATTTAAACTCCTCCAGATTTTTCATAAAAAATAACCCCGACAAACCCTGAATGTATCACTGTCCTTAGTGAGATGTGTTGTTTGGGTTACTTGTATGGCTTTTATCTGTATGGCTAAAAACTTTGTTACAGGGGATTGAATGTCAGCTAGCCTGCTGCTTGCTGTCATGGACAATGGGGGAGGGGTCAGTGGAGAATTCCTCGTTGCAGCTTTGCAACTATGGCCTGGGCTTTCCTTATCTCTCCAAGGTCATTTCTTCTAGCTTTGGTATACAGCAGCCTGATTGCCTAGGGGTTAGAGATACAAGGGGGTTGGGCTCTGTAATTTGTTTCAATTTGTTGTTTTGTGCACTTTGCCTCAGATCTTGCCTGAAACTTGTTGCTTTCAGATCGTTCCTAGTAATAGTACTCGCCATGGGACAAGAGTTACACTAATATCAAAGAAATTTTTCAATTGTCCTGTGGTGACTTGTCCTGCAGTGAGTTAGCCATGGCGAGTTGGCCTTGGTGTATAGGCTGCAGCAAGTTATCCCATTCTGTTTCTTTGATACTACTGTAATAACTCTTGTCCTATGGCGAGTTGTCCTGCAGCAAGTTGCCCATGGCTAATTGTCCTGAGGCGATTTGGATGTAGCAAGTTGGCTGTGAGTTGGCCATGGTGAGTTGGCTGTGGTGAATTGTCCTAGACCCATGAGAAGAGCTATATTAACCCAAGTTTGCTCTGAAGTGGCATCTGTTTATTTTCATCAAATTAGCATGTTGGTTCCCTTGGTTGCTGCTCAATAAAATAAAGCGAACACTTAAACAACACAGTGTACAGTAGTTGAATGTGCTGACAACAAAATCACACAAAACTTAACAATGGAAATCAAATTCATCAACCCATGGAGGTCTGGATTTGGAGGTACACTCAAAACTAAAGTGGAAGAAAACACTACAGGCTGATCCAACTGTCATGTAATGTCCTTAACACAAGTCAAAAGGAGGCTCAGTAGTGTGTGTGGCCTCCACGTGCCTGTATGACCTCCCTACAACACCTGGGCATGCTCCTGATGAGGTGGCAGATGGTCTCCTGAGGGATCTCCTCCCACACTTGGACTAAAGCATCCCCCAACTCCTGGACAGTCTGTGGTGCAATGTGGCATTGGTGGATGGAACGAGACATGATGTCCCAGATGTGCTCAATTGGATTCAGGTCAGGGGAACGGGTGGGCCAGTCCATAGCATCAATGCCTTCATCTTGCAGGAACTGCTGACACACTCCAGCCACATGAGGTCCAGCATTGTCGTGCATTAGGAGGAACCCAGGGCCAACTGCACCAGCATATGTTCTCACAAGGGGTCTGAGGATCTCATCTCAGTACCTAATGGCAGTCAGGCTACCTCTGGCAAGCACATGGAGGGCTGTGCAGCCCTCCAAAGAAATGCCACCCCACACCATTACTGACCCACTGCCAAATCAGTCATGCTGGAGGATGTTGCAGGCAGCAGAACATTCTCCACGGTGTCTCCAGACCCTGTCACATTTGTCACATGTGCTCAGTGTGAACCTGCTTTCATTTGTGAACAGCACAGGGTGCCAGTGGCAAATTTGCCAATCTTGGTGTTCTCTGGCAAATGCCAAACGCCTGCACGGTGTTGGGCTGTAAGCACAACCCCCACCTGTGGACGTTGGGCCCTCATACCACCCTCATAGAGTCTGTTTCTGACTGTTTGAGCAGACACATGTACATTTGTGGCCCACAGGAGGCCATTGTGCAGGGCTCTGGCAGTGCTCCTCCTGTTCCTCCTTGCACAAAGGGTCCTGCTGCTGGGTTGTTGCCCTCCTACGGCCTCCTCCACATCTCCTGATGTACTGGCCTGTCTCCTGGTAGTGCCTCCATGCTCTGGACACTACGCTGACAGACACAGCAAACCTTCTTGCCACAGCTCGCATTGATGTGCCATCCTGGATGAGCTGCACTACCTGAGCCACTTGTGTGGGTTGTAGACTCCGTCTCATGCTACCACTAGAGTGAGCACACGCCAGCATTCAAAAGTGACCAAACCATCAGCCAGAAAGCATAGGAACTGAGAGGTGGTCTGTGGTCACCACCTGCAGAACCACACCTTTATTGGGGATGTCTTGCTAATTGCCTATAATTTCCACCTGTTGCCTCTTCCATTTGCACAACAGCATGTGGAATTGATTGTTAATCAGTGTTGCTACCTAAGTGGACAGTTTGATGTCACAGAAGTGTGATTGACTTGGAGTTACAGTGTGTTGTTTAAGTGTTCCCTTTATTTTTTTGAGCAGTGTATATATATATGTGTGTGTGTGTGTGTGTTTTCTTATGTTTTTGCGGGTATTTATATGTATGGTATTTATGCTTCTTCGGGTATTTAAGATGTGGGAAAATACCTGAAGAAACCTAAATAACATACATACATACATACATACATACATACATACATACATACATATTCTTAAGTTTTTGCGGGTATTTATATGTATGATATTCAGCTTTGTTCGGGTATTTTCCCACATCATTATAGTTGTGCTTTTAGAGTTGTAGCAATGTTTCAGCAGAATCTCATGTGCCATCATCAGGCTTGTGTATTGGGTTCGTCTGTGTGTCAGGCTTTCACAGCCGTTTCTGTTTTAAATTTGGTGCTAGCCTCGTGCTTTGTTAGAATGGTTTTTTTCTTCATCCTGATTGGTTGGGGGTCTTGGTCTGTGTCTGTGTTTATTGATCTTGGAGTTAGCTGTGTTCTGCTTGATTGCTTGATTGGTGTTTATAATATCTTCTGTCTGTTTTGTGGCATTTTTTGTCTTGATTAGCTGGCAACATTGTGTTTCATGTATTGGGGGCTTTTAGTGCAGCATGGCTTCGGGTTGGAGTCATCTCTTCTATTCATGCTTTCAGGTCTTTTTTCAATCTCTATGGCTTCTCTGATAATTCTGTAGCTGGGGTTTTCTATAGTGGCTAGGGTTTTGGTGCCATTGAAGTCGATGCTATGACCTGTGGCTTTCATGTGTTGGACTAGTGAGGAAGTGTGTTCGA
The DNA here is from genome assembly GCA_009733165.1 of Naja naja. Classification (NCBI taxonomy): domain Eukaryota; kingdom Metazoa; phylum Chordata; class Lepidosauria; order Squamata; family Elapidae; genus Naja; species Naja naja. Next base: position 292,327,400 of record CM019149.1, read on the forward strand.
GTTTTTTTACTGCATTTTTATGTTCATCCAGGTGGGTACTTATTCTTCTATTGGTCTGTCCGATGTATGTGGCAGGGCATGATGTGCAGGGGACTTCATATATGCCTTGGTTTTCCAGGTCAATTTTATCTTTGGGGTTTCTTAGGATGGCTGCTATTTTTCTGTCTGTTTTGAAGGCAGTCTTTATGTGATGCCTGTGTAGTATCTTACTGATTTTGTCTGTAGTACCTCTTATGTAGGGCAGGACAGCTGTTCCATAGGTCTGTTCATCTTCTAGGTCTCTATTATGTCTCAGTGTGTTTTTGTGGATCAGGCCTGTGATTTTATTGATTGATTGATTGATTGATTGATTGGACTTATATGCTGCCCTATCTCCTGAAGGACTCAGGGCGGCTCACATCATAAAAGTACACAATACAAAATTTAAAAGTTATTTAAAAAGTTATTAAACCGAAGCCAAACAATATCTAAAACCCACAAAGCTCTAAACCTAAAACATATAACCGCCCCCCCTGCTCAGTCCAGGCCAGCTTAGGGAGGAATTTTGCTTTTGTGGAAGCCGTTGGCTGTCAGTACTTTGGTCAAGGTGCATAGTTCAGTCTTTATGTGTGTCTTGTCTGCCAGGTGTTTGGTTCTGGTAATTAGTGTTTTGGTCATGGAGTTTATCTGTGCTGAGTGGTGGTGGGATTGGGCGTTGAGGTAGCGGTTGGTGTGTGTTTTCTTCTGGTATATGGTGTGTCCTAGTGTGCCACCTGTTTTTTTGTAGATTAGTACATCTAGGAATGGTAGTTGTTTGTTTGTTTCCGTTTCCATGCTGAATTTGATTTTGGGGTGTGTGCTGTTTAGGTGTGTTAGGAAATTGTTTAGGTTTTCTTTTCCATGGGGCCAAATAACAAATGTGTCATCGATGTATCTTAGCCATAGTTTGGGACTGCGGGTGGCATTATGCTACAAACGCTACAAAACAGACAGAAGATATTAGAAACACCAATCAAGTAGAACACAGCTAACTCCAAGACCAATAAACACAGCCTATGACTCCCAACCAATCAGGATGAAGAAAAAAACATTCTAACAAAGCACGAGGCTAGCACCAAATTTAAAACAGAAACGGCTGCAAAGCCTGACACACAGATGAACCCAATACACAAGCCTGATGATGGCAGATGAGATTCTGCCGAAACGTCGCTACAACTTTAAAAGCACAACTATAATGATGTGGGAAAATACTGGAACAAAGCTGAATACCATATATATATATACATACATACATACATACATACATACATACATACATACATATGAATGATACTGAAATACATGTGTGATTTCAGATCCCTCCATTCCCTACCGACCAGCTTCTTAGACTCTAATCTGAACATGTTAATCACTTGTTTTTTGACCTGTTATAAAAAGCCATCATTCATCAATGAATGAGAAATTTCTAGAGGCCAACATTATAATGAAATTGGTGTTAATGTAAATGTAGGTGCTGTCTGAAGAGACGCAGAATACCCTGGAACTTTTGATCCTGGGATGAAACCTACATGCCAAATGACTCATTCACATTGTCTTCTGCTAGGATTTATCAGTGATCCCTTCCCTTCCCGTGTAATTACAGAGGCTGTGGCTTTGGCCCTAGATGTTGAAATGATCTTAAAGTGCCCCCTGTTTAATTAGAGATGTAATATTTCAGCATGCACAGCACAAGCCGGAAGAAAATTCCCTCCAGGCTTTTTGATCCCTCTTAGCCTTTGTATTAAAGTCTGGCACGAGCAAAGCAAGTTGGACAAAATAAAAGTTATGTCTTCATTTAGAGACAGGTATAAATTAGCAGTGGATGAGATCATTAATTTCATTGATTTGGGATTCAGTGCTTAAAGATTCATGCTGTAGATTTGGAGAAGGAGATTATATCAGAGACTCCACCGGGCCCCAGTGGGACTGAACTCCTTCAGCCCGTTAAGGCAGGTTCATTTACTGAACACAAATGTGAGGGAAGACTTAAGCTGCTTGTGGTATAAAGTTCAGCCAGTGATTTGCACTGACCTTGGGTCGGCAGTGGGGCTGAAGAATGAGGTGAAGAAAATGCAGAAAAGCTTTGAAAAAGAACTGGAATTATACCGTGATTTGGAGGTAAGGGGCGAGATGAGAAATTATTCAGTATTGAACGGAAGGTATTTTGGGAAGGGAATTTTCAAAGGTAATGTTCTCCCAAATTGGGATTCTGAGAAAAAGAAATTGGCACATGGGAAAATAGAAACTTCAGCAACCGTTCCCTGGGGACATGGGTAAAATATTCATGGGCTTTTCCTCCCAAATCTCACTCAGGGCTAGCCAGCTGCCAAACTCGAGGAAAGTTTGCAGTTTTGAATTAAATATGGGAAAATCCCACCCTACAGTTGAAAAGCATCAGGTGCAGAGATGGTATTCAGCAGGTTCTGACCAGTTCTGGAGAACCAGTAACAGAAATTTTGACTAGTTTGGAGAACCGGCAAATACCACCTCTGACTGGCCCCGCCCCCATCTATTCTCTGCCTCCCGAGTCCCAGCTGATCGGCTGGGTCTTCTTTTGTTGCCCTGCACAGGAGAACGGAGCTGGAAAGCAGGTTAGTGGGGTGGGAAGGGAATGGGGATTTTGCAGTAACTTTCCCCTGGAGTGGGGTGGGAATGGAGATTTTACAGTATCCTTCCCCTGCCACACCCACCAAGCCACGCCCACCAAACCCCACCCACAGAACCTGTAGTAAACAAAAATTGAATCCCACCACTGATCATGTGGCCTCCAGTCTATCTTTTAAAACCGGTTCCCATCTCTCCTGGTGAAAATCAAAAGCGATCATTTTGAAAGGGTAACAGATCGAAGTTCTAGGAAAAGTCATGAAACAGGCTCAAGATAGAAACACCTATGTAACAATCCACTCGCTGGAAAGAGAAAACCTTGCCTCCCATCCAAAAGATTGTGCACCTCTATTCCCATGCATTGTTTGGAGCATGTTTCATTTGCATTGTTAGTTAATACATAATTTAGTCTCCTTTAAAACTGTATTCTGATTTTTGGGTCATTTTATGGAAGAGAGAGAGAATGTGAGTAGTATAGTAGTAGCATTCCCTGCTGCATCTTATTTTGTTTTTTCACTTGCAGAAGTTGGAAACACATCTTATGCTAGCATCTTATGCTAGCAAATACCCTCCACTCAAAATTTCCTGTTTATTATTATTATTTTTTACATCTGAGGTTGTCTGCTCAGTTCCTATTATTCATGAGGCCTCCCACATCTGATTTTATTATTTTTTATTTTAACTTAAGAGGCCTACAAATAGCAACCAATAAATATCTACTGTTAACTTTTTAGAATCTGAGAAACGGACAATCTTCTTTTGCCTTCTTCAGAGGCTGCCAGCACTTCAATCACATTTTGACCATGGATTTGGTCTGTTCATGAGTCTCATCTTTACATCTTCCCTGAGGGACACCGTTTCCTTTAAAATATGGCCAGATCTGGATGTTTTTAACTCTTGCTCTTTGTCATTTTGATCTGACCCAAGACCCCTTTCAATCTTCAAGCCTTGACCTCGGAGGAATTGCAGATTCCAGTAATTGCCTGACCTCTGTATGGACTTGTGAAGTGCAATAGCTTCCACATTTTAGAGAGAGGATTCTTCAGCTGCTGACATCCAGTTAGAAAGTTCTGGAATCAGACTCCTGGGAAGACATGTGACAGAAACCCCTAATACATGCATTTGGAAAAGACCCCAAAGATATTCCTGGGGTTCCTAAGGAACTGGAGATATCCTTCGATGGTTCCATGGCTGAGGCGGCCATTCCTATCCTCTCTTTAGGATTAGCAGTGGTGGCTAACCTTTTCAGCACCGAGTGCCGAAACAGAAGCGCATGCGCGTGCACACCGGAAACTGGAAGAGCAACTCCCTGATGTGCGCTTGGGGAGTGCCAGAAACCGGAAGCTTAGCTTCAGCATGTGCATGCGCACCAGCCACCTGGTTGTTGTGGCCTGCTGGCGGCTGACGGAACTGGCAGCAGAGTTGGACAGTAGTGAACAGGTTGGGGAGGAACCCAAGTCTTGGAGGCTGAGGAAGGCTTGGATGAGGGCTCTGCATCAGAGGCAGAGATGGGGCCAGGGCAGGCTGACAATCATCAGCTGCCTTCAGACTCAGACAGCAGTGGGCCGGGGGAGTTTCTGGAACAGGTTCCCAGCCTGTGCATGCGTAGGGCTACCAGAAGACAAGAACAATTGAGAAAGCAGGGTCGACTCAGGAGTAAGGCCACACTTTGGAGATGATTGGCTCCTCCCATAGGACATAAAAGAGGAGCGAACGGGACGTGAGCTTTTGCAGGAAGCAATTAATTCGTCTGGTCGATTCAAGCTTTGAAAAGTTCTGTTCGACTCTGTGTCAAGTTTGGCCTGGCCCTGCTTCTGGCAATTAGTTCTCTGGCAGCATTCCAAGTGTGATAAGGTGGGTGTTTATAAACATTCCCCTGAAAGACTGTTTGTGAAGCCTTGCAGGCTGTGAATGAACGTAATTCCGTGGAAATAAAAGAGGTTTTGCCTGAAATAAGATTGTGTTTTATGCTTTCTAAGGAAGCCTCGGTCAGAACACTGATCTTCTGGTTTCTTTTTTATTTTTCTTTTATTTTATTGAACAAAAAGAAAACATTTAAAAACAGTGAATGTGGTGTAATCATCCTGACACACCTAATTGTCTTACATAGCTATTTCGGATGATAAATAATACATATTTACATAAATATACATCAATATAAACACTTCTTTATACTCCTAGTCTGTTATCTTAACACCCTTATCTCATTTTAGTTTAACTTTTGAGTCCTTCCTTTTTTCCAACTATTGGTAAAACTTTTCCCATACTTTATAATATTCAGATTCATCTTTATTTTTTAATTCCAACGTTAATTTATCCATTTCTGCGCATGTCCATATCTTTTTAATTATCTCCGCTTCATCTTCTGGTTTCTAATATGCATGCGCATATGTCTGGCCACCACACACATGCGCTCCAGGGAGATGCTCTTCTGGTTTCCGGTACTCCCATGTACATGAAGACTAGCTGGCCAGTGCTCATGCGCACGCCGGAACCTGGAAAAGCAACAGGTGATGGCTGGTGTGCCTGGAGAGATGGCACACTTCTGGCATGCATGGCATAGGTTCGCCATCACGGATATAGAGTGATGCCTCAGTACTCATTGTTAATTGGTTATGGAGACATGATGAGTATTAAAAACAATGACTACCAAAAAAACCCACATGGCTTACCATGTGACCTTTTGTTTCAGTTGGGAAGGAATTCCCATCTGTCCCTTTTCCAATGTCAGTGACCTTCCCAGCATGGCTGACTTCCTGTCCACTTTCTGCAGCTGTCCCCTACTTCCTTTTGCAGTAACCTTCCCAGCACGGTGTCTAAAGTGTGAATCATGGGAACCAGACCAAATGTTGTTAACCTGAGATGTTTTGTTGCTCATCCGAGCAACTTCAGTAGGAGCAAAATTAGTTAGGCAGGGAGTCAGAGAGTGGTTGGAATGTACCAGCTCTTGCCATACCAACTTTTTTTTTTCATATTTATATGCTGCCCTTCTCTGGAGACTCAGGGTGGCTTACAATTTTTTGGAGCACAACTCAATGTGCTCAGCAATAGCCTTCATTCCATTGTATATGCCTGCTTATTACTAAGTGGCATTTTTACAAAGTCAGCTTATTGCCCCCAACAATCTTGGGTCCTCAATTTACCTACCCCGAGAGGATGGAAGGCTGAGTCAACCTTGAGCCTGGTGGGATTTGAGCCTGCAGTAATTGCAGGCAGCTGGAACTAAGTGCTAGGGGTTTAATAGCCTGCACCACCAAGGCTCTTATAACTTCAGGGGTTTCTCCCAAAAATGCATTGCAATATGTCAGTGAAGACTCAATCATTCAGGTATCTAAAGGTTGAATAATTTGAACCATGGCAACTGGACCACACTTAGTTAATCTGCCCATCTGAGCAACTTCATCAGTCAAATTATTTGCCAACATGGCTGATTTTCTGTCCATTCTTAGCAGCAGTCCCTCTCTTCCTATCATAGCATGTACAGTACTAAACAAACAATTAGAACCAGGACAGCATTTTCATGCCAAAATGCATCGAGTACCAAATTCAATGAGTTTTGAATCAGTCAAATACTGAGGTACCTGTCAGGGTTCCCAATTAAATCATGAGCCTTAGGCCAAGCCACTGTATTTGTCTTTAATATATTTATCTTTTCAATGTGGATTTTTACATTTTTGTTTTTGTGTTTTATATTTGTGCTTTTATTCGAATGTTGTACGCCAACCAGAGTCGGTTTTTTTGTGAGATGAGTGACTTATAAATTTGATAAATAAATATAAACAAACAAATAACTTTGGGCAGCAATGAGAATACATAGCCTACTGGATAATATCCTCCTTTAAAACAGCAAGTCTTATGCTATCTCTCTCACTTGGGGTTAATTAATCTAGAGAGATACAGTTATCATGAAGGTATGCCAGTTAAATGCAATTAGACTTACATGTAAATAGAATTGCATATTCTGCATTGTAATGAGGTAGAATTGCAGTTTTTTCAATGGAGTTTTTCTTTTTTTCTTTTTCTTTGGAAAGACCAATTAATCACACAGCGATACAACAATTGCAATCAATGCCTGTGGGGTTACATGAGTCTTACAGTTCTTCCTGCATTCAAAACATATCAGCACACCAATGCACAATTTTGAAATTTACACACTTACACTGTTGCAACCCTTCTTTTCTCCTTTTCTTTTTCCTTTTCCAGACATTATTTTTAGCTGTTTAATTGGTAATAGATATTTAATATCCTGCAGTCTTCCAGTAAGTTCAACACAACCATTTCTATTTTCTAACAGCCGCAGATCTCACATTTCAGAATTGGTTGACTGTATTTTCTGGACATTTTCATGCAGTAATTAGTTTTGCTCTTGTGTAATTATGAAGATAAGCATTTCTAAAGATAACTGCTTGCTGCATTAGCAAGAACATGGAGGGGGTCAGACACTGACTTTATCAATATATTGTTTTAATGTCATCCCATCACTCAGGTTTTACTGATTTGCTATTCCATGTGGAGGGATTTTTGGAGAGCTCATCCCCCAGTCCTGAGCTGAAGTGCTTTAAGTTTCTGTACAGATTAAAATAGACATCAACATTTAGAATATATGCAGAATTTAGCCGTGAATTAATTCCCATTGAATTCAATGCAACATACAGCAGGGATGTCAAACTTTATTTAACTGAGGGCAGCATCAGGGTTGTGTTTGACCTTGGAGGACCAAGGTGGGTGGCATGGCCATGATGGGTGTGACATGGAAATTGTGTCAGGGGCACCTGAGGTGGCCAAGTGTTAAGGCAGGACTTCTCTGAGACCATCCCTCACTCTCATTTATAACATCCTTCCTTCCTTCCTTCTCTTCTTTTTCTTCCCTCTTCATTCTCCTTTCTTCTTCCTTCCCTCTTTATTTTTCGTTCCTTGCTTTCTTCCCATCTTTCCTTCTTTTTCTTTGTCTTTCCTCTTTCCCTTTCTTCTTTCCTGTCCTTCTTGCATGCTCAAATGCAAAAGGGGAAACATTTCTCCTTTTGTTTTGTTTTTAGTTTGTTTTGCTAGCCCTCTGCCAGCGAAAATGGCACTCAGGTGGGTGCCGTGGGTGCCCTCGTGCCCCATTTTTGGCTGCAATAGCCTTCTGCAACCCTCTGGCAGTAAAAATGGAGCACGAGGGGGCACATGTACCCCCTGAGCTACGTTTTTGCAGGCAGAGGGCTGCAAGAGGCCGCCATAGCCAAAAATGGGGCATGAGGGGGCACACACAGCCCTCCCAAGCTCCATTTTCACTGGCAGAGGCACCGCGGGCTGGTCCTTTGCTGTTTCCAGGCCACAGGCCAGATCTAAGCACCCTGCAGGCCACATCCGGCCCACAGTCCTTGAGTTTGACACCTCTGACATACAGTTATTGATACCTAGCCAAAGTTGCCTTTTTTTTTCTTCAGCTTTTTTCCCTGACTTGATTTTTTTGGTTCTGCCAAAGAAAAATTACAAAGGAATTCCACTCTCAATTTCCTCCAAAGATTCATATCTCCTTCACACAAATACTTCCAGGGTTCCTTTAAAGTAGTAACTAAGTGAGGAAGAGATGATGAAGAATAAAGTATTTGAAAGGCCTGTGGATCTCCTTGGATTTGCTGAGAAAATTGGAAGCCCGAAGATTTGAAGGCAACAACACCTGATAAGTTGACATTGTTGCATTGCCCTGTTACTTGTGGAATATAAGAACATGGCTATTATACTTTGGACCTTTAATATCTTCTGGGCCAAGGAAGGGATAGAGATGGTCAGGAGCTGAAGGCTGGTTTATTGTTCCTGAGAGTGGGAGCTGACCAACCCTTTGCACTTGTCTCAGCTTGTGACTGTCAGATATGCAGCAGATGGAACAGACCTACCATAAGTAATTGCAAGACTGCTATAAGATTCATTGAGGAAAAGAAAAAAAAAGAATGGCCTTATGATGCTGCAAATTTCCAACACAGAAAGCTCAAACTGCCTAAGGAGCTGCTGATACAGCTCCACAGAGGAATTATTGAATCATCTGGACCTCTATAACAGTCTGTTTTGGTTCTGTAACCCAACAGGACAGACACAGACTTCAGAGGATAATTAGGACTGCAGAAAAAGCAATTATTACCAACCTGCCTTCAGTCAAGAACCTGTATACTGCATCAGTCAAAAAGAGGGCTGTGAAAATATTTACAGACCCCTCATATCCCGGACATAAGCTGTTTCAACTCCTACCCTCAATATAGAAAGGGGTGGGATCTGACTGGTGTAACTACCAATTCAGTGATTTTACATTTTGCGCTGCGCACATTTATATCATCGTCAGCTAGCTGCCTGGACAGCTGAGCAGCACTGCACGTGGGTGCACAGAGGTTGAAAAAGCACTTTTCTTCCTGCTTTTTCAACCGCAGCTGTGTCGTGCAAAACAGCTGCAGCTGAAAAAGCAAGCAATAAAGGTCAGGTAAGAGCCCAGGCAGGCGGGTGGGCCAAAACAGCAGCAGACATAGAACCGGTTCTATGTATGCTCTCTGTCTGCTGCTCTTCAGAGCTACTGGCTCTACAGAGGTGGACAGAACCAGTAGAATCCCACCCCTGGGTATAGAGCACTGCACACCAGAACAACTAGACACAAGAACAGTTTTTCCCGAATGCCAGCACTCGCTAAATAAATAATTCCCTCAACACTGTCCAACTATTTACAAAGTCCGTACTTCTATTATATTAATCTTCTCACTCCTTATCACCCATCCCCTCCCACTTGTGACTGTATGACTGTAACTTTGTCGCTTGTATCCTTACAATTTATACTGACTGTTTCCTAGTATGAATTGATTGCTTATTGTACGCTATGATTATTATTAAATGATGTACCTTATGATTCTTGACTCTTGATGAATGTGTCTTTTCTTTTATGCACACTGAGAGCATTTGCACCAAGACAAATTCCTTGTGAGTCCAATCACACTTGCCCAATAAAGAATTCTATTCTATTCTATTCTATTTTATTCTATTCTATTCTATTCTATTCTATTCTATTCTATTCTATTCTATTCTATTCTATTTGTCACAATGTGAGCCAGTCTTAGCCTGCTTAGTACTGGAGAGAGCAGATATCTTATGCATATGGAGTGATACCAATAGAAGAGAATATTTTGGGATCAGGGTTGAACTGTCCGGTCTTTGGTGCTCTCTGAGCTTGGTGGTTTTCTTGCAAACGTTTCATTTCCAAACAAGGTGACATGTCACCTAGTTTGGTAATGAAATGTCTGCAAGAAAACTCCCAAGCTTGGAGAGCACCCAGGACCTCATAAGGAATATGGTTTCAGAGCCCACCATGCAGTTAAACTACAACACAGTTGCAGTCTTTGAAAAGTAGGTCAACGTAAGCCTGTCCAAAGGATTCTCTGATTACCCTACTCAAAAGATTTTAAAAGTTATTGCTATCTGAGGTCTCTGGAAAGCTAGAAGGCTATGAATCAGCAATCAAATCATACTAGGAAACAGTCAATATAAATCAATATAAATATAAATCAATATAAATATGGATGATTGCTTACTGTGTTTGTTATTACTCAAGGGAAACAGAGAGGGTTTTGTTGCTATTTGTAAATTCATACTGGAGGAAAGATTTAAACTTGTGCATTCAAATTAATCTCCCCAACCTCTTTAAATGTATAAATATGCCCCCTTCGAAGAACAGAGAAGTGTTTCTGTCCAACCGTACAATTTTCATTTGACATTCAGGAAAATAAATTTCCATTTTTATATAAATCTGTATTTTCACTGAGAGCAATTGGTTATCAGTTCCTGACTTCATATTCATATAAAATCAACCGGAGGGTGAGAGCGGTCGAGCCACTCCAGAGAAAACTGTCACCTTTTAATTTTTCATAGCTGATTAATTTTTAATTTTCCAACTTCAGGGACCAAGGAAGGCATCCTATGAAGATGAGGCTTCAAAGGACTTTCTTGAATGCCTTCCTGTTTAATTCTTTAGCCTTGAAGGTCCTGGGTGCAGCCAATATAGTTCTCCAGTCATATTCTTTTCATCTTCCCAATCCTTTTCTCTTTTCTAGAAGTTAAGGGTTGCAGGGGGAAAAAATGACATTTTTTTTTACCGGTGAACTATTATCCATTGGCAAGAACACAAATGTCTGATTTATTTCTGAACTGAATTGCTTCCTTTAGAGAAAACCAAGTGTGTTTACGGTATGCAGGGAGACAAATGAGATACCTCTTTTAGGATAGGGACAATACAGTATTTATTTTAAATGTTTGATAACCAGGATTGCTCTATGTAGAAAGGGAGGGGGGGAAAAACTGGTTGCTGCTGAAAGATTTAGTCAACAAAGTAAGACTAGCTTAAATTTTTAATACAGTGGCAGTGTAAACTCCAGCTGTGTTCAAACAGGCAGCATAAAGCACTGGGAAGCTTTAAGCTGACATGCTGCTGAGAATGAGTGTGCACTGGTTTTATTTTATTTATTTTATTTTATTTTCATATTATTTATTTTATTTTTCCATTATTTATTTTATTTTATTATTTTATTTTACAATTATACTACTTATTTTATGTTATATTCATATTATTTATTTTATTTTATTATCATTTTTATTTTAATTTATTACTTTATTATTTTATTTTTTATTGTTTTATTTTATTGGAAACGTTTTACTTTCTCTGCCCTGTTTTGCACTTTTCTTCACTCTACTGCTAGATAGGTTTCTAGTCCTCTTTTTATGAACTTCTACCCAAATCTTCACACAACCTGATGAGCTTTTATGTTTTTAACCAAGGTTTACTGAATAAAGCAAGACGGACTGACCCTGCATAATATAGCAAACCATAAACTGTAGTTGAGAGATTAACTGGTTTTGTATGTTCAGATAAGGAGCTGCTGTTTTGGAGTAGCACGTTGAATAATCCAGCTATGAGCCTGATTTACATGTGAAACAAAAAACATAAGCATTTAAGGTTCTGTGAATATTGAGCAGTTATACATTGCAAGTGCAGTAGACTCAAAATCCTAGAAATTATATTTCACTAGGTGGCTGGTGAGAGATACAGGTATTTCTTGCCTTACAGTCACTCATTTAATGACTGTTCTAAGCTACCACAGCAGGGGTGTCCAACTCGATTTCATTGAGGGCCGCATCAGGCTTGTGTTTGACTTTGGGTAGGCGTGGCCAGCTCTTCATCACTCACATTGGAGGCACCTGTAGTGGCCCAAGCGCTCTGCCAGCAAAATGAGCTCCCGAGCTCCATTTTTGTGCTGCGATTGTCTCCTGCAACCCTCTGCCATGAAAATGGATCTTGCAAGGGCCACCTGTGGCCTGCGCAGGCTCCATTTTGGCTAGCGGAAGCACCACAGGCCAATCCTTTGCTGTTTCCAGGATGGCCCCACAGGCCACATCTAAGCACCCCGCGGGCCAGATTTGGCCCGGGACAGTAGTGGGATTCAATTTTTTTTTACTACCGGTCCTGTGGGCATGGCTTGGTGGGCGTGGCAGGGGAAGGATCTCGTAAAATCTCAGTCAGAGGTGGTATTTGCTGGTTCTTCGAACTACTCAAAATTTCCGCTATCGGTTCTCCAGAACTGGTCAGAACCTGCTGAATATCACCTCTGGCCTGGGGGCCTTGAATTTGAATTTGCTCTGTACCATAGCATCGAAAAAAGTGAATTACTACTGGTCATTGCACTTTTGACCATTGTAGCATATGAGAAAAATGTGGTCACCTAACAACCAGCATGTATTTATGCTGGTTGCAGCCTCCTAGTTTCATGGGCTCACTTTCTGCAACTTTCAAGGGCCAATGGGAAAAGCCTTATTGCTTAACAACTATGTGGTTCGCTTAACAACTGCAGTGATTCAACTTAATATCCATGGCAAAAAGGTAGTAAAACTGGGCGGGATTTACTTAACAACCGCCTTGTTTAGCAACAGAAATTCTGATTTCAACTGTGGTTGTAATTTGAGGATTACTTATACTGAATTCCTCTCTTTCCATCTGAGAAAGGACATTATGAACTGTGGGCCCAATTTCCTCTCAATTTGAACTCGGCTCCCAGTTAGGTTTGTGGTATGGCCACCCCAAAAATATCTACCTGCTTTATGGATAAAGTCATGCTTTGTGCTAACTCAATGTTCATTTGATGTCCCGAATAAACTGTAGTTATCTGGACTCATACATCTTCTGTTTGTAAACCGTAGCGATTGAGTATATACAACATGATATAGCAGAGGGACAAAAATTGCAGCCCAGGGAACCAAATTAGATCTTCCAGCACCTCTGTGGCAGTGGTAAATTTTCTCCAAGTGGAGGTGGCTGCAAAATTATTAATTGAAAGATTTAGGTCAGCGAAGGATCAAAATGGGGTTCTTAAACCAAAAGGCCAATGCAATCCTAAGTTGCATTAACAGAGGGAGGGATACAATCAAGATCAAGGGTGTTATGTATGTAGGTTTAAATGTTATTGGTTTATTTGAATTGGTCTTGTAAAATGTCAAATGGTATTGGTTTAAATAGTGCGGGAAGAAACCCTGCACTCCCATTGGCTAGCCTTCGGCTGCCGGCTATAAAGCAGCCGTAGCCTTACCGGGCGGGTCCATTCGAGCTGTTGTCATTAATAAAGTCTTTTGCTGGAATTCCTCGCGTCTGACTCTTCATGCAAACTTAACACTGGCGGCGAAGGTGGGATTTCCCTGAAGAAAGGCGGCCGACGAACAAGCAACTGGCGAGATGGCTGCGCTGAACACCCCAGCACCGTTCGATCCGGCGGCGGAAGACTGGGAATCGTATGCAGACCGGTTCCACATGTTCCTGGAAGAGCGATCTCGCCGGCATCGAGAGGCGGAAGAGGCGGTCTTTCTCACACACTGCGGTCGGCAGTTTTCAAAATGGCGTTGGCGGGGAGCAGCAGAATTGAAGGTAATAGAATGGCCGAATTAGAAAGACTTTAAGAGCCCATTCGCCCACAAGTATCGTGCCTCATTAGAGACACGAATTTTACCGTCGGGATCAAGGGGATAGCGAGAGTGTTAATGACTTCGTGGCAAGTTTAAGGGACATTGGGGTGCTTGTGACTTTACCAGCGTAAAGAGGCCATCGCGTGTCGGTTTGTTTTGGGCCTTAAAGATAAGATCTTACAAAGCAAACTGTTAATGAAACAAAAATCGCGTAAAGAGGCTATTGAAGAGGCTGTTTCAGCAGAAGCCACCAAGTCCTCAGCTGCGGCCATGAAAAAGATTAACAAGGCCTCGAGCCAGGCCTCAAGCCATTCTGATGGGAAAAATCCTCAACAACTCATTGCAAACAAATAGACTCTGATTCGGATAGCAGTGAGGAAGAGAGGGGATTTTAAGCTCAGAATGGAGAAGAAAAAAGACTCTGAAAAAACAGGCAAGGATTCGTTTGCAGAGGATGTGGGGGGCCACCCGCGCTGAATCTGATTTTTGACTCCATTTGCCTACGTTGTGAGCGAGGTCATATAGCCAGAGTCTGCAAATCATCCAGAACTCCACCATTCAGGAAGAAACTTCCTGAGGAAGATTTTAAGCCCAACAATTTAAGTGGAAAAATGGGGCGAAATTCAAAAGCAAATGGCAAAAGTGAAACTCACCAAACAATATCCATTGGTCATTCTTCACATTTAAATAGCAGAAAAGTACATGTGAAGGTGTTTATTGAAGGGAGACCGTGCCACATGGAAGTGGACTCAGGCTCTTATTATCTATGGTGTCATGGGACACTATACACAGACTCTTTCCAAGAATTCAGAAAAAACATTTCAAAGCAAGCACTGACCCTCAAAGACTACCAAGGGAACAAGATTCCAGTAGTTGGGCGAGGGAATTCAGCGTGCAGTTTAAAGGACACCAAGCGTTTGCCACTGACCATCGTGGACAAGGATGGCCCAAGTTTGCTGGGACTTGAGTGGTTCAAGCCACTTGGCATCGGGTGACTGGCATCCATCCGTGAGCAGTTCTGACTGGGAAGAGTCCTTGAAGTCTGAGTTTCCAGAGGTCTTCAGCGAAGGACTGGGCAAGTATATGGGGACCCCTATTGCTTTCAGTTTAGACCCCAAGGTGCCCCAATTCGTTTAAAGCCCAGGAGGGTTCCATTTGCTTTAAAGGAAAAATTGATGCACAATTAGATAAACTCATCGCCCAAGGGGTTTTGGAACCTACTGACCACTCCAGATGGGAAACACCCATAGTCACACCAGTCAAGGCTGATGGGTCAGTGAGAATCTGTGGTGACTACAAGGGACACTTAACCATGCGCTGCAGCAGACCATACCTACCTGTTGTGCATCATCTGCTCCATTCCTTGGCAGGGGTACAGTATTTGCTAAACTGGACTTAGCTCAGGCATATCAACAATTAACAGTTGATGATGCCACTGCAGAGGCACAAACAATTGTGACTCATAGAGGTGCCTTCAAATGTAAAAGACTACAATTTGGAGTAAAGTGGCACCTGGCATTTTTCAAGTCTTATGGAAAGAATGTTGCAAGGACTGCCAGGGGTAGTGCCTTATTTTGATGATGTGTTAATCTCTGCTGAGAATGACACTCAGCTTCAAGAGACTCAGAAGTCCTTACAGATTCAGAAAAGCAGGTTTGAAAGTCAAAGGAAGATAAATGCACTCTCAAA
>CM019149.1:292343672-292518540 GCA_009733165.1 Naja naja
CTTCCCTTCCCTTCCCTTCCCTTCCTTTCCTTTCCTTTCCCTTCCCTTCCCTTCCTTTCCCTTCCTTCCTTCCCTTCCTTTCCTTTCCTTTCCTTTCCTTTCCTTTCTCTTTCCTTTCCCTTCCCTTTCTTTTTCTTCCCTTCTCTTCCCTTCCCTTTCCACAAACCCAAACAACGCCCCCCTCCAACTTGAAAGAAAGGTTACGTGCCATAGGTTAATGTCACAAAAGGCACCTGTGCTGTCAGTCTGGGAAGGACATAATGTTGATGTTTAGCAACTCTGCCGACGCATCCCTAGGAACAGAAGCCAATCTTCTGCGACAAAGGAGCAGACAGTTGTAATTTCCTATAATACTATTTTTCCTATGGAGCTCAAGTGCTCCTCTCATTACAGGTATCTTCTCCAAGTGGAGTTTGTAGAGCTTACAGCAGATGGATCATCCATGATATTGAAGTAATTAACCAGTGGGGTTCCTGGCCATTAAGCAATTTGCCACCGATGGACGCAAAGCTGCACTTCCGTTTGGAGGAGACCCTCTCCTGCGCGGCTCCTCTTTGCCCCTCTTTGTCTTCCACTGTCAGGGTTTCAGCAGTCTTCCCTGGTGGCTTAACCAAAAATAAACATTAAAATCCCACTACTTTGGATGGAAGGAAGGAAGAAAAAGAAAAGGGGGGCGGGGAGAAACAGGGTTTCAATGATCTTTGTTTTTCCTGTGATGGGTCTGGATCTCAATGTAACGGATTTTAAAAGGTTTTTCCGAGCGCCAGAGCACAAAATGTCAATGCAATAAATTAAATATTGTAAAAATGCACGGGTAGAAAAGTGCTTGCTTGGAAATATTGACGCGCAATATTTGCATTTTGCAAAGGATTTTGGATACTTAGGGCACTAGTTATTACAATTTACATCCATTAAAACTTAACTTAGCCACAGAAGCTGCACACCAGCTAGCCTAATGAAGGAATATAAATTAGCTTTCTCTCTAGGTAACTCAAAGCAGTTTGTGTGTGTGTGTGTGTGTTTGTGTTTGTCCATGTGTGTATATATAATCTAATAATAGCACTATCAGCTAAAGAAAGGGTAGCTGTGACTTCATATTGTTGAGTATATAATAAAATTATAATTTCAGGGAACATGTTATAGTGATTTCATTGGGTCACACTTTCTCTCCCCTCCCAGCTTTTGATGTTTCAGAGGCATTTTCAGTTTTAAAGCTAGAAATGCAAAACTGTTTCTATTTCGTTTCCTTGACGCTTTCCTATCTCCCACATTATTATCAGGAAGCAAAATCCTTTGGGAGTTGGGCGGCATATAAGTTTAATTAAATAAATAAAATAAATAAAATTTAGGGGTGCTTCCTTTCTCCAGATTGGTTTGGTCCCAGTGTTGAAACTGCAAGCTATATACATATATTTTATAATATTCCGTAGTTTTTATTAATTTATAATATGACACCTTGTTGTAGTAAACATGGCAACTTGGTGACGCATTAACTCACTCCAGCAATAGTAGAAATGATGAACTCTATATACAGCTGCAATTGAGGCCTGCAATTCCACTCCTCTCTCTTGGGTTTGGGGCCATGTCCTTTTCTCCTTTCTTATTTTCTTCTATTTTTCTATGTATTTATTTTATACATTGTCAAAGAGAAGAGAGAGTAGAAAGAGAAACCATAAAGTGCTTTAACAACAACAGTGAAAAATCACACACTTTATGTGATTTTTACAGCAAAGAAAACAAATAGTATGAGGTATCATTGTAACAGCAAACAGTTGCAATTCTATGTATACTTATCTAACGAGAATATTATTCAAGTATGTATATATTTCAATACATTTATGACAATCTTTTAAAAATCTGTATAAACAAGTTCCATATTTCATTATATTTGTTCATACAAAGTCTATGTCTTTAGGCAATCTAGTCATAAGTAGCAAGTGTTTTTAATCCACTGAATAAAAGGGGCATGCGTTTATCTTTTCAATGCTTCAATATCAGTCTTTTGGACATAGTAAGGGCATGGAAAATCTGTTTATGTTGCCCCGTTGTCAAATTCCATGTACTAGATTAGTTTCCCAACCTTGGTCACTGAAAGATGCATGGACTTCCTCTTCATCTGGGCTTCAGGCTGGCTAGAGAATTCTGGGAGTTGAGGTCCATATATCCTTAAGGGACCAAGGTTGGGAAACACGCTGTTTTAGATATAGTTTTCAAAAAGTGATTATCCTCTGAAAATTTTAGCTTTTGTTGCACAATGATGTTTCTAGAATTCACAACTTTCTCTCTGTCTTCTCACTTGCCATCCCTGCATGTTCCTCTGCTAGAGTGCCCATGTTCCATAACGATAATTGTTTTATATGTATGTAACATCTAGAAGGCATAGAAAATGCCTTTGTTCTTTGCATTCATGTCAGACCAAAGTTTATATGTATCAAAATTGCAAAGAGATACATAATCCACCATAGTTCTACTAAACAGCAGATTGGCAAGAAGCAATAAGGGTAGGGTTGAGGTGTGATAAACACAGCCACTACATCACCTATATGTCTTCCATCACTTGTGGTGCTACCTAGGGCAGCAAAGCATTGGAATGATACCTGCCTACCTACTCAACAATCTTGGAATGAACTGAATCACAACTAAGGAACTAGATCAGGGGTGTCAAACTCAAGGCCCAAGGTCGGGATCTGGCCCGCAGGATACTTAGATCTGTCCCATGGGGCCAGGCTGGAAACAGCAAAGGACCGGCATGCGGTGCTTCGGCTAGTAAAAATGGAGCTCATTGGGGGCCGCAAGCACGCACCCCCCCAAGCTCCATTTTCACTGGCAGAGGGTTGTAGGATGTCATCACAGCTGAAAATGGGGCACGGGGGCCCACGCACAGTCCTCTGGGCTCCATTTTCACAAACTAAAAACAAAAGGAGAAAAGTTTCCCCTTTTGCATGCAACAAGGGATACGAAAGGAGAAAGGGAAAGAGGAAAGACAAAGAAGAAGGAAAGATGGGAAGAGAGCAAGGAAGGAACAAGAAGGAAAGAGTGGAAGGAAGAAGAAAGAATAAATAGGGAAGGAAAAAGAAGAAAAGGAAGGAAGGAAAGAGATTATAATGAGTGAGGGAGGGTCTCAGGGAAGTCCTGCCTTAGCACTTGGCCAGCACAGGTGCTCCTGACATGAGTGACGTTGAGCTGGCCACACACCCTGCCCATGCCCCTCCTCCCACGCCCTCCCAATCCTCCAAGGTCGAACACAACTCTGATGTGGCTCTCCATGAAATCAAGTTTGACACACCTGAACTAGAAGAAACAGAAGAAATCTAAGTGGCTCACAATGAATTGATTGTTGACAAGTGATGACTTCTCTAGAAGAGTGTCAGAGCCTAGAGAGAACCTCTATAGACTGGCTCCATCATATCATATGGATACATTGCATGGGTTGCTTAGTTTCAGCCTCAAATGGTGAGTGAATCCAGCCAGTCTTCCAATATTTGAGGGGCTGCCCCAGAGAGGAAGGGGGTCAAGCTATTTTCTGTAGGCCAGACAAGGAATAATGGATGGAAACTGAACAAGGAGAGATTGAAGTTGGAAATGAGGAGAAACTTTCTGACAGTGAGAACAATCAATCCATGGAACAGCTTCCCTTTGGAAGTTGTGGGAGCGCCATCACTGGAGGCTTTCAAGAAGAGATTGGTCTGCCATTTATCAGAAATGGTGTAGGGTGCCCCGCTTGGGCAGGGGGTTGGACTAGATGACCTTCAAGGTCCCTTCCAACTCTGATTATCTGTTATCAGACTTTAATTAACTATGGTTTATGGCTTAGCATGCCATGGAAACCTAGCCAATTTTAGTTTAATCTGGAAATTAGGATTATAGTAGTGCAAATCATGGCTTAGTTACTCAGCTAGAGGTGGTCCTTGAGATATGACTACAATTGAGCCCAACATTTCTTTTGTTAAGTGAGTTTTGCCCCTTTTTATGACCTTTCTTGCCACCATTGTTAAGTGAACCACTGCAGTGGATAAGTTAGCAACATGGTTATTAAGAGAATCAGGCTTCCCCATTGATTTTGCTTGTCAAAAGGTTGCACAAAGTGATTGCATGACCTTGGGACACAGCAATGGTCATAAATATGAACCAGTTGCCAAGCATCTGAATTTTGATCACACGATCATGGGACTACTACAAAGGTCGTGAGAAAAACATCCATAAGTCACTTTTTTTTCAGTGCTGTTGTAACTCTGAACGATCACTAAACTGAGTGTTGTAAATCAAGGACTACCTGTAGGAGATGCACCTCCCTTGGAAAAGTGTGAACAACCTTTTGTTACGTTATTACAATACATTCACCTGTACCAGAGTTTCACTGCATTGTTTTCAGTGGATTTTTAGGGGAGGTGTTGATATTAAGACTACACTGAAAGGAGATAACAATAGCAAAATGTTTAAGAACACCTGGCTTAGGATGAGTAAATTTAGCTAGCTTTACTCAGTGTGATTTAGTCAAGCATGCGGGTGGCACAATTTTTAGCATACAGGGAAGAGTGAAGAAGTCTAGGATTGGTTTCATTTGAATTTGACTGTTTCTGTTATGTATATGTACACAACATAGTTGGGTTGACAATATATAAACCACAAATATATATGTTTGTAGCTTTAAGGAAAAATACATGTTCTGGTTGGTTGAATATGCTGCAAGTTGCCATAAGAGGAGCTATAGATCATGGTTTAATTCTCTTTCTCACTGATCTCTCTTGATACTGATACTGACTGACTACAGACCGATACTGACTAACCCTGTTTACTTTGATATTCTGTTGATATCGAAGGTTATCTGTTGTATTATGGTTTGATATTTGTCTGCTGTAAAAGACGTGAAACCGGTAAGAAGACTTTATAACTGGATATTTCTGGACTGTTAAAACGTGTATGACATGGACTGTTTATTGGACTGTGCTATTTCTTCAAGTAAACATTAACACAACTTGATTTAACTGTGTGGCTGTATATTTTATTCATAACTGTTCTCATAAACGTTTCCATGTGCATATCCTTGTGATACAAGGGTTACTCTGCACATATCCTAACAGTTTCCTAATATGATTTGATTGCTTATTGTACCCTATAACTATTATGAAGTGTTGCACCTTATGATTCTTGACTCTTACGAATGTATCTTTTCTTTTATGTACATTGAGAGCTTTTGCACCAAAGACAAATTCCTTGTGTGCCCAATCACACTTGGACAATAATTCTATTCTATTCTATTCTATTCTGTTCTATTCTATTCTGTTCTGTTCTGTTCTGTTCTGTTCTACTCTCTATTTGTGGTTGAACTGTGTATGCTCATCTGTAAACAAACACACACACACACACACAAATTTCAAAAGAATGCTTAGCTCCTTACAAGCAATTTTGGCATGAATCTCCTGGACTATAATAAAGGCAGATAAGCTACACAAGGGCAGGGCTTTAGGGTAGAGTATGGGATTTCTGCATCCCTACCTCCTTTATGCCACCCCAGATTTTCCTCCACCCCAAAAAAGGAGAAGAAAGCTCCTTGCATTCGTAGGCTTGCTTAATTCTTGAAAATGGGACTCTGCACATTTGTGTGTATGTTAATCACCACTGGGTGCACCATCTTATTTGGCAAAGTAAATAGAACAGAGAGAGACAATGCATGCAATTTCTGAAATTCTCTGCTTTTCTTTTTGACCTTTTTGTTATTTATACATTATCGATGCTTTCTCCGAACCATTGTACAAAAACACCTTGAAGTGTCAAGCTTTAAAAATGAGTCTTTTTTCCTCTCTTTCTCCTGTGCAGCTTGGATTATCTTGGCCTTGTCAAAATACATTCTCTAGTTAGAGCTTGGAAATATTTCCCTCCTGGCTCCTCTGTATTGATTTTTTTCCACACTCAGTCCTGTCTGTCAGCTGAAGAGGTGAAAGGTGAAAGTTCATTCGGCACTGCCTGGCTTTACCTTCCTGTTAATGTCGTGCCCTTTCTGCATTTGATCAGTTTATGTGATCAGCAATAGAAGGGATCCTGAGCCAAGTCTACCTATAGGGAAAATAATATTTCATCTACCAGCGATTTTAACACAGGAACACACCTTAAGATTCAAGAGGCTCTTGCCATATTAAAATGAGGAAAGCGATCGGGTTATGGGGTGCCTCCTCTTTTCTTCTCTTCTTGGATTCTTCCTACCATACCATTCTGCCTTCTCGGGTGGAAAAATTCAAAGAAAAAAAACCCGAATTAGCTTCCTTTGGAAGAATAATTGATTGCTGATTTATGTCCAATAAACTGTCCTTATCTAAATTCTATCTTGGATGACTTTTTTTATGCAGGTGATAGGAGAAAAAGAAGTGCATATATGTTTACACACAAAATACACATACACAATATGACAGAGGGAGGGACGCAGGGAGGCAGGGAGAGAGAGTTGTGTGTGTGTGTTAATATATAATTAATTTCCAGGATGGAATTGCACTACTTAAAAAAACATTCATTTTGTTCCAGTTTAGACTTTTAAGTACGTTTTTTCCCTTCCAAGTCTCATTCTTTATCTGCTGTAATGAAGTGTCCCAAAGGGTTACATTTACAATCCAGTAGGTCAAGATTCAAGTCATGGAAACTCACTGGGTGATGTACCTCAAAAGGTTGTTGTAGTGGGTTATTTAAAAATAAGATGGAGAAATGATGCTCCTGGAGAAAAGGCAAGACACATATCCAGCAATTAAATAAAATGAAGATCAACCTAGGGAGCAGCCAAAACATGGCTGTTGTGGCTAATAGGGGAGCTCTTAAGATTTATGGCTACTATGGTTAGATAGCAGAAACTATGACTAAGTCAGCCTTTGCCCAGATTTATTTATATAATTTATTAAATTTATATAAATGCCCATCTAAAAGGGACATGGTAACTCAGTGGCTAAGAGGCTGAGCTTGTCGATCAGAAAGGTCGGCAGTTGGGTGGTTCGAATCCCTAGCTCCGCTTAACCAAGTGAGCTCCCGTTACTTGTCCCAACTTCTGCCAACCTAGCAGTTCGAAAGCATGTAAAAATGCAAGTAGAAAAATAGGGACCACTTTGGTGGGAAGGTAACAGCGTTCAGTGTGCCTTCAGCGTTTAGTCATACCAGTCACATGACCACAGAGATGTCTTTGGACAGTGCTGGCTCTTCGGCTTTGTAACAGAGATGAGCACCGGCCCCTAGAGCCTGAAATGACTAGCACATATATGCGAGGGGAACCCACAATTCGGAGCAACTTTGCATGGCAAGATGTCTGAGTTGTGGCCCTTCCTTGTAAACGAAACCTTATCAACAATAAACTGTCACCTCCCAGTAAGTACTGGAATATGTTCTGCATGGAGCTACTTTTTAAAAACTACTAGGAATTTGCAATTGATCCCAAATGGAGCAACTTGCTTGTTGATGGTGATATTTGCTATTGATACCTAATACAGGTTCTATGGCCGCTACATTGGCTACCAATGGCTACCCGGAATAATTCCAAGGACTGTTTTTGATCCTCTTCTTTTACTGTGCACATCTCAAATGTTGGCTTTAAGGATGCTCTCCTCAAAGAATCATGGGTAATGTGAGTGAAACTTTTCATCAGTAGCCTCCTTGCTCCCAACCAGTAGTCCAGATGGATTTGAAACCACTGTACTGCTTTTTTTTTTTGAAAGTTTATTTTTGTATTATTACAATATTGCCAGTGCTTTTATTCTACTTCATTGTCTGTTGCCATAAGTTTCCATGGAGTGGTACAGTAAATAAATACATTTGATTCTTCTCCACCCTAACATCCAATGAAATGGAGGAGAATCTAGAACCATCCAGGAATTGCCAAGCTGCAATTCCTAGGATTACTGCAGGAAAATACTAATGGCAATATTCAACAATTCTAGAAAGCCAGAATGCTTTGCTATGCTTCCAATCTACTCAAACGTAGAATTCATCAGGGCAGTACTGCTAAATTCTCTGCCATTTGCCAATGTTGAGTACATACAGTATGTGTGGCACTATTATTCATACTAATGTATTCTAGGTACCATTGACATTTTGATGATTTCATGGGCAAGGGCCCAGCATTGTTGTAAGCTAGTTTCAGTAAAACTCGCTTTATAAATTTAGTAGTAACAGGTCATTAATGTTTTGGCCTGTCTCTGGTAGAAACTTGTAGCTTTTCCAAAGGATGCTTCTGTGACCTGATTCCATCCATCCATTTCATTCTCTTTATTCACTGTCTTCATGCCAATCATCATCAATTTGTGTAGTCCATCATCTGCTTGCAGATGTGAGTTTCTGTTTGCTGATCTTTGCCTCAAGGGAACAGTCAGTCTGCCTGTGGCCCAGGACTGATTGAGTGATTGGTTCTTCTTGTACTCCATGGCACTCTTGGTATTGTCTCCGGATCCATAATTTGTAGAGGTCCATCTTTTGTCTCTTTCTCTCTCCCCTCTCTCTCTTTTTCAATGTCCGGCTTTCCTGGCAATACAGCACTATGGAACGTATTGGAAAGAGAGTTGCTTTGATTTGTTTATGCATCTGGTCTTGTCATTGCCTGTTTCCCTTCCAGGATTAAGATCTCTTTCAGTTCTTCAGCATGTTTCATCCATTCTCGAAATCAAGCAAACGAAACCATTGACATTCATTTGCCATCAAGTGTTAAGTCCATTCATGGAGAGCGGGAGATAGCCTCATTTACAATGGGTCTCATGCAAGCAGACAGTGTTGCTAAGTGGGATAGTGAAAATTAGAATGCAAGTACAATTTAGTGTTGTTTCAGAGAAATTACCCATTTAGGTCCTCTCTATCCAGACAGCAAATAATAAGGGGAATCGCGCAGTTTCTTAGAGGCAAACATTTTAATCAGTTACCATACACTGCGACTTCAGTAGTGACAACATTTTCATACAGGTGTCTCATCATGTCATCTTTTGCTTGTAAACTGCCAATGAAGCCACGCACGTTGCTACATTTACAAGGACAAATCCAAATACAGTACTAAACAAATCAATAAAACACTAAAAGCTTACACCGGAATGACAATACAAATTTTACTGCAGTGCTGAAAGATCTAGGCTATGATGAAATTTACAGTGAGGGCTGAGTAAGTCTCTCCGATGCAGATTTGCATAAGGGGAATCTTAGGGGAATTTAAGAAGCCTTGGCAAAAGTCCACTCAGTGCTACTGTAGCATAGCACCGTTCATTTCAGTGAAAGGAGCCATGCAAGGCTCCTGTGCCGGGCCAAGTGGATTGTTCAAGTAACCAGTACATAAATATTGATTCTCCTGTTAAATTACTCCTTTGTATAGGCCAGGTTTTCTATTGGTCTGATTTTGTTTGAACAGACATAATGCATCACGTTACGCATCTGCCAAAGACACAGCTCCAAGACTTCATCCCTCCCACGCCATCGTAATATTCAAAATAGGTTTAGATCCTTCATAGCAGCAAGTAATATATTGTGGATAAAAGCAAGTGGATGTGTTTTTCCAATCACATCTCAAAATGCTGGAAATTCTTTGTTTGAAAAACAAGACACAGTAAAGTAAAAGGAACAGTTACAGGACCGATCGTAGCATTTGGGAACCGGACATCTTCCACTCAAAACAAAGATGGAAGTTTCCTATAAGCCCTGCTGAAATTGTGCAGCATAACTCTAAAGATTTGCTCTCCTTTTGCATAGCACAGTGTAGTATGTTTGGAATATCTAAGCTGGGCTTCCATGTAATAAATGCAGAGAACCTGCTGTATATCAAAATGGGAGTCACTTGCTGGTTCTTCAAACTTGTCTTGTGATAGGTGGCATTTTTTTGTCTAGATCCTGATGCATATTACTACATATTTAACTTTTCTCCCTAGGTCACTGGTTGTTGTAAGGAAATTCATAATAGGTAACTTTTAGACCAGGGGTGTCAAACTGGCGGCCCATAGGCCAGATGCATCTTGTGTTGGCCACGCCCACCCCAGCTCCGCGAATGGGAAAAATGTTGCGATGTCACATGACAACAGTGAGTTTGACACCCATGTTTTAGACTGTGTTTTGAAGGAAAACCAAAAACCTTCTCCTTACTGGAGTGCATTTTTTAATTGGCAACCCTGAGATTACCATAATGTAGGCCTCGGTCTTTAGTAGGCCTACACTAATAATAGGCCCCAAATGCCCTGCAAACATTTTAGCTACAAACTCCCACAATCCTTTGCTTCTGGGTTGATGGCAGCTAGAAATCCAAACATGCCAGGAGATTGGAGAGTCCCTGCTGAGATGCAACAAGTACCATTATGCAAGTAGCTTAGTAAATTTGGAAAGCTGCCTCTCCAATTTGCCTTATTGCTTGGAAATGGTCTCTGCAGAGTCTTGTTTATTTCAGGAAATCTTAACCAACCTTGCAATAAGGAATGTGCTTTTTTCCTCTCATGCATCACTCCATACAAATAAATGGGACCACCCAGACTGAAGGAATCCATGTGGAAAAAGAATGCGTGGATAACAAAGAAATTATACATAATAAAGAAGAAAGTTATCTGACAGGGAGTATCCCTAAATATCATTCACTGTACCGTTTATGCTGTCACTGTAATGTAAGTCAACAATGGTGTACATTTCTGTGAATTCCAGGGAAAGTACTCATAACGAGGTGCACACATGATATGTTTCTTTAAGCCCCCCCTCAAAAAACTGAAAATTTGTAACTGAATTTATCTCCACCAAACCATAGGTCAAAAGCACAAAGTTATGGTCTGTAAAACATTTTGAACAATTTCTTAATGTTTTTTTTTTAAATTCTCTAATTATGGCTGATATAATGCTAGTTCCATATACGATATTAAACAGATCACTAAATTGTTTGATAATAATCTCAATGTATGCAAAGCACCAGGAAAGTTTCAGTGCTATGCAGGAAGGCAAGATGATGGACAACATTCATTTCTGGGGAGAGGATAAAGATGCTGTGCTCCAAAAAATGCATCCAGGTGTCCTTCTTGATTCTTCATCCTTCAATTTCCATAATGAAATTTTCCACAGGCACCGTTTTTGCTAAATTTATCAGCATGCACTAACAGCAGCTTCTCTGTATTCTTATATTCAAGTCTAGAAGTACATGTATACTATACATACAGCATGTTTAACACACCAGCATTTCAATAAAATATTTTCTACATTTTTTCCCCTCAGCTGTATAAGGAAGGGCGTGGGGTGGGAGACCGACAATGTTTTTCAGGAAAAAATAAATATATAAGACATAGGAGATATGTGAATGCTAATCAGCCTGATTAAGGATAACACTTGAAGTGGACCCGAAGGTTAACTTTTCTTCATATTTCTTGCAATAACGATAAAGATATGCTTTATTAAATAATTCTAACTCTTAAATCTCTTTCCTCTGATTAATCCAAATGATATAAGTTTGCTGTATCATAATTAGTGACATACTTATGTCACAATAGAGTTTGACGAAGAAGAGCTCATTTGTGGATACATAGATATGATATGATACATAGATATGATATTGATACATATAATAGCAGCAAAGAAAGTATCAATATCCCCAGTATCTCTTTCATGTGTAAATTTTCACTGAAGGGGAAATTCTTTTTCCGTAACCTAAGAAACATAAAATCACCTTTTCGCTAATGGGAATATGCCATTGTTTCCATCTTGATTAGAAATTACACAAAGAAAATGATTTCTACTTTTCTATACATTTTCTTACAAAATCCCAAACCCAAAATATATAATGGGTCTTTAATGGCATTAACCAGTGATGCTAGTACGGTAGGCATCTCAGATTCTAGATATATATATGTGCCATATGACTCTTTTTTTTTCAGGTAAAAAATGCCAAAAGAGTATATATGGGACTTGTGGATCTTTCCTGACCCTATCAGAATTTCAGAAAGGAACAGAGCATTCTTACTCCAAGATCTTCCAAGAACTTAGAAGAATTTCAGTGTAAACACATAAGCTTTGGTAAACATGACATTTCAAAACACTTCAAAGGAATTTTTTTTCCATTTAGGCTCCGAGGATTTCAGCATTCTTGGAAGGATGAGATTCAGACTAGCTTTAAAAAATTGTGAAAGTGATTTTCTTTTTCAAAGTCAGTAGAATCAAGATTCTCACCAATCTAGCTAGTTACATTCTCAAGCTCCTGTTTTATTTTTTCCCCTGCTCATAGCAATAAAGAGAAAAATCTTGCAAGATGTTCTAATTGCTGAATGGGTCTGCATTCTCTAAAGTTAAAGTTCTCTTGGCAACTTTAAGATGCGTGGACCTCCAACTCACAGCATACTCTAGCCAGCTGGCTGGGGGAATTCTGGGAGTTGAAGTCTATGTATCATAATGTTGCCAAGGTTAAGAAGCACTGCTCTAAAGGAGTGCTTAAGCAGTACTCTGCTATGCAGAAGCAAGGAGAACATATATTGCCTGGCCAATCCTGGTCCATAAATCTTTGGGTATTTAATACCTCCAATATTAAGATCACAAAGAGGGAGAATCAATTTACAAGAACTTTCAAGACACATTTGTATTAAAAACTGGGGTTGGTGGGTTGTGGGGGGTGGGAAGAAGCCTCTTTCACACACCCTGACTTTACACCACAAATCGATGTTCTTTGCCATCATGGGCCATCAGGATAACATTGCGGTTCGAAGTCCAGATAAGCCTGACCAGTTTGAGGGCATTATGTGAACCTGGAGATGCAGGTTGGACTGGGGGCACCTGGTAGGTTTTAATACAACGGAGCTGCGGTGCAGAATTCAGCATCCCGATGCTTCCCAAAAGAGAGGTGTTCATCTGGCATTGGGAGAAAGGGGAGAGAAAAAAGAACAAATCAGTCATTACTGAAATCCATACATTTGCCTTATGAAGGGATATGGATAGCCCTTGACTTAAGACCATTCATTCATTCATTCATTCATTCATTCATTCATTCATTCATTTATTTATTTATTTATTTATTTATTTATTTATTATTTGAACTTATATGCGCCCCATCTCCGAAGACTCGTGACACAACTAAAAACAAGGAACAATAAATACATTAAAAAACAATTAGATTAAATTATAAGTCCAAACATTTATACAATAAATTAAAAATAATTAAAAATAACCCTCCCCAAAGGGTCACAGCCCGGGTTGGTCAAATAACCAGGTCTTCAACTCGGCGGAAGGTGCGGAGGTCAGGGGCCAGGCGGAGCTCCAAAGGCAGTTGATTCCAGAGGTCAGGGGCCGTGACAGAAAAGGCTCGTCGTCGGGGAACCGCCAGCCGGCATTGGCCTGCCGACGGGACCCTGAGGAGTCCCTGCCTATGAGCTCGCACAGGGCGTCGGTATTTGACATCGGAAGAAGACGCTCCCTTAAATATTGAGGACCCATGTCGTGAAGGACTTTATATGTTAACACTAAAACCTTGAATCTCACCCGGAGCGCAACTGGCAACCAATGCAGGCCGCGCAGGAGGGGGGTCACATGGGAGAACCGGGTAACTCCCATCACCACCCGCGCCGCCGCATTCTGCACCAGCTGCAATCTCCGGATGGTATGCAAGGGCAGTCCCAAATAGAGAGCGTTGCAGTAGTCGAGCCTAGAGGTAACCGTTTCAACCAGGGGTGGGATTCAAATTTTTTAACAACCGGTTCTGTGGGCGTGGCTTAGTTGGTGGGCATGGCTTGGTGGTCATGTGACTGGCTGGGTGTGGCCAACTCAACATCACTCACATCGAGGCACGCATCTCCTCGCCTGGCCTCTCATGACTGTGGGGATGCTGCAACAGTCGTAAGTGTGAAAAATGGTCATAAGTCACTTTTTTCAGTGCCATTGTAACTTTGAATGGTCACTCCACACAAGCAAAGTACCAGCAAAGGAGGAAAAAAACCTCCAGAGAAGTTCCAGAGACAGGAAGTCTAGTCCTGCCAAGAATATAATAAGGGTTAACGGAGAGGCAGTTTCTGTAAGCAACACCAGAATGTTTCCTTCCTGCCTTCCTTACAGGATTAGGCCAGTAATTTCTTCTAACAACTGGTTCTCCGAACTGCTTAGAATGTTAACAGATGGTTCTAGCGAATAGGTGCGAACTGGTAGAATCCCACCCCTGGTTTGAACTCACAACTTGGCTGGAAAAAGAATGGCTTAGAATGACATCTACGACTGTCCCGAGGTCTCCATGGTCACACAATCCAAATTCAGGCACTTGGCAACCGGCATGTATTTACAATGCCTGCAGGATCATCTGATTACCATTTATAGAATAGAACAGAATAACAGAGTTGGAAGGGACCTTGGAGGTCTTCTAGTCCAACCCCCCCCCTTCCCCCTGCCTAGGCAGGAAACCCTAATGTCCTTTCCAAGGGTGGTTCTGACAAAGTCAGTGGGGGGAAAGCCAGATTTGCTTGTCAAACATGGGAATTCACATCAACCACGACAAAAAAAAAGTTGTAAAATCAGGCCTGACTCACTTAACAATGGTATCACTTAACAACAGAAGTTCTGGCTCCAATTGTGGTCGTAAGTAGAGGACTACCTGCAATTGAGCACTGAAGAAATTCCTAAGAAATATCCTAAGAAATTCCCTAAAAAGCTGAGGAAAGTCCTCGAGTAAAACTTCATGCTGCTACCAACGCCATTTTGGCAGTGGTGGGATTCAAATAGTTTTACCACCGGTTTGGTGGGTGTGGCTTGGTGGGCGCGCTTTGCGCGCGTGCACACACTTTGTGTGCACACGCACCAAACATGCACTTTGCCACTGCCGCGCGGCAGCTGCCGTGCGGCACTCTTCTGTGCCACACAAAGCAGCTGCGCTTCAAATTCAGGGGATAAAGGTGAGTATGGGAGTCCGGGCGGGTGGGCGGGCCCAACAGCAGACCGGCGGAGAGAACCGGTTTGGTCTCCACTGCTCATCGCTGCTTTCGGCTTGGCACTACCGGGCCAAATTGGTAGAATACCACCACTGCACTTCGGTCTTGTGTAAAGATAAGCTACAGTTTGAGTTAATTCATCTTATGCCAATAAATGGCGTCTGAAGTCCTGGAACTCAGGAGGCTTTTCGCAAATATTCTGGATGAGGCTGCCATATCAACCTCATTTGCCCTCTTGGCTGGTTTTTTTTTTTGTGTGTGTGTATGTGAGGGGAATCCATAAAGACAATTTAATTACAGCTTCCCAAGATAGAAATAATTTCTAAGGCCATTTCACACTCTATTTAGAAGTTCAATTTTTACCTCATTCACCCTGAAAAGTGACAGCACGCATGCACGCACACACACAAGACACACCATCAACAAAGGCAAAAGCTTTAAGCTTGTGTTAATTTCTTATCAGAGAAGATCTGACATTCACGGATGTCTTAATGGGAAAGGTGCCCATTTCAGACTTTTTGTTCAAGTTCGCCATCACAAATCCACCAAGCAATCTCTCTCTTTCTCTTTCTCTTTCTCTCTCTCTCCCTCCCTCCCTCTCTCTGTATATTTGTGTGTGTATGCATTTGTGTGTGTGAGAGAGAAAGAGAGAGAGACCTCTGCATTTGGGTCACATGGTTCTGGCTTTTCATTTTGCCTTTTTAAGGTCAGCGAGTAGACAAATAGTTACTGACAAGTGAATACATCTCATCCCATCTTTCTAATCAAACTACTAATGTAACCTTCTGGCATTGCTCCAAATATGAGCTGATCAGTGGATAATAGGGGGGTGAGGGTAATCTTTTTTGCACTTTCTATGGGTAGGCAGAACTTTTTCCACCATTTTTTTTTGAGAGGGTTATTTTGGTTGTGGGAAAATGAAGACTGGGCTTTATAGAGAAAGTACAGCTGATAGTTAAGAGGGGGAGTCTGTGGATGAAATAGCGCTTCTCTTTGAGTTTTTAGAGAATATCAGACAACTTGTGACACAGACACCCACCCAACCCTAAACGTGGCTCATCATTTCAGAGACATTTCCTTACCACAAAGGCAGAGTTTCAAATGTACTTGAAAAGTTCGTAAAAATCCAGACAGATATTCAGAGGTGTATCTGTCTTGAAAGTAGCCCATACAGAACTGTACAGCACAGTCAAACACCAGGAGCTGACCACAGAAAGTATTTTATGACATTTCATATTATGGCATGAAATGCTTTGTGATGATTTTTATACCATAACTTTTTTTTTTTACAAAATTTGCCAAATTTCAATTCCACAGGAGTTGCCTGTTTCGTAGGGCTGAGAGAGTGAGTGACTGGTCCAAGATCACCCAACTGTCTATGTGCCTAAAGCGGGACTAGAATTCACAACCTCCTGGTTTATATAGCCTGATGCCTTAACCACTACACCACACTGGCAATAGTCTCATTTAAAAATCTTTGTTAACTTTAGAACTCATTAGATCAGGAGTGCAGTAACTTTCTTTTGACCTGGCACTATTTATTTACTGCCTACCTTGGGGGCATTTACCTCTTTATTTTGTTAAGAAGAAAGGAATCAAGGGATCAAGAAACAAGCAAACAAATATAGGGCCTTGGTGGTGCAGGCTGCTAAATGCCTAGCACTTAAGTTCCAGCTGCCTGCAATTATTGTAGGCTCAAATCCCACCAGGGTCAAGGTTGACTCAGCCTTCCATCCTCTCGGGGTAGGTAAATTGAGGACCCAAGATTGTTGGGGGCAATAAGCTGACTTTGTAAAAATGCCGCTTAGTAATAAGCAGGCATATACAATGGAAGGAAGGCTATTGCTGAGCACATTGGGTTGTGCTCCAAAAATGGTAAGCCGCCCTGAGTCTTCGGAGAAGGGCGGCATATAAATCTAATTAAAAAAAATAGCACTGCTGAATCCTGACATTTTGCCATTACATTTCACTGTTCCCATTTCTGGGATCTGCAATAAGATGTGGGAGAGTTTATGCCACTTGTGGATTGGTCCCCACTTCTGTCCTAGGTGGTTATGAATATACACCTGTCCCAAAGGTGCTTTTTCAGGAAGCAACTGGACTTCCTTGTTTTTTTTTTCTTTTGAAGACGTTTCACTTCTCATCCAAAAAGCTTCTTCAGCTCTGACAGGATAGTGGGGCTGGATATCAGAGCTGAAGAAGCTTCTTGGATGAGAAGTGAAACGTCTTCAAAAGAAAAAAAGTCCAGTTGCCTCACGAAAAAGCACCTTTGGGACAACCATGACCTGGATGACTGAGAATCTCTACAGACTGTTAAATACACATCTGTGTTTTCCTGATAACTCTCTCTCTGCAAATTAAAACATTCTGAGCTGACTTCACAGGCTTCCTGGTAAGCCTGCTGTGAGAGATCTATCTGAAGTGCTTCCAGTAATACAAATGCATTATATAAACACTGGATATTATTATTATTGATACTCTCTTGTAAGGCTGCACAAATCCTTCCATGAGATGCTTTGCAACCTAAGCATTGCCTGGACCAGTTCCTAAATGCTGTGAAGCAACTGCAATTTACTTGAAGTCTTGGTGCCAAGGATCTCCTCAGGTTTTCTGGATATTTATGTTTATCTCCAGAAAAAACATCCTACTCTTGCATGCACATGTTCTTCTAGCTTACTTCCCCCCACCTGCACCGTTCAAAGAGGAAAAGTAGCAAAAGGAAATAGGAAAACCCTTGCACTGATTAATGAACCGAACATTAATATTTTGCTGGAAAACTGCATGTTTTTTTAAATAAAAATAATCAATGTCAGGCAAATGTTATGCAGCCCAATTCTTTCCTCTATCCACCTGATGTGTATGCATATTAAATGGTTGTAATTGCACCATCCGTCAACAAGCACAGTTTTCTCTGCTTTTTGCGGCTTCATGAATAAGGTAGGGTATTTAATTTATACACTATTTTGAAATAAATGCAATATTTTGAATTGCAGTAGGAATGGTGGAGAGGAAGCATTAAGAGGCATCAGTTTCTCCTCTTTGTGTCGGTTCCCTAAGCAAAACATCCAGGAAACAAGCCGTTAAATTCCAACTGGAGCTTCCAATTCACTTGATAACTGGCCTATTTAGATCACTTTGTTAGGTAGGCGATTTGCCTGTGCAAAGAAATGAATGGTTCCGTTAACCAGATGGGGATGGCAAAGTCAGCTGTGTGCCTGAGATTGTGACACATGGAAACCTTGGCATAGTCTGGGACGTTTTTTAAGATGCGCTGCTGCCGATATCATGTTCTGAATCCTGATCAGTGCAACAGAGAAGCCATTACTTACTTTCTTTTCTTTTTTTAAAAAAAATTCCTTCCTGGTTCTTCTGAACAACGAAATGGTGTCAGAGAATGTAAATCTCAAGCAGGGAGAATGCAAGCCCCAATGACATTTTCACAATTTAAATCATCTTGAGTAATAACCCTTTTAAGATGACTAATGTTACTGATTTTCTTGCATTAATAGCAGTGCTGAATAGACCCAGTGGAGGGAGAGGAGGAATCACTAATACACAAGGCTACATTTTTAAATAAATGTAACATGCTGGCTATTGTTAACTCCTTCTGTTTAAGCTACCGTTTAAAAAGAAAATAAAATCAAAGGGAAAAAAAATATGCACAGCTAGAACTAAGCTCAGCAGTTTATTATATATGCTGAGGGATGGGTCTGCACTGAAGCAGGCTTGCTGCGGCCACTCCCCCCGGTAATCTTAGATGATCATGTAAAACATCTCAATCAATAAGCTTGATTGCTTTCTAGATCTTCCCACCTAACCGAACTAAATACATGCAAGTGATGGAAGAGCGTTTTTGCAGTTCTTATTCATTGCTTCCTAAATAACACACTCTGCGATGACAGGGGATAAATTCAATACTCTTAATGATGCACAGTTATCATCAAATTAATGTAGAAAGTAATAGTAAATTAAAATTATGTACTAGGTGTTAAGTTACAGGGATACCGAGTCCAAGGTAGCAATAATTCTTGCCGCCGTAGCTCTTCCCTTCACTGAGCCATCCGCTTACAAAAGCAGGCATTCCAAACAAAAGGCACAATGTCACTAAAGGGGGTCCCTCTTCAGTTCCCTGGGCTGCATGTTGTGGAATCAGGAGACGCAATAGCTCAGTGGGTTCGAGACCCACAGTGTCATAAGATGGGGTGAGCTCCTGTTTCCTGCCCCAGCTTGTCCATCTAGCAGTTCGGAAACATGCAAATCAGTGGTGGGATCCAAAAAGTTGTACCACCGGTTCAGTGGACGTGGCTTGGTGGGCGCGCTTTGTGCGCGTGCACACAATTTGCGTGTGCGCAGGCGCCAAACACACACTTTGCACAGGCGCAGAGGCTTTCCAACTCACCTCCTGCAATCCTGCACTCTCTGTCACGTCAGCAGCTACCGCGCAGCACTCTGCTGTGCCGCGCAAAGCAGCTGCGCTTCAAAAGCAGAGGATAAAGGTGAGTATGGGAGCCTGGGTGGGCGGGCAGGTGGGCCCAACAGCAGAGCGATGGAGAGAACCGGTTCGGTCTCCCCTGCTCATTGCCGCTACTGGCTTGGCAGAACCGGGCCAAACCGGCAGAATACCACCACTGATGCAAATGCAAGTGGATAAATAGGTACCACTTTGGTGGGAAAGCAATAGCATTCCATGCATCTTTGGCATATGGCCATGCCGACCACATGAAAGCCTTGGTGGCTCAGGCTGTTAATTGCCTGCACTTAAGTTCCAGCTGCCTACAACTGCTGTAGGCTCGAATCCCACCAGGCTCAAGGTTGACTCAGCCTTCCATCCTCTCGGGGTAGGTAAATTGAGGACCCAAGATTGTTGGGGGCAATAAGCTGACCTTGTAAAAAATGCCGCTTAGTAATAAGCAGGCATATACAATGGAATGAAGGCTATTGCTGAGCACACTGGGTTGCATCCCCAAAATTGTAAGCCGCCCTGAGTCTTCGGAGAAGGGCGGCATATAAATGCAATTAAAAAAAATTGTCTTCAGACAACACTTGTGCCCTTGGCCAACAAATGGAGATGAGCACCATGCCCTAGAACCAGATATGACTCACAGGGAAACCTTTACTTTTGTGTAATCTCCATTGATTTAAGCAGATGTTGTGTAGCCCAACATATCTCAGAACCTGAGATATGTTGGGCTACCTTTTTAAAGCTTTCACCTGCCATTTTTCATTTCCATGACTCAGGTTTGAGCATTAAAAACGATGATAACAACAACTGAACACTACATTTATTCCATATCTGTAGTTAAATTGTACTGAGCCACCCCCTTGGCACAGCTCAAAGCAGAACTGCCCTCTGTGATTGAATAAAAATGCTTTATAATGCATTTGAAAAGATTCCATAGGGAACTGAAGGTAGCCCTTGACTGACAACCATTGATTTAACGATGAGAGTTTACAACGAAAAAAGTCCCATACAACCAGCCTTCTTGTTTGTGACTATCGCAATATCCCTATGGTTGTGTGATCCAAATTTAGGTGCTTGGCAACTGGCATGTATTTACAATGGTTGCAGCGTCCTGGGGTCATGTGTTTGCCGTTTGCAACCTTCCCAGCTGGTTTCCAACAAGCAGTCAATGGGGGGAAACTGGATGCGTTTAATGACGTGACCGGCTTAATGACTGTGGCAAAAAAGGCTCTAAAATTGGGTGTGACTCACTTAACAACTGATTTGATGGCAGTGGAAATTCTGGTCTCAACTGTGCTTGTAAACTGAGGACTACCCATAATTTCAAATATTTTGCTGTTTGAAATAGAAAAGCCAATGGTGCCCGGCTCAAAGCTACAATATATCTGGTGTTTATCTCTGGTTTCCAGCCAAAAGCAACCGTTGCAAACAATGGCAAGCACAAAAACTGTAAAATCAGGCCAGTCATGAGATGACCCGATTAATGACCAGCAGGATTTATAACTGTAATCCCGGCTCAATTACTGTCGTAGGTCAATTATTACCTATAGCAGGGATCCCCAATGCCCCCCTCCTGGTCCGTGGTTTGGGACCGGTCCATGGTATGCTAGAAACTGGGCCGTGCAAACAACCGAAATCCCATCCGTGGGATATGGGCCGCACACGAAACCATGTTCCCTCCGGTCCATGGAAAAACCTCTCTCCACGGAACCGACCCCTGGTGCCCAAAAGGTTGGAGGTCACTGACCTATAGTTTAGGGGACTGGCACAGCATAGACCCAGATTAAGGCTCAGCTTTACCTATAGTAATTCATGGAATGAATTTTGACCAGTCTCTTAACCCAGTTTATCTCATAGCATTGTTGTGGGGGAAAAAAGAGAGGACATGATCTACTATAGGTAGTCCTCGATTTACAATAGTTCATTTAGTGACCATTCGAAGTTACAACAGCACAGAAAAATGTGACTTATGACCATTTTTCACATTTACGACCATTGCAGCATCCCCATGGTCACGTGATCCAAATTCAAACACTTGGCAACTGATTCACATTTATGACAGTTGTGGAGTCCCAGGGTCACGTGATCACCCTCTGCGACTTTCTTGATGGGCAAGCAGGATTCACTGAACAACTGTGTTACTAATTTAACACCTGCAGTCATTCATTTAACAATGGTGACAAGAAAGGTCATAGAATGGGGCAGAATTCACTTAACCACAGAAACGTTAGGGCTCAATCATGGTCGTAAGTAAGTGAGGACTACCTCTAAATAAAAATAAACTATCGGGGGACTTACCTGCCAGAAGGAAATGTGACTATCAGTGTTGGAGTAAGTGGCAAGATACCGACCATCGGGTGCGAAAGCCACAGCTGTTATTGCCCCTTTATGGCCATGAATTGTCTAAGTAACAATAAGAAAGCAAGACAGAGAATTAGCATTTCATATCATATAACTTTACGCGATTGCAGTCCTAGGTTAATACATAATTTCTAAACAAGGTTACTCTTCAAACTATTGAAAGCTGTGTTGGTTATTTTACAGAACAGACAGGCGATGTAACATAAGCTTCAAAATTTACTGTTTATCTATCTCACTCTGACCCAACCTCACAGACCTCTGAATATTAGTTTCAAATACAGCAAACCTATAATATTTCAGGAATTTTTTGGGAGGGGGGAAGAAAACCACCCCCGTCTGTAGTGATTTTCCCTCATCATCCATGAATGCTGAATAAAGTGCCAGAACAGCATTGCTCCACCCTTTGATTTTATATCTATCTATATCTATATCTATATCTATATCTATATCTATATCTATATCTATATCTATATCTATATCTATCTATCTATCTATCTATCTATCTATCTATCTATCTATCTAATCTACCTACCTACCTATCTATATCTATATCTATATCTATAATCAAAGGGTGGAGCTAGCTGTTCATAATAAAATGCTGTTCCGGCACTTTATTCAGCATTCATGGATGATGAGGGAAAAGTATATATATTTTGCTGGCTTCGGTTCTCTTCATATCTTCCTCTCAAGGATTGAAACACAACGTTCCAAGCGAGGAACATTATTGTTGCTATTGAAAACGTTTGTTTGATTCATGCTTTGCTCAACGTAAGTTGCTTCGCGACAACTTCCTCATGGTAAGGCGCTGCAGCAGGACACGGGGAAGACTCAGCAGAAATGCCAGGAGGCCGTACACGCATGAGCGGGTCTGCTTTTAATGCACTGAACATTCTTTTTACGCATGCTGCAAGCTGACCTTTCGGTCAGATGGGTCAACTGTCTTGCGGTGAGAATATCTGTGCAGGGCTTTTAGCAGACTGTGTGATTCAAAGAGCTAGTTGCAGCCCTAGAACAATCAGCTAACCACAGTGAATACCTAATATTACCCATTTTGTAAAAAGCTAAGCCAAAACGAAAATAGAAGCGAGTTATATTTCATGAAACATACCACAGAGGGGACAAGCAAAGTGGATTTATGGATTACTTTGCTTTGGCATATACAGTACTGCAAAAATGTGGATATCACGCCTGCAAATGTTTGTCATTCTGCAGACAAAATCACCTTGGTATTAATTTATTTTATTCATCCATTTTATGTGGTTGCTCATTCATCAAGCAACTCAGGGAAGTTACCAAGTTGAAGAAAAAAAGTGCAATTCATAAAAAGAACCACATATGTAACCTTGGAATCAATCATTCAAGTAACACAGACTAGCACATACTAATGACTATTGTAACAACCTGACCAAATGCTTTACAGAACAACCAGGACATTAAGTTATTTCTAAAGGTTAGGGCTAACCTGGGGACAGGTCCAGCAACAGAAAAGGCACGTCCCCTGGGTCACATTAAATGGAACTTTTTAACAGAAGGGGCTCGAAGAGCTTCGGTAGCACAGTGGTTAGAGTGCAGTACTGCAGGCTACTTCTGCTGCCTGTCGGCTGTCTGCAATGTGGCAGCTCAAATTCCACCAGGCTCAAGGTTGACTTAGCCTTCCATCCCTCCGAGGTCAGTAAAATGAGGACCCAAAATAGTTGGGGGCAATATGCTGACTCTAAACCGCTTCGAGAGGGCTGTAAAGCACTATGAAGTGGTATATACGTAAGTCTAAGTGCTATTGCTATAAATCTGATTTTATCTTGTTGAGAAGGCAGAAATAATTAGAGATAGATGATCAAATATCTTGAACCCATGACCCCATTGTTAACTAGTGCAATTTAGAAAATAATGGGGTTTATATGGGTTGGGTATACCATGATTTCCCACTGCACTTTGCTGCATTAGAATAGAATAGAATAACGAAGTTGGAAGGGACCTTGGAGAGTTGGAAGGGACCTTCTAGTCCAACCCCCTGCTCAGGCAGGAAACCCTACACCACTTCAGACAAATGGTTATCCAATCTCTTCTTTAAAATTTCCAGTGTTGGAACATTCACAACCTCTGCAGGCAACTTGTTCCACTGATTAATTGTTCTCACTGTCAGGAAATTTCTCCTTGGTTCTAGGTTGCTTCTCTCCTTGATTAGCTTCCACCCATTGCTTCTTGTCCTACCTTCATGTGCTTTGGAAATAGGTTGACTCCCTCTTCTTTGTGGCAGCCCCTGAATTAGTTGGACTTCTGGACTACGTTAGGCTTCTAAGAGGTCGCCAAGGTGTACGTGATAAGCAGAGCCTCCCAATGCAGGAATGGGTGACATTGGCAAACAAGATGGATTTGGTCAAAAGCCTTCCTAGCCATAGCTGCCATATGTTCCTTGAGTTGAACTGTGTTTCAGTTTTGTCTGAGGCAGCGTGGACTCATTTAGAACTAGAGATGACCAGTCTTCAGGATAAGACAGCTTCAAAATCTCTGGCCATTTGGTTTTGCTAAGACTGATCCTGAGCATGTTCTTCTCCCTCTAGATTTCCACGGAACTGAGACAGAACCTTGAGGGCATTACTTGGATATTTACCACAGAGAGAACATTCTTCCCCTTATTGTTGTATTAGGACTTCGGCTAATTTCAAACAGCCATCATTTTACCAGTCTGGTTTGGCAGCTCTAATACCAAATTCTGATTTAACAGGCAGAAATAATAATGAATTAAGTCTTACTTTTTACGATGGAATAAAAGTTGAGACAAAGGAAAGGAGCATGCCTGCTTTGACAAAATTTACAAAATAGTTGTCAGGATGCAAAAACTATTAAATTAGATTTGTTTATGCCTAAGTGATAGATGCTTTTTGAAACACTGGAGAGATGACAGACAGGTAGAATTTATCTTTTGGGTGGAGGTGGCGATATTCTTTTTGCTGCCAAATATGTGTCTTACATAGTTTGTTAGTAGAGTCTGTTTCGTAAGAGCTGAATCTATGCGCTGCTGTGACCACAGGAAAGCTCAAGGAACACTATGGACTTGCAGCATTTTTCGTTCAGTTGGCAAATGAGAAGATGGTCTTTTTATGTTCATAGGACGTAAGTTGCAGATATAAGCAGGAAAAAAAGGGGCTACTGCTATGTAGAAATTACGACTTCCGCCAAACCAAAGCTGCCTAACGCTACCAGAAGTATAACTTCAGAATGGAAGCTTCAATAGGCATATTGCACAGTTGCAGAAATGTGACAATTAACATTTGGGATTCCACATCACTGCTGCAACTGAGGCCCGAGGAGCAGTCATATTGTATTTTCATCAAATACACAAACCTTAACTTGTTATTGAATGGGTTTTCACTCATATGGCCACACAGTGGGGACCTGGCTCTTTCAATAGCTTAGAAAACTTCCACTTTGTGGCAGTCGCCATTGTCTGTAAGATCCTGTTTTAACAGAATGTCCATCTAATAATAGATACCCTTATTACCCATTGCCAGATTAAGATTACAGAGTACTGAGTGTTAAGATTAACATTGCTTCCTAAAATAGACACAAATAAGATGTGTGACATTTGTTCTTATGTAATTTCAATGGGTTAATGATG
This sequence comes from Naja naja, assembly GCA_009733165.1. Taxonomy (NCBI): domain Eukaryota; kingdom Metazoa; phylum Chordata; class Lepidosauria; order Squamata; family Elapidae; genus Naja; species Naja naja. The sequence continues at coordinate 292,368,982 of CM019149.1, forward strand.
CTGTCAGCAAAAAAGCTGTAATTCTGTATTCATCCTTGAAAACGTTCTGTTTTCATAATGTCTGCTACTGAAGATTATCACTTTCATGTGGAGCTTACTGTTCTTCAAAGGGACACCGAATAAACAATTGAAAAGTTTAGTATTTGTTTCATTTACCTCATTTCAAAGTTCTCCACATGTGATTTTCGAAGTATGAAAAAGTTATTGACCCATAGACCATCACTTAAAGTGATAACCACTTCATTGAACTATGTGGGCTATTTTAAGCCTGTCCTGCCCTACATACTGTAAATTTCACAAAACTCTGGCTCCTTGATCTCTATGAATTTCTGACCACTTAGGGTTTTTTTAAAAAAAATATTATGCTTATCAGTCTGGAAAAGATGGCAGCAGTCTTTCCAAAGCTCTGAGACTCTACTGCTCAAATTCAGAGGCAAAATATTGAAATAAGATGATTTAGGACAACAGTGACTCTTTCGAAGAATGGGTCTCTTATTAAGAAGTCACAAAGAACCCAAAACAATATCCAGAGATCTGCAGATCTCGGTGGCTTTGGCTGAAGTCAAGTATTCATGATTCCATCCCCACAAAAAACACTGAATAAAAATGGGATTTAAGAATAACAACACATTTCTTACAAAAATGCTTGCCATTGTTACACAATTCATTTTTATTTTTTTATTTCACCAGGCACTTTCCAGACAATTAATGTTTGCCAATAAAGATTCTTGGATAATTAAACGGCAAGAATGAATACTGTACTCTAGACTCTAGAAAGAGTGTAGAGAAGAGCAACAAAGATGATTAGGAGACAGGAGGCTAAAACATATGAGGAACAGTTGCAGGAATTGGGCATGTCTAGTTTAATGAAAAGAAAGATTAAGGGTGACTTGATAGCAGTGTTCCAATATTTGAGGGGCTGTTAAAGTAGAAGGGGTCAACCTATTCTCCAAAGCACGTGAAGGTAGGTTTACGTAATTTTGGGGCTTTAATAATAATATTAATATTAATTCGGCTTTAATTTAATATATTTTTAAGTAACTTATTGTTGTATTCTATTTTAGTTGTGAGCCGCCCCGAGTCCCTCGGGAGAGGGGGCGGCATATAAGTCAAATAAATAAATAAATAAATAAATAAATAAATAAATAAGAAGCAATGGATGGAAAATAATCAAGGAGAGATTCAACGTAGAACTAAAGAGAAATTTCCTGACAGTTAGAACAATGAATGAGTGGAACAACTTGCCTCCAGAAGTTGTGAATGCTCCATCATTTAGAGGTTTTTAAGAAGAGATTGGACAGCCATTTGTGTAGAATGATATAGGGTTTCCTGCTTGAGCAGGCGATTGTCTAGAAGACCTCAAAAGTCCCTTCCAACTCTGTTGGAACCAACTCTGTTACTGTCCTTGGTGTAAATTGGTATGTATTTTGACAAGTTCATTCTTAGTAATTTATTAAACCAATATGATTTTTTAAATATCTGCAACAAAAGTATTTCTATTTTCTTGAGGATTCTGTTCTGTGATAAAAGCTCAGCAGAAGAATGTATTGAGTAGCTGCTTGCATGTTAAATGTCCCATCACTGAAAATCTAAGCAAAGCAAAGCAAAATAAGGTAAAATTAAATAAAAATCAGCAGTGAAAACAAGTCCCTTTAGTCTGCAGCAGCAAGAACTTGGGGCTCCATTTATATCTCACAAAAAATTAAAAAACAAAAAACAAATTAACCAAACAAAACATGATAAACAGTATATTTTAAATATTCAAAGGATTTATTCTTCAAATAAGATCAAATGGACCTAAGAAAATAATTAGCAGAAAATAACAATAGAGTTATAAAATAAGATTAAAAGCCATGCAGTTTGAAAAAATTAGGAAGATGACAGCCTTGATGCTTGGCACCAAAAAACGTAGGTAGGCATTTCTCTGAAAAGGCTGTTTTACTGCTGTGATGATTAGTTTACATGTCAACAACAATCTATATATTAACAAGAGTCTACATTTGTTATTGTTGCCTTATTAATAGGTAACGTCATTATTTTTAAGGAAACTTCATTGCAATACTTCTAAGATTCAATAACAACAATTGGAACATGCTGATATTTATATTTATTTGTTAATTATTTTTATAGCCCACTGTAATTCCAAATGGTAGGTGGTTTATAGAAAGTAAAATTAACAATTAAAACAGCCAGGGTTGACTTAACGTAATAAAACATACAAAATAAAGCATGATCATTGCATCATCACCCAAAAAAGGAAAAAGATTATTAGGATCCATCACATTCAGGATTCAGGTTTAGGCCTGAGACAGAGGCAGAAGATATTGGATATTCTCTCTCCCTCCCTCCCTCTCCCTCTCCCTGATGGCGTGTGTGTGTGTGTGTGTGTGTGTGTGTGTGAGAGAGAGAGAGAGAGAGAGAGAGAGATATTTTGTATTTACTACAGTCAATATGTAGAAACTAATTCTTTTCATTCATAAATGTGTCAATTAAATGAAAAATGTCTTTCTGTCTGTCTGTCTATCTATCTATCTATCTATCTATCTATCTATCTATCTATCCTATCCTATCCTATCCTATCCTATCCTATCCTATCCAAGTGACAGTTCTTGAATGAAATAAACCACTTTAATTCTAAGCGCATTTACAGAAGCAAAAATTGGTATCTGGTTTCACTGGAACCTCCTTTCCATTTATTTGTCTTTAATCTTACTACCTCAGAATTACACATTCACAAGAAAAACAGAGGATCTATGAGGAGGATCATACCCTTATACTTTATCATTTATTATGTATCTGTTTCTCAGACTTGTGAGAAAGGCTAGATTTTTTAAAAAATCCTTTTTAAATGAATATATTTTGATCTTTTTAAAATTGTTACCAAAAGGCTTATTATTTTGTATTAGCTATCAGAAGTTATTTTGTATTAAAATATATGTCTGCATGATTTGATGTCCAGCATACAAAGAGAGAAGAGAGTGACCTTGAACAGCAGTGTATAAAAATACATTTATCACTGAAATGGCATGCTGGCTGTCAGTCAATATATGCCTCTCATTTGTTCAGCAGTTCTCCTGCTGTGATTCCCTCATTACAATTTGCTTTTACTTCCTGGGCAAATGACAAGCTGAAAATGAGGCAGCATCTTTGTTGGCCAAATTTAATACAGAAAAAAAAATTAGACAACAGCTGCAGCCATCCAAGTGGCTATGGCGCGCTTCACAAAACGTTATCTAAATTGTACAGTTTGTATACAACTCTGAGTGTTACATGATGCTAAATAGAAAAGGACCGAACGTGTTCTATATCCTCTAAACCCATCACATTTTATTAAGTTATTTACGTTGATCTCTTTAAAAAAAAATCAATGCAGCCTATTTTTCAAGTGCAGCAGACATTTACAAAGATTTGATTTACATTCGCAGTTTAAGAGGCTCGGACATCTTTTCTGTTTCCAGATATTTCATGATGACACCACCAAAAATTAATATGGCAGCAAAGTCAATAACACATTTTGAACAGTTATTCCTAATTAGGAGTGTTCACCTCTAAGTGGATGGAGTTAAGGCCTGGTTCACAGATTAAACTGTGGAGCATAAAATACTGTTCTACAAAAGGATAGATGCTATCTCTATCTGTAAAAATGAATGTATGATTTGTGGTTGCATCTTTGTTTGTGAAAAAATCTTTATCCGCCTTTTAAAAGCAAGCTGAAATATTAAGTGATCTTTATTTAGAGAAATAAAAATACATAACTACTATTTAAAAAAAAATATGCCGAGGGTAACAACTTTTTATGTTATTGGCAAAGAAATAAGCCAGGCTAGTTGATTCTATACATTTTAAAAGAAAATAATATTTATTTACTTGGTGCATAAACTCCTGTGGCTTCCATGACAAAAAAGATTTTCAGAAATATTACATTTAAATTTTAAGAAAATCTGAACTCTGGCAGTCTTGATTTTTTCCTGTTTTCTATAGCTTATGTTTGTATGATCACAGTTAGAAATGGAACAAAAAGGCACTTCTATATAATTGACTTTTAAAGAAGAATTCTGTGAGCTGTAAAATGTAGTTCAGACATTTTGTGCACAAACACAGCCAACAATTAAATACTTACAAGATTAACTGTCAAAATGTATCACTTTCACCTAATCAAGCAAGCTTCATGAGCTAGATGTTGTAAGTCTTTGTGAAAATATTTTTGTTGAATTAGAGAATTTCACACAATTGTCATTCTAATAATTAATATCAATCTGAAAAAGCACTATAAAAAACAACATGGAACACAGGAACATCAATACAATTTTGCATTTAGCTCCATCATCCGAATATAGTATTTTAAGTGACACAGAGAGAGAAAAAGTTAAATCAGGCATATTTCTGATAAATAAATATGCTTTATACACTTTTATTATCAATGTCTTGGAACATCATTTAATAATTTAAGACTTAAGCAGGATAAATTATTTACAGAAAAAAATATGGATAGTTGTATAATAATATTCCTGTTCTTTAAATGTGAGGCGTTTCTCTAAAATCAATATATCCATAATAAAGCCCACCCAAAATAATTTAATTGATTGATTATATGCCATCAGATTGGCATTAACTCTTAAGAGACCACATAACTAAAATTTCTCCATGAAAATCTGTCCTTTACCAGATAGTACTAAACTGTGTTTATATATATTTTTTCATAATTGTCCCTTTGAAACTTCTATAATTTCCCACAAAGATCGGTATGATACAGGCTTCTTAAAATCCCACATTATCATTTATATTGTTTTAAGAAACTGTACCCAAGATTATTCTGTTAAAAACGTCTATATATGCCCTTTGGCTGTACATGCTTTTAAAGTAGAGCAGCACCATTATCATTACATATTTTTATATTTTACTTCTTCAGGTAGATTTGTTTCCCAAGTTTAAAGACGTTTCAGAACAGCTGCCACTTTAAAATCAGAACCAGATCTACAACAACTTGAACAGTGAATCCACACTTTCCAAAAACATGAGCATAAAAGCTTCAGGGAAAAATATAAAATATGCATATGGCCCAGAAAATGATGCAGCCCATTCCACATTTTAAAAAGGTTGGATGTAAGCTTTTTCAACCGTTAGTAACCAGGTTTGCATGGTAAACTGATTTATTTTTTTTAAACCAGACATTCAGAAGCAGAGAATGTCTGGTATTAACCTGGTATTAAATTAATCAGTGTTAATCATGTAGCTGGGGATGTAGACTTTTTTTTAGGAAGGGGAAGGGCAATATTTTACTTTGGCACAAATCTACAGTCTTACCTCATTATAGATCCAAATATTTAAATATTGAACATTTAAAAATTGGCAGTTTGAAAATATAACTATTTGTAAAATAGTTGTCCTGAGTCCTTAGGGAGAAGGGCGGCATACAAGTCGAATAAATTATTATTATTATTATTATTATTATTATTATTATTATTATTAAAACTTAAAGCGAGGTGTCCTGAATTATTTTATGCTAAAGGTAAAACTGTGGAGGTACACACTGAATGTTGTGATTATTGTTTATATTAAGGAATTGTGCCCAAAGTAGAAAATTATGATTTCTTAAGAGGTGAGATGAATGAGCAGACCTTAGTGCTGCCAACTCATCTTCTGAGTCAGAAGTGCACAATACTTTTGAAAGGACATGTGTGAATATGTATTTCCTACTTTGGTGTCTTATTCAAAGAATTTCTTGCAATAACCTCTGTCTCAGGGATCAAGCTTGTAGGTTGTCATGTTTCACAAAGACATTCGTCACTGCAGAAGGAAAGAATACGTGGCCGTAAATGTTCAGCATCACTTAACCCATAAGGTCTGGTCAAGTGTTTTCCCATAAAGCAGAATGCCATTTTATTTACACAGCAATTCCAGCCATTTGCAATTAATCTCTTGGAGCAAATCAGTTTTCAAGGAGATATTCCAATAAATTCCCTCCTTTAAAAAAATCAATCTTATTTGTTTCTAACTCATTGTGAGGGAAGGAAGCATTTTAATTGAAGTTTCTTCTAAGCTCCAGAGACACACAGCAGTCTGAGGAATTAGAACACATCACCTGGATAAGATGAGCAAGGAGGTGTTTTACACCAAATTATTTTTTGCTTGAATTATAGCAGTGCTGCACCAACTCGGGCAACATACTTATGTCTTTAAATTGGAAGCTGTTAATTGACAGTCATAAAATCCAGTATTTGAAAAATGGATTCTATCCGAAAGGCTTCGTTTTTTAACAACTAAATCGCATTTACTGAACAAGTGAGACATTCAGGAAAGCAGCCAGCAATAGTTTTTCAATTCAACACCGCCAACCCCTCCAAATTTCTTGTCTGGATGGTGCCTCTGGAGAAACTTTTTTCTAAAAAATGTTATGAGTCCCAAGAATTTTTACTGAACAGTTCTATAGTTCTTTAGCAACACTAAGCTCTAATGTAGTGGTTCCCAAAGTGGGCGGTACTGCCCCATGGAGGGTGGTGGGATGTCTTAGGGGAGCGCTAACAGGCAAGGTGGCTGTAAGGGGGGCACTAAGAGGTGGCAGGGGGGCACTGGAGGTGGGTCCCTTGCAGGGCACAATTCAGGGGTGAGAAAAAATCCTGCCCCTGCTGCCGCATTCGGGGCAAGGCCCCGCAGGATCACCCCATTGACTTGTATGCTCCGGTGCAAGGGGCTCAATGGGGTGATCCTGCAGGGCCTCGCCCCAAACTCAGCATTGGGAAAGGAGAGCAAACCAGAGTGGCTTTGCTCTCCTTTTCAAATGTCCCCCCACTGCTGCATTTGGGGCGAGGCCCCGCAGGATCACCCCACTGAGCCCTTTGCACCAGAGCATGCAAGTCAATGGGGTGACCCTGTGGGGCCTTGCCCTGAACGCGGCGGCGGGGGGACGTTTGAAAAGGAGAGCAAAGCCACTCTGGTTTGCCCTCCTTTCCCAATGCTGCGTTTGGGGCGACGCCCTGCAGGATCACCCCATTGAGCCCCTTGCACTGGAGGCACCTGCCCAAGCAACTCCAAACGGAGTGGTGCACGAAGTCAATGGGATGAGCCTGAGAGAGGGAAAGAGAGAGGAAAGAGAGAGAGAGAGAGAAAGAGAGAAGAAAGAGAGAAGGAAGAAGAGAAAGAGAAACAGGACAGAAAGAAAATGGGACAGACAAAGAAAGGGGGGAATGGAAGGAAGGGACAGAAAGAAAAAGAAATAAAGAGGGAGGGAGGGAGGGAGGAAGAAGAAATATAATGAGATATCTATTCTAGGCCAATCACCTGCTCCAGCAGGGTTAGAAGGGAATGTGTGTGTGTGTGTGTTCTTGTAATTTACCAGTACATTTTGGTTTTGCCTTCTTCAGAATTGGCACTGTAATACATTGGGGAAAAGGAATTTTCTTAGGGTGGAGGTCTGGTCCAATGGATCCTGTTTAAAGCCTCAACAAAATGCGAGGGCTTCCTAATTTGGCCATGTTTCATCCACAAAACTTTTAATTAATAGAAGCCAAAGATGTTTCAATGTGCTGGCAAAGATACTGGCAAAGATGTTTCAATGTGGAAAAGGGCCTCTAAACTAGGCCTCATTTTTCCATCCCCCCTCTTTCTTTGTCCCTTTTTCTTTCTTTCCCTTTTCTCTTTCTTTTCTTCCTTCTCTCTTTCTCTCTCTCTTTTTTCTCTCTCTCTTCCCTCCCAGGCTCACCCCATTGATTTGGTGCACCGCTCCACTCGGACTTGCTTGGGCAGGTCCCTCCAGTGCAGCGGGCTCAATGGGTGGACCTGCGGCCGCACCTAGAATGCGGCAGTGGCGGTCCGTTTGAAAAGTAGAGCAAAGCCAAAGGTCGGTAATTTTTGCTGCAAAGAACCACAAAAGCTTCTGGGCTGTGCACAAGAAGGGACACACATGTCAATGCAATTCAGCAACATAAAATAAAATACAAATAAAACAAATCAACAAGAATTATGCAAAGTATCTCTGATTAGATTCTATTCACTTCTAGAATCTAATCAGAGATGGCTTTGCTGATTCTAGTCCAATGACCTGTTCCAGCAAGGTTAGAAGGGAGTGTGTGTGTGTGTGTGTGTGCATGGGTGTCAAAACTCCAAAAACAGGTCAAGTAGTTCTGGGGAGGCCAGTCATAAATTAGAACACTTGCTAAGCAACCGGTCATTAAGCAAGGACCACTTGTATTTGGTTTGCCAGTCACCAAACCATGCCCACCCAGTCATGTGACCAGAAAACCACACCCTCAAATTAGGCCACGACCACAGAATTTTTTTAAAAAATTACATTTATATGCCACCCTTCTCTGAAGACTTACAATTTTTTGGCTTACAATTTTTTGGGATACAACCCAGTGTGCTCAGCAATAGCCTTCATTCCATTGTATATGCCTGCTTATTACTAAGCGGCATTTTTACAAAGTCAGCTTATTGCCCCCAACAATCTTGGGTCCTCAGTTTACCTACCCTGAGAGGATGGAAGGCTGAGTCAACCTTGAGCCTGGTGGGATTCGAGCCTACAGTAATTGTAGGCAGCTGGAACTTAAGTGCAGGCATTTAACAGCCTGAGCCACCAAGGCCCTTCAAATTTGAATCCCACCCCTGGGTGGGGGGCATTGAGGGTGAGTTTGTAGCACCAAGTGGGCGGTGGACTGAAAGAGTTTGGGAACCACTGCTCTAATGCTTTCCTTGAACCCAGCTTAAGTAAATTATCATACCCTGCTTCAGGCACACTTTAATGAGGAGTGATGATGGAGGGTGGGGAGGGAAGGAAGCAGGATCAAGCATGATATCTATGGCTTTCTGGCATCTCATTGCCTCTGTGTGTAGAAGACTATGGAAATATTAAAAGAGGGTTCAAAATTGGTATGACTGCCTTCTTCCTATCCTTAAACATGGAGCTTACATGGTAGAAGAACGCCTGAAAGGCGCTTAGTTAAAATACATTTAATCTGGTGTCTGTTCTGTTTTCCAAGTCTAAACTATATGGGTACTGATCAACATAATCAATGGTTTATTTCAATATACAGTATCTTTATTTTGTGGCAGGTGGAATTTAACCGCATTTGCAATCAGATAAGAAAATTACCGGGGGGGTTCCGGGTTGAGCCTTCGCTATTGGGCTGAAGCTGCCTCGAGGGCGGCGGAGAAAGGAAAGCTGCCAGCCAGAGTGAGGGAGCATCTCCCCTTTTGGGTCTGGTCTTTTCCCTCCGAAGATGACAAGAAGCGGTGGTCAATATGGCCACCTCAAGAGAAGGTCTCAACTGGACTAAGATCGGTGCAGGAGGAAAGAAAGAAGTTGACAGCAGAGGAACCGGGAGTATCGGATGGTAAGATCAACAAAACACCCCGGGATTAAGATAAAGATGAGTTTTAAAAAAGAAGAAGAAGCGAGTGTCAAGTGAAGGAAAAATAATAAGTAAAATATCTTTGACAGCTATAAGGGCTTGAACCGGAAAGGAAGAAGCCGGTAAGAACTTAAGTTTGGGGCTCGAAAAATCCTGAATATTAAAATAAAAAAGGGAGAAGATTTAGTGTAACAGAAAGTGCCACTTTGTGGATAAAATTGGAATTTAAAGAAGAAGGAAAATATCTTGTTCCTTTGTGAATTGGAGTTGTTACAATTTTAAAGAGACACTGAAACAAAAAAGCAAGACCCATAGAAGGTGAAAGTTTGAATTAAAATAAAAGACAGACTGCTGGATTAGTTGGTGATATTGATATAGACTCTGGACTTGGGCTAAGATCCTAGAAAATTTAAAGAAGAAGAAATAAGGAAAATAAAACTTTGGTGGCCATCCAAGGAATTAAAATGGAATTTAAAAGTATGAAAGAACTGCTACAGGAAGTGACTGAACTAATTTGGCTCATTGCAGAAGACATGGGCATGGAAATGGCTGAACAAAGAACAAGAAGAAGGAATCTTGGAAAGGAGGAGCCAGCACAAGGGAAAGCCATTTTAAAGAGACAATTAATACAAAGATTAATACAAATAAAGGGAAAGGAAGGGTGGTTAAAAAAGAAACCTAAGAAAGTAATTAAAAGGGGAACATTTATGAAATTAGGCATGCTAGAAAGGTCCAGAAGAAAAGGAGCAGAAAGGCAAAAGAGAGAGGGGATTCAAATTGGATGGAGAAGGATATAGCAGGATAAAAGGGAGGAGAGGAACAAGAACAAGAGCAGAAGATAGAGAAATACGGGAATTATATAATGAAGAAAGAACTTCGTTTACATAAAGATAATGGTTAATGTATTAAGAAGGGGTTCTGCATGGAGAAGAGGGGTAATAAGAATATATTGTAATCATAAAATGTAAAACAATAGAGGGGTTACTGACAATTTTATTAGATGAAGGTTACACTTTTACTTTTTATTTATAAAAGAAAGGTAAATGTTGATTAGATAAATTGAATTAACTGAAATGATTTTGAAGATGTTTAAAAACCAGATTTGTCAGTAACCAAGGTTAGTTATTTTTACTATTATTTTGGAACTATAAACAAACTTTAGGGGGATGTGTTGCAGAACCCGATTGAAAAGAAATATAATGTTATGTAGCTTTTCTTTTCTTTTTTCTTTTATTCTATCTTTTGCTTTAAAGGGAATGATTATCACTATGTTAATATGTTAACCACTGAGGTGTCACTTTCAAAGTAGTAAAGGGGGGGCAAGTCTAGGTTTTCTTTTTATTCTTTTTTGTGTTAAAGCTTGTATTGATTTAGAATTATGGAGAGAATATGTGATGAAAAGGCAAATCTGACGGATAAAAGAAATATGTAAATGATAAAAGAGTATTAACAATGTGAAGATAGTTAAAGGATAGATATGGATAAACTTTATTTTCTATATGATGGGCAAACATATTGTTATTTTTAAGATATATAAACGTTTAAAAATATTTACAACTAATTTGAAATGAAATGGGGGTTATACAGATTGAGATTAAGATTTGAGACTAGGATTAATTTGTTTGGCCCTTTGTTTGCCAAAAAATGGAATGGAAGTAAAAATGGGATAAAATAGGAAGTTAAATGTCAAAAATGAATATAGAATTATTGTCATATTTGCATGTAAAAGTGATGACCCGGGAATATGCTGTCTACTGAAAAGAGCCTTATTTGAACCGTTAAAAATTGAATAAAACTTGTTTAAAAAAAAAGAAAAGAAAATTACCAGGGAATGTCTAAAACTAAAAATCAAGTGGTTGAATTAAATGCTTACTATTTCAGAAGTGAAACTTGGCTATCTAAACAAATTAGACCAGTAAAGCTCCTAGAGTAGAAGATATCCGGACACAAAATCTAGAGAAATACAGTTTGCTGAGTGAACATGGAAAATTTTGGGTGGTTTAAACATTAAACCACCATGTTTGTTTACATCATGGCTGTCAAACTCGTGGCCCGCAGGTTGGATACATCACACTCTGGCCAAGCCCATGCCCGGTATAGCGAAGGGGAAAAAAGTCAAGATATGTCACGTGATGATGTGAGTTTGACACCACTGGTTTACATGAACTTTTTAATCCAATTCTTTATGCCAGAACAAGCAATGATGTTGGATCAGATAAAATGAGCTGCAAATTATCTGTTTATTGTTGATTGAACGGGTCAAACCAAAAAATTTCCCCAACTGTTTAATGTACATGTTTAGATCCATAGGTCACAAATCAAAGGAAAAAGAACTAAAATGCTGTCTTTTGGATCCTAACTTCTATGAATGAGCTCAACACCATGTCTCCAATGCTCATTCCAACAAGACATGTACCTGTCAGAAGAACCATGAAATTGCACTATCCCTTCTTTTACTATTGTATTTGTACATGCATCATCATGACATGTCCATCAAAGGATTGTAAGAACCAGGATTCTACGTAAGATATTCCAATTCCTACATGTGAATAATAAACATTCTTCTTTCCTTCTTTTTATTATGTAGGCTAACTTTCTGGGTTTGAAAATAAGGAACAGGGCTGCCACTTTAGCCGATATTATGATAAAGAGCAATGATGGCATAGACTCCCATGCACCAAATGATTGAATCATTGAATAATTTCTGGCATTGCGCTGCTATATTATGCAAATACACTCTTAAAATACTATTTGACCCAAAGAGTTTCTTGCCTACGGGCTGTTTTTTCCCCTGAAGCCATCAATTAGGGATTGCCACCCAATTACCATCAAACTTCTTGGAAAATATTAACTCCAGGATCTGCTCTTGGAAATAAATAAGGTACTTAACTCTCTATGCCTAACTTCAGTAAAGCTACCACTCCACTGATAAGATTGAAATTGGCACTTCTGAGCTTGCTATGCTGGTTGTGTAGCTTAGTTCCAACAGACACATGCTAGAAATAGCAGTCACATGAATAAGAAACTAGAAGTTCCACACCAGCGTTAACGAGTTAACTGAATAGCTAATGTCTAGTGCTGGCTAAAGTTTACTTCCAAACCAAGCCAATATACAAGAACCTATCCCCTGATTTTATTTTAAACATAGCAAGCAGAAGATTAAATATGTCACTTTTTCCTAGCATGGTTAGGAAAACCTTTTGTTGCACTTCAGTTAATCTTACAACTCAAGATTCTCCTGATGGTTTCTACGGGACAACCTGAAAAAAATATCACATTTTGTTAATAAGCAAATGCTACCAGCTTTTTACACAACTGGGTATCAATTTGTTTTTCACCCTAGAACAGCCAAGCATGTTGGAAGCAGAAGCCAAGGATGTGCATGGGGTCTAACAGAAAGGTGCTCTCTACTATCTAATGATGTCCACTGGGACAACATGCCAGAGTATTGCTGAAAAAAGAAGTACAGTAAATACTGACATTAAGTTTTAAACCTGGAATGATATTTGTATCTTGCTGTGCTCTCTCATTCTCCTGAAAACTCATTTTTTTTTGAAGATTTTATTTTGAGACGGTGACGGCTTTAAACTTTGGAGCACTTTTCACAAAAGTTATGTAATTACTGGTTTTTCAGTGTGCTGCCTGACAATATTCCATTTAAAAAAAGAATACTGAAAAGAAGACGTGGGTAATTATTAGCTTGCTTTTTCTGAGCTGCTTTTGATTTTAAAAATTCAAAGGGACTTCTATTTGAAAAGCAGAAATGAGCTTGGCTCTTAGCAAGCTTCAGTGGGAAAGCTAAGTTGCTCTCTATACTTTAAAAATTTAAGCTAATCACCCCCAAATTGACATGATCGTGATCACACATCACCAATCTCAGCCTGTTGGTTCTGCTTGGCCCCTACTACATCTGGCCAGTCAAGATCATGAAATCTGTTTTTGGGTTGCACAGTTTAAGCACAGTACAGGCACATGTCTCAAGTTGTTTTTCACAATCCATGTATGATAGCGTGGAAAGAACAATCATTGCTTTCTATGAGTCTATTATTTGGAACCCTGACACAATCCTTAAATGAAGTGGACAAAGCAAAGGAAGAGCAAAGGGTATTGGAGAAGGGAAATATTATTCAACCATTTCCAACTTTTTTTCTCCTTAAGGACTAAATTAAGCAATTTAGGAAGAAAGATTGTTCATTTGTTCTGCATCAATGTTCTGCGTTTTGAGTATTGTTTAATTTCTTCAAAATAATCACAGTAATATTTAACATGTAGGATTTACATGTTGAAGGCAAGCAAAGCAGCTTGTACGATTGCATTTATACATTGTCGCCCCTGATGATTTCATTTTCGGCGTTCAGCATTCAAATAAGTTTTACTTTCGATTGTGCTGATTAGCGTTTTGGAGCAATTTCAAATATAACTTTTGATGCACGGATTAAAATGTAATCTCACTGCAATCTCATAGCATCACTTGAAAACCAGTTTGGAAACTTTCCAAGAAGTATTCAAAAAGAATTCCAAAACAGATATCCAAGGTTCAGGTGTGCATCGGTGTAATGAAGTCCTCCGTTTGCTTTTTGGACGTGATAGAATGAATACCCAATTATTAACCACAAAACGCAGCATCTTGTTCCTTAAAGGTGCATCTCCTCAACCATTTTCCATGTTCTCGCAAGTTGCCTTATAACGAATATGACAGAATTTACATTCTAAACGTCATTTCCAAATGACCCAACATTTTTTAAAAACCTTATAATGTTATTTCTTTTTAATCAACATCAACTAACAATTCATCTGTGTTTCAAATAGGCCACTCAAAAATACACGATTAGCAGATTTTCTATATTGGTTTGTTTTTATCCCTAGCATTTTCCCACAAGTTCCGAGTCAGCTTTATTTTTCCAGGTCAACTGGGTGTTGATCCTTAGAGTAATAGAATAAGAAAATTCAAATTCAGTTTATAACAGTGGCTCCCTCAAGGGGAAGATTGCTGTAGATTTATTGCATTGATCCACAGTATTCAAATATTTTGTTACAATTAAAAGAGCAGTAACACTGCCACATTAAAGACAGATGAGACATCTACAGTTGTAACCAGTAGTCTCTGCAATATAGTTTTAGCTGGATGCTCTTTGTTGGCGTAGCTATGGATACAACACAAAACAAAACAAAAACAAAATCTAGAAAATTGTACTCTCAAGTAGCAATAGCAATAGCACTTAGACTTATATACCGCTTCACAGTGCTTTTACAGCTCTCTCTAAATGGTTTACAGCAGTGGTCACCAACCAGTGGGCCGGGGACCACTGGTGGTCCACGAGAAAATTTTGGTGGTCCGCAGAGAAATGTCACCCCCAAAGCATTCCCCCAAAGCAATTAATCCAGGCTCCGCGGGAACACAAGGCTGTGCCACCCACATGGCCTGTGTGAACACAAGGCTTGCATCGCTTGCATTGCGAACAACACGAGGTAGTGAGGGGAGAAGGGGAAAGGGCGGAGGGGGGAACTTGCCCCACATGTCCCATGCACCTGGCCTGGCCACCGGGCTGCTTCTTTCCACTTCTTTCTTCTTCTGTTTTTGGCTGCATGCAGGAAAGCAGCAAAAGTCTTTCTTTCTCTCCCCCAAACTCTGCCAGAAATGAGTCTTTGGGACCCTGCAAGGCATCTTGCTCCAAGAGGCCAGTGCGACCAGTCTCACAAAGACTTATTTCTGGCGGAGTTTGGGGGAGAGAAAGAAAGCTGCTTCTGCTGCTTTCCTTGCATGGAGCCAAAAGTCTCTCTCCCCCCCCCCTCGAGAACGGAGCTGGAGATGGTATCCTGTGATCCCAAATAAAGAATGATAGATCAGTAGGAAAACGGGGTGGGGAATTTTCCTGCAGACTTTTTTTGGGATTTTCCCAGGGTCTCTGGTCCACAGGATTTAAAATTATGAGTTTGGTGGTCCCTGAGGTTCAACAGGTTTGCAACCTCTGGTTTACAGAGTCAGTATATTGCCCCCCACAATCTGGCTCCTCATCTTATCAACTTCAGAAGAATGGAAGGCTGAATCAACCTTGAGCTGGTGGTGAGTTTTGAATTGCCAAATTGCAGGCAGATGGCAGTCTGCAGTACTGCATTCTAAACACTGCACCACCGCAGCTCTCTAGTAGATGCATTTAAGCATGTCCAAGTTTGATTGGGCCTAAGTATTTGTAGCAGAAAAAATGTTGAACAAAGTTCTCAAAGCCAGCAAAGGATAATCATGAGTGAAGTTGGAGTCTGGAAAATTGATGCAAACAGCCTGGAAAACACTTCAATTAACATAAACCATAACAGAGAAGAGCATTCTCATCCCCATATGTAACAGGATAGCAAATAAGATATGCTGCACAGTTAGAGTCAATATCATTTTTTCAGTGTTTCCATCCACTTCCCTCCAGGTTCAACATGGTGAAGCTTTAGAGTCAACACAGCAAGCAAAATGTAGGTGCAAAAAGCATGTGCATAGGAGAAATATTGTTATTGTGGGAAGCCCCACTCCCTCCTAGAAGAATGAAATATTTTGGGGAATATTAAAAAGGCAGGATAGAATATTTCCCCTAAAGGAGGAATAAAAAAATCTAAAGGGAGGCAGAAACCAGCCCCAGTTTCCCTGCCCCAAGCAGAAACTGAGGAGGCCAGCTTTTTGAAATGCAGATTTGGTAATCCATTCAGAAAGGCTGAGTCAAGACTTGCTGGTCTAAGACCGTAATAAAGTTTTACTCTATTCTAAGGCTGAGTCAAGACAGAAACTCAGATAAACAACAAACAAAAGGTTAACAAAATTAGCTCAGACAAGCACCTAGGATTTGCATTTCCCCTTTTGCCTATAAAGTCAGCTATGACCCCTACATAACCCCTACATGACATAGGAATCTGACAACAGTCAATAAAATACATGTTCTTGCACAGGAACCGGAAGCTCAAATACAAAGCCCAAAGAAGGTATAAAACCCACCCTTCTCCACTCCATTTTGTTAGATGCCCAGAATCACATGTGGTTTGGTGGTTCTGCTTCATCAGTAAAAAGAACCTTTCTTTCCAATCAGCCTCCAGCCTCCATGTTTTCTCCAGTGCCTTTCTCCCGGCTTAGAATTGGACTTGGATATTTCTTCCAACATTATCAACCATTTATTGGGCCTGCCTCTTAAATCCAACGTCTTTAAACCAGGAGAGTCAGGTGTAGATATTTAGACAGATACGTGTATATATATTCAAAAGACACACATATAATGGATCAGCTGGCTATCTAGCTCCTTTTGCAACAGCTTTGCAAAAATATACCTTCTGAAGGTGAAAAGCAAAATAAGAGAATACAAACACTTCTGTTCCCTTAAGGGAACCCAAAGCCCCTTGAAGACAACCCTTGTAACTTTCAAATGTCATGTCTAGAGAAATATCATAGGTCATCCATTAAAAGAATAGAAAATAAGCTTGTCATAATTTTAAAACGTAAACACAGGTGAAAATCCAACAGAGGAAAGCACACATAAAACAACAAACTCATCAGTGTCATTACCAATTTCCTATAAATTCTCCACTGGGTGCAGAAGATATAATTGGAGAAGCTGCATTTCTTAATAGACAGATAGTTAACTTACTACTGACCAGGCTGAGTAGCAGTGGATTTCCAAGATTTGATGGGTGGGTTATTCCCAATGTTTGACAAAGAAGTCACATTATTTGGAGGCATCTTATAAGCTTGGTAGTAAATGAAGCACACGTGGATATGGGGCAAGGCTACCTTTTACCATCACACCAGCCTTACCGGGAAGGCTATACGTTTTACAAACTTGATTATTAGCACCCAGTGAGATTTGAGTTTGGGAGTTCTGTTTAATGCCACTACTGGGAGAAAAAGACATATTCAATTGCATTTATCCCCCAGTTTTCACTGGATTTATTTACAAAATTTATTGAGTACCCAATCCAGCTACTATTTTTTTAAATGATTCCTTGACAAGAAAACAACAACAAGCAGTTATTGCTAATGTAAGTAGGAAAATAAAGGCACATATCCATGTGGTCAGTTCATTACAGCAGTACAATTTTTTTAATTTGAACTAGATTTGGTTTTCTTTTATACTGAATGATGAAAAGGATCTCTCTCTCTCTCTCTCTCCATACAAAGTGAAAGTCAAACACAAAAAGACAACAGAAAAATATTAATGAGAACTGCAGAATTCGTGCCAAAGCGTTTAGCAAAAACCTTGACTACAGAAAGATGACACAAACAAACGAACAATCATGTTACTCTGAAATTCATAAATAAATTGTTTGTGTAAAAGGCACCAAAGCCTATAATCATTGATCTATTAACACGTACCAAGAAAAAAATTCAAAATAATACAGGGATTTTGCAGGGATTTTTCCTAAGCTGAAGTCCACAAACATGTTGCAATAATATCAGTAGCTGTGATGCTGTATGTTTATCATGAGATAATCACACCCCTGGAGGATTAAAGGCACTCAGCTGAACCTTGTGCCTCTGAACACACTTGGGGTGCCATTATCTGATGATAACCCTACTCTCTGTCAAGCCTTATTGCTTAATTAGGGTTTATGAAGGTGATAACAAGAGTAAAAAAAATCAGATGAACACCACCCAAGACTACTGATACCTTAATCAACTTAAATCTAGCAGCTGAAAATAGACATGACCAACAAAAAGCATATAATCACTTAGTAGTAATTATGTTCTATAGAAGAATGCATCAGCTGATAAGTGATGTGGAAATTCCCACACTTAATCATTTGTTCAGTCAATGGTTTTGCGAAAGGAAATTTAATGTGCACTTAAGAAAACATTAAGGCAGCCTCTATGGGCAAAAATGAATTCTCCTAATCCAAGGTTTAAGCAAAAAGGGGTGCAAGAGAAGAACATTCAAGAGCACAAATAGACACACCTCAGCATCAAAAGTGCAAAAGCAAAAATGTTTCTGAGCACACAGAACATTGTCTGTCAAAAATCTAGGCCTTTTGTTAGTGTTCTGTAAAGTCTTTTCTTATTTGCAGATGGAACACGCTCGCGGATCTGGTACACTTGGAACTGCTTTCCAATTCACAGCGAAACATCAATTATCTTTATCAAACAACAATATCTCATCGCAGTCCATTATCAAGATGGAGTCTTATTTTAACTGGACTGCAGCCCTATCTGTATATCAAGGCAGGCCACGGTGGCAGAGAGTGAGTGAAAGCCTGTGAAATAATCAATAATAATAATCAAATTGTGGCCGACAGGTTGTGAGGATGGAAGTTTTTGATGAAACCTCAACCTTTCCGTGTGTGTGTGTGTGTGTGTGTGTGTGTGTGCAGATGATAAGGTTTAACCTTTACAATACCTGATAACTATGACTGAGAAGAAGCAGCCCACCATGCATATAAGAGAAGCTGGACGTTCAGGAATTGCATCATTTGACTGAACAGCATTCTCTGTACGTTCAGGACTAAGGAGAGCTGTATCAACACAATAATAAACCACACTGCAAAGTATTTCGGTGTTGATTTGGGTGGGATTAACAACCCCCAAAGACAATGTAATAGTGTTTTAATACTATGAATTGGTTTAGCAATATGCCTAAAAGTTAGAATCCAGACAGTTATGATATTGAGATTTCTCCGTGGTTTATAATAAAAAATAAAACCGAAGAAAGTGAAAATAGCCAAGAGTAGCCAAGAGCTATTCAAAATAACTAACCACCCAGAGTTGCTTCTGGAGCAGATGGGAGGCCCATTAATCTATGAAATAAATAAAAATAAAAGCAAACAAATGGATTTATATTGATAGTGAGAGGGGCAGAATATTAGTTAATTAACCAAATAAACAAATAAACAAAAGCCAGTCGGGATTTTTAAAAGACTACAGATATGCTCAGACTGGTAGTAAATGAACCCAAATTTTCACAGTGGTGTCATTAAGAGGGAGAGTCATATAGAAAGAGGCATTCCCTCAGAGGTTGCATTACATTTTGTGGCTTTAAGGATTTTTAAAAATGCGCTAATTGTTTCACCCAGAAACCAATAGACAAAGCATGTATGCTTTTGGCAGATGTACAACATGACCCCTTTAAGATCTTCCAGAGACCGATGTGATCAGTCTATGCTCAGTTTACTGTCATTGAAACTTCTGGAATGAGACACATAGGAAGCTAATTACAATTATAGTAATCAGATCTGGAGATTATCAGTTTGTGCTATTATTATTTTTTCTTGTATACTAACTCAAGAAGGTTGGGAAAGCAAGTTCTTACACTGTCACAAGAAAGCACTTGATACCAAATCAGTCTGTGAGCAAAACAAGAGATGGGTGGACAGTGACCTATAGTTCCATACATTGCTTAAGTGGGAGAAGGACACACAAGAATTTGAACACTGGTGTCTCTATAAATAGAACTTGCATTGTGCTTGATATACTACAGTTGATGTAATATGTGATGGCCTTATTCATTTTGCCAGAATAAGCCTATTTATCAAAATCTTGTAGTTTTGTAATTTCTTGCCAAGGCTGACACTGTTAAAATTGTTCCTGGCAAATGCCCCACTCAAGAAATCCAGATAGTAATGCTCTTTTGGGGACAATCCAAATCACCCCATTGTTTGGAGATTTACCATCTCTCTGCATACAGATAATCTCTTATCTAATCCTTTATTAAGTGGGCAGAATACAGTTGGACACCATTCCCTAAATATATGACAGAAATCAGATTTGGGTATCATCAGCATACCGACAACACCTAGTAGGATTTCCTACAATCTCTTTTTATCAGTTGCATGTATGAAAGCACTATCAAAAAGTCCTGGAAATAGAATAGAATCTGAGGGACCTCATATCATTTCCTCCTGTTTTCTTCAACAATAGTCTCAGAGTGGCACCATCTGCATTCTAGCTTTAAGAAAAACAAGGAACCACTTTGAATCACTTCCTACTCCAAAGTCTCTCAAGCAATTCAAAAGGATACCATTTTGAAAAACAACAACCAAAAAGTCCTAGTTAGATATGCTTGCTGCCTTCAGCTACTTATAAAGTAATAAAGGCAGGATAAAAATCTAATTAAACAAAGAAACTTGATTTGAAGCCATTTTGAAATAGGCCAAAATCTGGTCATGCAGATGTTTTTCTTCAACCTTATTGGAAATGGTTTTAGAATTTACATCGCATTGTAAAGAACACACACACACACACACACACACACTCCCTGTAGATTTTCCATAGTTAAAAAATAGATAAAATATTGGAGAGGAAGTTTAACAAATGTATTTTAGGTTTACATGATTTTTCTTTAAAAAACAACACTGAATGCAGCACTTTGTAATCAGGTTGTAAATTCAGAAAGCGGTGACATTACATAGGCAAATACATATGTCACCTATAATTCTTAGAACAGTTGATATTAAAGAACTCTTGATAAATAAAGCACTAAATCCTTGCAAACTATGATTTTGGTTAAGGCATTAAAAAACAAACTACCTGTGTCTGCACGCTATCTTCCTCTCTAACAAATAAATTTTCATTTTACAACCTTCACTTCTGTCAAACCAAAATTTCAACTATGAACAGACTCATGTTAACTAGTACATTTAATTGTTCATAACATACTATTTTTTTGATCAAAACTAATTACTCTGAGAAAGAATTATCTCTTTTCTATATTTCCAATACTTTCTAAAACAGGTTTCTTTTGTTAATGTACAAGTTACCTGTTATTATTCATGTGAAACACTAACAAATATGTTTCTCATGGCCACATTGCCACTAATAAATTATTTTTGCAAACCTCAAGATTTAAAAACACGTTTAAGTGCCAATAAGAATATTTTATTTTTAAAGAAGTTTTATTATTTATTCTGGTAACTCAAAATTTTTAATCTCTCATCTCATCAACTTGGAATTAATTTAAATTGATATAATTCAATCCCTCCTTTTTTAAACTAAGAGATGGGAATAATAACTCCATCTCATTGTAAGGAACTGACTGAAGCAATTTTTGCAGAAGCATACAAATACATTTCTTACATATCTTAGAAAGGTATCTGTACCAAACCTCTTGCTCCTAAACTATTTCTAAAGACCTTTATGAATTAATCCAAGTTTACAGAGTGAATATTGCAAGTATGTGTGTGTACAAACACACACACACACCTCACTGAATAAATTGGAGGGCAAATTTAAAATAGCAACAACGATGAAGACTGTGATAGCTATTTAATGAAAGACAAAGCGCATAACGATTCATTCAATAACACTAACAATTTTTTTTAATGATTGCAGTGGGGCATTGCTGTATCTCTCAGTTATGCTTACTGTCCTGTTCATTTTCAGTTGCACAATTTGCCAATTCTTTAAAAATAACATTTTTGTTCTAAATTGTAGACATCTGCTCAAGCCCTTCACAATGCACAAAACCTTAAAGCATATAGGTCTCTGTCTGACATATAATAAATGTTACCCAGAAATGCAGCAGTTGTACTAAAGCCAACATCAGTTGCTTTCCAGAGCTGAGTAGCAATAAGATAGTATGTTTTATTATGAGTGTCATGGAGACGGTGTGAAAAATCAAGAGCCACAGGCAGTAAGCAGCAATGGGTCAATAATGTTCACAGAGACATTGTGTGGATAATCAACAACAAGGCTTTAGGTTCTCTATGCAAACAGCTGAAGGGCAAATCAATACAGCCATGGGAAGGACACTGCCTTGTTCTACTTCCCACAATACACTACCCACCACTATAAGAAAGAACCCTAAAAATGAAATGAATTCTAACTTCATCTACAGCAAACACAAAGCAGTAGCAAAATAAAAATAGTTGCCATTAAAAGCACTGTACTGCATATAGCTGTTTTCAGAAGAAAAAGGAGGGGGAAAAGCCCTAAAGTACAGACCTTAAACAGACCTTAATAATGAGTGATGGCTGTAAGACACAAAATGGTGTGTACTCTGAATACTTAGTGTGTGATATCAGTTTGCCTCTTTGAAAGCATTATAAACAGCTTCTCTTTTGTCAGCTGCATCCTTCTGCCTCGATTCCAACCAAGTAATCAGGATCGTTTAAGTCTTTGGAGTTAAAGAGTGAAAATGCATTCAAAAATCAATTGGTTTTGTAATTATGTTGGTCATAACAGCTTTACATTTGGGGACAAGTATGTACAATATGCTACAAAACAAATGATTTAAATTATTGGAATGATATTGAAATGTATATTATAGTTGCCAGGGGCAATATTTTTGTGTGTGTGTGTGTAAAAATATATAAAAATACCAACTTTTTATATAGTTGATTATTTTTTCAGCAAAACAACATATTGGAAATATTGTTAATGTATTACATTTTAGAGCAAAGTTGGTTCTTTATTCCATCAAAGATTTAATCATCAAATGTAGTCACTACTATGTGGCCCCATCCTATTTAGAATTCAATTAAAACATATAAAACTAGCCTGTTTCAGAAAATTTTGATTGAAAGTATCTATTTTCTTTTCTCCTTCAAACGAACGAAGCTTGCTAACTACCTTGCTTCTTCATATTCTTGAAATACTGCTGCTTTTTTGGGACACTATATTTGGCATATCACGAGAAAAATCACAAAAGCAATGTGGCTAATTAAAAACATATTGTCAGCCTACCACTTGATATGATTTTGAGGACTGTATATGAAAAATTAATATAGGAATTATTGCTTTTCACACCACAGGAATATATGGAGAACTCTAAATGTTAACTAGGACTATGATTAATGCCAATTACCCTTCAAAACTGCTTTTTAAAATTATGTCTTGTTCAATTATATTACTAAGTAAAACATAAACCAAAAATAGCCTTAATTCTTTCAGATTGTGCTTTTGTAATATAATTTTCAACAAGTCTATTGTTTATATTTTTATGAGGTGCTATATTCTTATGAAGTGAAAGAAGAAATATACAGGTGTGTGCATTCTATTTAATTGAAGCCTGGACCTCTCATTCTCTCATCCCAAAACACTCTCATATCCTAAAACAAATTCAAAAGATTCCATTATGAGAAGTAACAATTTATGAACAGGAGAGAAAAAGTTATAATCTAAAGTCACTCATATTTCTATAAACTACTGCTGCCTAATTTATTAGATTTGTACCCAGCCATAATAAACCAACTCTTGAATCTCACTTTTCTAGTTAAAGTGAAAGGAAACCAATACTTTCTGGTTTTTGATTTACCCTTGGAGTTTTGTAAGAAACCATGTTGGACACTAGATTTAAATTGCAGAATTGAAAAATGATTGGCTGGAATCAGCAGCAGAGCCTGGAAACTGGCTGAGGATGCTAGATGTTGGCCTCAGCAATGGCCTTCAGTGTGAGAATTCAGCTCTTTCCTCACAGAAGGTTCTGTGGACTGAAGTCCACTTGAATTGGGATGCTATATTATACATTTAAAAAATAATACGTCTTATGGTTTCGACAGAACAGGGCTCGGTGAAAGGAACCTGAACCATTTTGTTTCAACCTCCACCTGATCCTATCAGATTTTGTTTTTTCAAAAGAAAAGAAATGGGTTACACTGACTAAATTGATAAGTTTTCAAGTGACACTATACCCGATGAACAATTTAACCAAGGGAAGAATGGGGAATCACTTTTACCCCCAAAAATCCGTATTTTTGGTTGTTGTTTTTTAAAAGGCAAGATAAGATTACAACTCAGTTGGCAACTTGAGGCATTTTTATAGAGGTGCATATTCTGAATGGAGGAAGGTGAAAATCTGTCCTCTAATTCATTCACAAACAAGGGCCACAAGGTGAACACCCCTCCCCACACACACTATTAAGAGCAGGAAGAACTACAGTAGAAACTAAAACTGATAATGGTGCACGTGGCAAGAACTTAAGCAGCTGGAGCAGATCAAAATATGCAGGAAGGCAATTCCAAGAAGTATAAGTGGTCATTTTAAAAGGAATAAATCACGCTTCCACATCTAGAGTTACAAATTGGGTCAAACTGATCTGTGCTGCCAACTAACAACAAAGTGCTGAGCAAGCCATTAAGGGAAAGCTTTCCCAAGTGTGTCACACCATTCATTTCAACACGTAGCATTGATTCATTGTCGGCTCAGGTTGGGAGTATGGGGACACTGAAGGAGGTCACGTCTGCACAATTTTTTTTAAAAGTGTCATATATGATGTGTCCAGTGCATTCAATTTATTTGACACACAAATCTTTCACCTGGCTTGGTTTTTTTCAGCATCAGTGGGCATCCAGGCAGAACTAGGATGGGATACAGACGGTATGACCTGACATGTTTGTTGCTGGACAATAGAAGTAGGATGGGGCTATTGTGCTTATGGCCTCCTTTAAAGGATTGTTATTGGCATCCTGGACACTAGAGAACACATCCCTGATTGTATAGTCCTTATATTTATATGACATAAAAGGCCCATATAGGCTTCTACAACATCATATTCTCATTTTGTAAGACTCTGTTTTAAATCAGAAGCAGCGGGTGGTATTTGTAATGAGGGGTTCCGCGAATTAAAATTTTCCTTTTGGAGCGGCACTGCATATTGTCTAACAGAAAGAGTTTAAAAAGTTAAATGACTGTGATAATCGCCATTTTCCCAATTATGAATGAGAAAAGAAAATGAGTAAGTTTTCTAATTAACATTTCCAGCTCGATGGCATTAAAAATAAAGGAGTTTAGGTTACAAAGGGGATTCAAAATGAAATGGAAAGAATTTTCCAAATGTAATACTATGTTTTGTTGAATTCCAAATAAACTTATAGCAGGATCCATGCTCTAATCAGTCAGATTAGGATCCTATTTCAACAGAGAGCAGAGCAAGAATTCAGTTCTCCAGTTGATCTCTAGCATTTGAGACTCAGTGGAGGTTCTTGAATATGGATCTTTCGTTTAATTATTAGGCCAGTTATCATCCTGGATGAAGTTTAGGAGAGGAATTCATTTTATTTATTTATTTATTTATTTATTCATTTATTCATTCATTCATTCATTCATTCATTCATTCATTTATTTATTTATTTATTTGATTATATGCCCCTCTCCGAAGGACTCGGGGTGGCTTACAAAGTAAAAAACAACACAACAATAAATTAGATAAAACCAGATTAAACAAATCAAGCCGAATTAATACTAAAATCCCAGCATTAAAACTCTAAAAAACCACCCCACCCCAGGGTCACATTATATAAAATCCAGTAAGGCGGTACTCAGATTTTCCTCCATAAATGTGTCTATTCTGTTGTTAAAATTACATTAGTTTACAATCACTATGATATTTGGTTGTGATACATTTCTAAATCCTAAATTATCTTTAATGTTTGCTAGAATGAATGTTGATTGTTTCCTAGTATGATTTGATTGCTTATTGTACCCTATGGCTATTATTAAGTGTTGTATCTTATGATTCTTGATGAATGTATCTTTTCTTTTATGTACACTGAGAGCATTTGTACCAAGACAAATTCCTTGTGTGTCCAATCACACTTGGCCAATAAAGAATTCTATTCTATTCTATTCTATTCTATTCTATTCTATTCTATTTCATTCCATTCCATTCCATTCCATTCCATTCCATTCCATTCCATTCCATTCCATTCCATTCCAATGTTTGCTATATTGTTACTGGCTTTAAATTTTGTTTGCAATATTAAAAGTTTAGTAGAGCAAAGAAAATGTGATACAAAATGAATACAATTATTTCTACTACTACTACAACCACCACCACTACTACTTAACAATACGTTTAATAAATCCTTGATAATCCATCATTATGGATGGCTTCCATGACTATCTATTGTTTAAGGTTTTCAAACAAGTTGTTTGAAATATAGGATAATTTTCTTTCACTAAAGGTAGTATTTATAGCCACATTCAGATAAGTTACTCATGTTTTAGACTCAACAGTTTGCTTTCCTGTGAAATGGGATTTGGCTAAAGCCAAAAAAAGGGTAAAATAGATGAATGTATATATATATATATATTTTAATTACATTTATATGCCACCCTTCTCCGAAGACTCAGGGCAGCTTACAATTTTTGGGATACAACCCAGTGTGCTCAGCAATAGCCTTCATTCCATTGTATATGCCTGCTTTTTACTAAGCGGCATTTTTACAAAGTCAGCTTATTGCCCCCAACAATCTTGGGTCCTCAATTTACCTACCCCGAGAGGATGGAATGCTGAGTCAACCTTGAGCCTGGTGGGATTCGAGCCTACAGTAATTGTAGGCAGCTGGAACTTAAATGCAGGCATTTAACAGCCTGAGCCACCAAGGCCCCTTATTTTGAGGCTCTAACCTCACTTTTGCCTTGTATTCTGTTGGAAAGTTATTTATCTATGATTGGACCTCTTTTTTAGAAGCCAAATAAATCTTATTCTTCTACAGTGAGCTTCCTCAAAATCCAAATACAACCACCGACTTACAGATATGTGCAGTTTAGTCTTCTAACTCTTGATTTTTTTTCTTTTTAATAATGTGCCATTTCTACTTACTATAAAATATCTGCCCTTCCTTCTTTTTAAGATGGTTTTTCATAAACGGTAGGAAAATCTCTCCAGGTTAAATTGTACTTATGAATGATAGTTGGCAGAATACAATTCTGATCCTTTTCACCCCATTTACAGTACATCAGGCTGGCCTGTACAGGCCCGAATATACCCATTTTTGAATGTAATTGTCCGCATATTCCAGCAGCAAACACAAAACCCTCAGTAGGTTTCCAAGTAATTGCAACTAAACAAAATGCATAGTACTTTCCAATAGGTTCTAATTTGCAATAAATATACTGTATCTCCTTCCTCCCTTTTATCCTTGAAATTTCTTCAGGAATATCTCCTCTCTTCTTTGTGTGGTACATTGTCTGTCCCTGCTACTAAAACTCATCGTTGTAATTTGTTTCATTATAACTGTAATATCCTTTCAGTTTTTCATTCAGTGAGCAGCAATTCCTTACTTCCACCTTTCTTTGCACTCAGGATAAACCTTTTGCTGGCATCGCTAAAATGACCTCTTGGATCCTGGTTCATGGGGAAGTTAATATTTTTATAGATTTGCCAACATTTATATGCTGTGTCCTCTTCCAATTCTTTGTGTTTTTCAAAATAGGAGATAAAACACATTAGTAAAAATGTAACACCCATCCATAAAAAGCAAAAAGAAATCCCTATTAAGAACATTAAATATCTTTGTAAATGTATAAATAATTTATAAAAAATGTATAAAGAAAGAAAGAACATTAAATAACTGTAAAGGTATAAATATCAAATGTCTCTGAACATTCCCTTAGAGAAGATTTAACCTTGAGGGTCAAGCATATCCAAAGAAGTGGACTGAATCTCCAGGTCCATGATGGCGGACCTATGGCACACGTAATAACTGTCTACACCGAAGTTTGCTTGAAAAAGGGGTATTTTTCTTTGCAACATATTCCTGTCACAACTACATTAAACCGAATTGTTCTCATAAATGGTATAGCCACACCTGTGGAGCTCTTGCCTCACAATCAGGAGGCTGTAAGTTTGATCCTAGGTAGGGGCTAATATTTGGAATAGACTCTCCTGCCCAAGCAGGGGGGTTGGACTAGATGACCTCCAAGGTCCCTTCCAACTCTGTTAATTCTATGATCATGGCCTTGGTTTAGTTGAACTAATTTAACAATAGATGCACGTGAAACAAAATGTTGGTATATTTTTAAACCAGCTGGGGTTAATCCACAGGATGCATACCAGAAGACTCTTGGAAGAGGAGAAAGAGCAGATATTCAAGCATGTTTTGTTTAATAAACAAAAGGCAAAGCAAGCCAGAAAGAAGATTTTCTTACTAGATTCAGCTCTTTTTTTTGTCATTTAGATATGTAAGAATACACCTTTAACCTTTGTTACCTGTTTTTAACTTAGACAAATTTTGAAATCTATTATGTGGAGCCATATTTTCTAGCACTGGTGGTCAAAGCAGGATTCTATATGTCTACCCTGAGGATACATTAGCAAATAAATTATTAAAAAGAGAGATATAGAATCAAAACCGAGAACCAACAAAGAATTAAAAACATTTTTTTTTGGTTGGTAAGGAGAACAAAGCACAGAAAACAAAAGATGTACAAAACGTGAATGGAAAATTCCCATGAAAATACATCAGGTCTCCCCTTGAACACCAGGTAATATTATGCACATTTTGAGAAACAGGAATTGAAACTGCACCGATGAAATTATATAATCTTTCAGTAAGAGAGTAATTTGTTTAATTTAGGAGTAAGGAAACTGCCAATATTAAGGGGACTTATGAAATTAGTTGACACTTGACAATTAATAACTAGACTAGAGATTAATGCTTGCTATATCTGAATATGAAACTGTATTTCGATATTTTACCAGCCCATCAATTGCATTTTTTTAACGAAATTGCACCATTCAAGAGATGTAATTAGTTAAACTGTGAATAAACTTCTCTAGGCTGTCCGGATTAGTTTATTTTTGAAAACAAAAAACTATGGTTCATTGGAGGATCAGAGATCTATATTTTAACACAAATGGAGCATTCGTTCAGTTCATTAGTTAATTTAAGAAATTAGCGAAACAAAGAAAATGTACCAAAGATTAAAGCTGTATTTTTAAACAAAGCTGAGATTGAGGTTATGTACCATGCACCAAATATAATTAATAATTAGGCATTATTAACCATTGCAGCTGCAAGAGTCCAGACTTGGTTTAGATAGATACAGACATGTCAGGATTAAAATGCCTAGAAAACACTGGGAAAAATAAGCCCCAGGACTTTCTTGAATCATGGTTCCTGGCAATGTGATAATGTCAGCACATGTCTCATAAGATTAGGTACCTTTTCTGTTCCTGCATTTGTGGAAAGCCCTAGAGAGCTTTGACCCAATTAAGAATCTTTATAGCCCATTCTCAAATATGATTACTCAGAGGTTTTAGTAAATGTTTTTGCGACTGCACCTCATTTGACTTACTTTGGTGACAACTATCACTGATCTCTTTAGTGACTCTCAATGTTGAGAATGGAATTTGTATTTTAAAAAAAACAACCAAAAAACATCTCAGTAAATGATTCCCAGGCAGCCATTCGCAGATATGTGACACAAAAACTGATGTAGGGAAAAACCGAGGCACTGTGTGAGAAGTTTGTGATGTGTGTGTGTGTTTGTGTGTGTGCGTGTGTGTGCTGGACAGCTATTATTAACCCATCTGTGCTCACCATTCAGTTACAAGCAAACAAAAACAGTGAGACTGTATATACATTGAGTCCTTCATTAAACTATTGATTCCCCTTAGCATTATCCATAACGTTCCAGCAACTCAGCATGTCAACTTGCTTTCCTTTCAATACTTCTGCAGTTTAAAGAGAGAGGATCACGATGATTTATTTACCTGACATTTTCCAGTCCGGATGTCATAGAGGGCCACTGAACCATGGCGAGATCCAACGGCTATTCGATGACTCCGCTCGTAATAGCTGACCATGTAGAACCTGAATTGGACATCAGAAAAGGAAAAAGTGAGATCTGATTGGACTGTGGGCAAGATGTAGAATGGAGGGGTTGAAGAGGATTTGGTCATATTTTTTGTTTTATGTTGCTTATACATATCAATTCGTGAACAATGTGATACCTGGGTATCATACATTTTAGTACAAATAAACATATTATTATTACTCGTAGTTATTACATTTCATTTTCATTGTTTCATATTGTTTAAACATATCTAAAACTACCACCATTCAATTTCTAAACCTCCCTCTTTTTATTACATATATCTTGTTATATTAAAATATGTATATTATTGCTCCCTCTTATTTCTATTCTAACTTTTATTCATGTCACCATAGTATTCAAAGACGTTACTTTTCTGTCTTCCAACTTTCACTGCTTTATTATTCATATTTCCCTTTTTTAACTCTTCACATCTATATATATTAAAGTTTCATCCTTCATTCTTTCATTGTTCAGTGTTTCAATATACAATTCTTACACCAATTACAATATCATTTAAACATATAGGGTAGATCTATTCCATTCATCCAATCCATGTAATTCCACAATTAATACACATGCTTATATTAAAATATATTCTTTCATTATCTAATTACTCATTGTTTAATTTTATTAATATTTATATTATTAATTTTATGATTTCACTGCTAATCATTATTACATCATTGTATTATTTCAATATGCTAACAATACCATCATTCATTCTCTAGTTTTCCAAAGGGGTTTTTGGTTGTTGTTGTTTTACTATGTTTGGGTAGGTAAAGGCAGTTCTAAAAAAACAAGCTTTAATTTTACAATGCATCACACCGCCATGGTGCCATCTTCTCCTTTCCCAGAATCCTTTGTGACAAAAAAAATCTCTTCACCTTCAAACACCTTAACTCCGTGTTTGAATTCCTATCAAGAAGCTGAATAGATGTTTGGCAAACTGGGTCCCAAAGGATTCTGGGAAAGGATGGCTACATGTGATGCACTGTAAAATGAAAGGTTGGTTTTAGCATAAATTATCCCGAAACCCAAATTATCCTGAAAAACAGACCAGTTTCTCTGATCTTTCCTACATTAAATACAGCACGACCAACAGCCGTTGAAAATTTTGAAGGACTTGTGCTCTAGATTTTATCCATGTATATTTCTACCTAGGTTCTCAAATGGTTTTCTTGATTTATTTGTAAGATGATTTTTTTAGTTTTCTTTTGGCACATAGGCCATGCAAGAAGGACAACAGTAAAACAAAGATAAAATAGTTAAATTGGAAAGAAAAGAATTCAAAATCACACCAATCTCTCTAATTTAAATCGTCCTTTTATTCAGTTATTTTCCTGCCCAGGCAAATACTGCTATTTCTTTGCATGATATATGTACATTCCATTTATTTTATTGGCTTTATTATGTATTGTGTTCTTCATTACAGTAGACAGAAGCTTCAGCAAGAAAGCCTGTTCTTTCCTCCACTTTTCCAAGAGAAAATATTTCTTTTTTTTTTAAATTACATTTATATGCCAAGACTCAGGGCAGCTTACAATTTTTGGGAAACAACCCAGTGTGCTCAGCAATAGCCTTCATTCCATTGTATATGCCTGCTTATTACTAAGCGGCATTTTTACAAAGTCAGCTTATTGGCCCCAACAATCTTGGGTCCTCAATTTACCTACCCCGAGAGGATGGAAGGCTGTGTCAACCTTGAGCCTGGTGGGATTCGAGCCTACAGTAATTGTAGGCAGCTGGAACTTAAATGCAGGCATTTAACAGCCTGAGCCACCAAGGCCCTTTTTCTTGTCCATTTCTTTGTCCCACTATGCAACTCCACACTTTCAAGAAAATATGGCAGCTCTCCTGACCTGTCTACTTCCGATATCTGCCACAGCCTCCTCATATAAATTCAAATTAGTCCTTCCTTTTATCTTTTATTCATTCAGTGTTATATGCGGCCAGATGACTGCAAAGAATATAAATCCTTCCATCCTCCACCATTCAGTCAGACCTGAAGAAGCTTCTTGGACGAGAAGCAAAATGTCTTCAAGGAAAAACAAAGTCCAGTTGCCTTTTGAAAAAGCACCTTGACCTGGATGACCAAGAATCTCCATAGACATTCAGTGTTATATGCCGCTTAGCTAGTACTCTCTATTCCACAGATAACTTATGTCGATTTCCAATCAAATATCTGGGCTGGTATTCCATTTCCCTTCTCCAACCCATGTTGGCTTGGTGATCTGAAGCATCTATGTTCTCTTCTCTCATATACTGTAGACTGATAAATTCATCCCTGAAGCGCCAAGCATGAGGCAACAGCCCAGCCAACCCCACAGTTACTGCGTCTATGAAGTAGCACTTTGGGGCTAGGATTGTGCAAGCCCATCAATGGCCCATATGCATTCTCAAGCGTGGTACAGAGGTAAATACAGGTAGTCCTCAACTTACGACCACAATGCAGCCCAACATTTCTGTTGCTAAGTGAGAATTTTGTCAAGTGAGTTTTGCCCCCTTTTATGACCGTTCTTGCAGTGCTGGTATTCTACCGGTTCGGCCCAGTTCTGGTGTATCGGTAGAGCCGAAGATTGGCAGAGACCGAACCGGTTCTCTCTGAGGAGCTGCTGTTGGGCCCACCCGCCTGCCTGGGCTCCCCTACTGACCTATATTCCCTGCTTTTGAAGCGCAGCAGATTGCCACATGTCAGCTGTTGAAGCTACAGGGAGAGTGCAGGATTGCAGGAGGTGAGTCGGAAGGCCTCTGCGCCTGCACAAAGTGCATGTTTGGTGCGTGCGTGCAAAGTGTGTGTGTGGACAGCGCAAAGCACGCCCACCAATCCATGCCTACCAGTGGTAAACTATTTTGAAACGCATCACTGCTTTCTTGCCACAGTGGTTAAGTGAATCACTGCACTTATCAAATTAGCAACACGGTTGTTAAAGAAAATCTAATTTTTTCCCCATTGACTTGGCTTGTCAGAAGGTTGCAAAAGGTGATCACATGACCCCGGGGGCCCTGCAACGGTCATAAATAGAGGGATAAACAGAGGGATAGAATCAAGATCACGGGAAGGGTTAATACCACTTTATAATGCCTTGGTAAGGCCACACTTGGAATACCGCATCCAGTTTTGGTTGCCATGATGTAAAAAAGATGTTGAGACTCTAGAAAGAGTGCAGAGAAGAGCAATAAAGTGGATTAGGGGACTGGAGGCTAAAACATATAAAGAAGGGTTGCTGGAACAGGGTATGTCAAGTCTGATAAAAAGAAGGACTAGGGGAGACATGATAGCAGTCTTCCAATATCTCAGGGGTGCCACAAAGAAGAGGGAGTCAAGCTATTCTCCAAAGCACTTGAGGGCAGGACAAAGGCTGGAAACTAATCAAGGATAGAAGCAACTTAGAACTAAGGAGAAATATTCTGACAGTTAAAACAATTAATCAGTGGAACAACTTGCCTCCAGAAGTTGTAAATGCTCCAACACTGGAAGTTTTAAAAAAGATGTTGGATAGCCACTTGTCTGAAGTGGTGTAGGGTTTCCTGCCTAGGCAGGGGGTTGGACTAGAAGACCTCCAAGGTCCCTTCCAACTCTCTTATTCTATTCTATTCTAAATACAGGCCAGTTGCCAAGCATTTGAATTTTTGACCAGGGGATGCTGTCACAGTTGCAAATGTGAAAAATGGTCACAAGTCACACTTTTTCAGGGATGTAACTTCAAATGGCCACTAAACGAATTGTTGGAAGTTGAGGACAACCTGTATTTTGGACCGGGTCTGTCGAGACTTAAGATTCTAATCTGCCTTTTTAACCAGAGAAGTTCACAAGGTGACTCTGGGCCCGGCAACTTCTGTCAGCCCGTCCTCCTCACTGTGGCAGAGAAGAGAAAAAGAAATGCTACGTGTGCCTCCTTGAGGTCGTTGAGGAAAGGGTGATATAAATCTAACTAACCAACCAGTAATTACATTAAATAAAATTACTGCTACAGCGAAGCAGACATTGTGCATTAATCAACGTATCAGGACCGTTAGACGGAGACAGCTTTCAAATTAATGACATTAAATATGGTACATTTTCTGTGAATTTCTGCACAAACATTTTTATTGTTAATATAGTTACAGGAGGAAAACTGTCATGTAATACAATTTAAGAGGCAATTGAAAGCTTTTGACCTTCCCTTGTAGAGAAGAAAAGGATCTTCTTTAATTTGAAAACTGAGAGGGATTTCAAATAGGTCAACCATTAAGGATTACAATACTGGGCCAAATGGAAATCTTGGAACATGGACATGGGAGAAGCATCTGCAGCAAATGAGCTTGGTGAAGCCATATATAGAGGCAATAAAGATGGGGGTAATATTTTTCCTCTATTGGACAGTGCTATAATCTTCAATGTAAACCTGAATTTATCTGGTTTACCATCTGCTAGAGTTACACTGGATGGATTACTCAGGAAAAACTACTCCCATTTATTGGGTCCTTATCCTTCTTGCAAAAAAAAAAAATCTGAGAAATGTTCAGTTTCTTTAACTCTAATGAATGAATAATACCCTTAAAAACATTCTTTTAAGATTGGAAGAATGCTAAAAGTATCAGTTATCAATCAACCTCTTTTGTACATTATGAGTGCATGATAAAGATCATTTGAATTAATTTTGGACTGATTTTGAGAAAGTTTGGTCTAGGCAAGAGGCTGGAAAGTGGAAAAATAGGAAGAGGAATGTATGTTGGATATGTTCACTGCACTGAGATATATGTATGGATGTATAAATAATAAACAAATAAACAAACAAATAAATAAATTTTTCATTCAGATTTTGGTGATGAAATGTCCTAGTCCCCTCACAACCCAGTGTGAATTTATTCTTAATCTGTTGAAGGATTCTATTATAAGAGCTCAACTGAAGCAAGCAGGCTATGGCCAGATCCAAAAGTGAAAATCCTCATTTGTTCTTTAAAATCTCTTTATTTTTCCCCTCTCTAACAAATGGATGTTTAGAACACGTCTAGATGCTCTTACCATATTTCTCAAATGTCAAGTTGTCCTTTGCATGGGGCTTCAAGCAGGGCAAGGCTGCCTGAAATTAGCCCAGGGGCTACGAAATAACACTCTTGATCAAGTTAACCTTGCTATCTATAATATTATCACAAGGCATTTAATTTATCAGTTCAAGTATCTGAAAGTGTTAAAAACCACCTTAGAAATACCTAAATGCATTTGTGATATTACAGACGGCCCAATTTGTGCCCCAAAAGGATCTACAAACTATTTTTAAATTAGCATGCATATTATGGAAAACTCCAATTTTAAACATATTAAGATTGCTCCTAAATACTGAGTTTGTTTTATTTATTTATTTATTTATTTATTTATTTATTTATTTATTTATTTGACTTATATGCCGCCCCCTCTCCAAAGGACTCGGGGCGGCTCACAATTAAAATACAACAATAAATGAATTAATTAAAAGAGTATTAAACAAATTAAGCCGAATTAAAATTTAAAAACTCCTAATTAAAATAACCCCAGCCCAAGAGAGCTCACTTTGTAGCATAATCATAAAATACTCTTCTGCACTAAAGTGATAGGCTTAATGATTAAAACATTTGCTTTATTCTGCTGTATCCAAATTTCTGAAATTCTGAATCGAGAGGTTGTAAAATCATTTTATTTGTTTTTTTAAAGAAACATAAATGACATCATCACCATGCGCCACTCACAAAATTAAAAAAAAGGGGATAAAACACTATTAGCAATTATTTAGGGCTGAAATAATATACTTATCTTCAATGTAACACCAATATGATTTTTTTTTCATACTAAATTTGCTTTGGGGCCTTTTCATAGACCTGAAAAACTATACAAACCCTGGTTCCTAAGTTGCCTATGGATGAGATGAGTAGCATACCCATCTTATAATTGGTGGCACACCAATAAGGATGTCTAGACATCTTCATCTACAAATAAAGAAATTCAGACCAGCATATCCTTTTCTGAATTCTTTGCTCATCATACACATTCTCAGTTTTTGCAATACGTCTTCTGAACCATGACAATATCTTCTCTCTCTCTCTCCAATGTTGTTTTCAGAATGCTGCCAATGTGGGTGGGGCTGTGTTTTTCTCTTAGGTAGATCCTTGATTAGGATATTGTTTTCTGCTTGACCTTCTGGTGTTAATATTTGCTTATCTGGTAGGCTATTGGCGAGGGTGTATTCTTCGTTTTTTTTTACTTTCTTTTTTGACCGATGTGTAAATGTCATTTACCTCTAGGTGCCCATTAATGACCGATTTGACTGAATGCCAAGTTTCCAGAAATTCCCTGGTGTTTTTGGATTTAGCTTGGTTTAGGATACTTACAGTTTCCCTGTTGAAACTGTGGTTGAGTCTGTCCATGTGTTGTGACATTAAGGAGTTTTCATCATGTCTTCTGACTGCAGGTTGGTGTTCATGCATGCGTTCCGCTAGTCTTCTGCTGCCTGTTCTACATAGTAGCTGTTACAGTCCTTAGAATGTAAATGTAGATGACTCTTGATTTTACTTCTTGGGCTGATGGTGTTTTGATTTACTTAAGATGTTTTGGAGGGCTTATGTTGGCTTGTGTGCTACAGTGATACCGTATAATTGTAACAGTCTGTTGTTTCTGAGATGTTTTTTTTTTAATTACATTTATATGCCGCCCTTCTCCGAAGACTCAGGGCGGCTTACAATTTTTGGAGCACAACCCAATGCGCTCAGCAATAGCCTTCATTCCATTGTATATGCCTGCTTATTACTAAGCGGCATTTTTACAAAGTCAGCTTATTGCCCCCAACAATCTTGGGTCCTCAATTTACCTACCCCGAGAGGATGGAAGGCTGAGTCAACCTTGAGCCTGGTGGGATTCGAGCCTACAGTAATTGTAGACAGCTGGATCTTAAGAGCAGGCATTTAATTTGATGTAAGTTAGTGATATCCTTTTCATAATTTGTGTTGGTTATACTGTAGTGCTGTGATGGCGAACCTACGCCACGAGTGCCAGAAGTGGCACGCCAGCTGTCGCCCACTACTCTTCCAGGTTCCGGCATGCCAGCTGGCTTTCGTGCATGCAGGAGAGCCGGAAACTGGAAGAGCAGCTCCCTGGAGTGCATGCGTGCACTGGCCAGCTGGTCTTCGTTTGTACATGCGCGTTAGAAACAGGAAGACCACGTGGCCCATGCGCATGCATGTGCCAGGAAGCTAAGTTTCCGGTTTCCAGTGCTCCCGCACGTGCACATCAAGGAGCTGCTCTTCCAGTTTCCGGTGCACGCTCCTGTTTTGATACTTGGTGCCAAAAAGATTAGTCACCATTGCTGTAGCAGGTTGAGTGGTCAGACACATTTTGATAAAGTTGTGTGGATAATCATTTTTTGGGAGATATATATATATATTAGGCAGTCTGTTTCCTTTTTGCTGATGTTCTGGGTTGGTGCAATGCATTTGCATATTCATTTGCATACTTTTAGTATTGGGATTTTATTGGGTGTTTTATTGGGTGTTTACTGGGATATAAGTTTTTCTGGCTTTTGTATATATTGTGTTCTGTTCATGCTAACGGTAGTTCAGCCTTTGTCTGCTAAGAGGATGGTGATGGTTTGGTCTCTCTTTAGGTTTTTGGGGGTTGCTCTACTTTGAGTTGGTTCTGATTCTATGTTCTTTTGGTCTGTGGTATGACTGCCTGTCTTATGTTTTCTTGGGTCTTGGTTTTGCTAAATGATCTTTCTGAATTAAGGCTCATATATGCTTAGGAGCTTTCACTATCTTTTAACATTTTCAAAATGTCAAGAACTACATTACCCTATGCCTAACCCAATTATTGCTGCTATTATTTTAGTGTTTCAGCTTGTAAGATTTCCGTCTGGCATTTTAATGAGCACCTACAATTGAGCAATATTAAACAGCAGAACGTAAGGCCTCACCAATATGCAAGCCATGATCCATGCAAGATGGCTCAAGAAAGCCAAAAGGCATAGGAAGGTTTCTAAACTGGCCAACTGCGAGTGTATTGAAATGTAGTTCTCATAATCTATAGGCTGCTGGTTGGCTGGTATGGTGACTATGGGGATTATGGGATTTGTAATCCTATGTCTTTATATAATATCTATAGAACATCCCTATTATCTGTTTACTTATTTTGAATCTGCGAACAGCTGAATAGAAGCTGTTAAGTATGCATTCATATTCACAGAACACTGTTCTGTTTAATTTAACTGCACACAGGGGTTATGTCAGCTTCTGTTGATTCAATGATCCATTGAAATGTACAGCTTGACCAGGGATGCCTAACCTTTGTACAAATTTGGGATCTTTGGAAGGAGTAGGGAGATAGATGAAGAAGCAATGGCAGCTTGAGGTTCTGAGTCCCACATTCTTTGACATTTGTTGGCAATGCTGTAAAGCAAAATTCTGGAAAATGATTCATAACGGAACAAACCAAATGTTAAAAGTTGAATTATCATTTCAGCATGTAATATTTGTATTAAATTTAAATTGGGAGACTGTGTGTTCTGATCCTGCCTTAGGCATAAAGCCAACTGGATAACTCTGGACCAGCTGCTTTCTCTCAGCCCTAGGACGAAGGCAAAGGCAAACAAGTTATGAAAATGTTGCCAAGAAAACTGCAGTCTAGGCAATACCCAGGAGTCAAGACTAATACAAAGGCAAAAACAACAAAACTAAAGAAAACCCTTAAAGTATACTGAATAAGCTTTCTGCATCCTAACTACCACAAGGAAGACGTATGTGCTCTTTTACTAGAAAATCTGTTTGATCTCCACACTGGAAGAAAGTCTTACTAAGTTGTGGGGGTATATGGTGACATCTAGAATAATTTCGTATCTTAAAAGTAAATCTGATACAGAATTTAATTGAATTTTGAAACCACTGCTAGACTACAAATGAACCTATAGATTTGTACCACCCCACACAGGTCAAATTTAATTT
The DNA here is from genome assembly GCA_009733165.1 of Naja naja. Lineage (NCBI taxonomy): Eukaryota > Metazoa > Chordata > Lepidosauria > Squamata > Elapidae > Naja > Naja naja. The sequence goes on from CM019149.1 coordinate 292,407,776, forward strand.
CTTTATGTTTAGAGTCTGTGCTTCAAATGTATAGGATTTTCAAATCAGAATAGACTTTTAGTCATACGGACAGAATTTTCCAATCACAATCAGTGATTTATAAAGCTGATTTTTTTTTTTTAGTTTTTGAAATGATATAATGTATTCCAATCTGATCCCTCCATGGTTACTCATTCTTCTTTCTACACGTAAGTTCACATATTCATACCGGAAGAACTGCCTGCCACTTTAATGATTTCAATTGTTTTTACTAGTGTACTGTTTCTGTGGCCATAGCTGGTAGGTGTGGCATGGTTTGGTGGGTGTGGCAGGGGAAGGGTACTGTAAAATCCACATTTCCACCCCACTCCAGGGGAAGGATATACTGTAAAATCCCCATTCCCTCCCCACCCCACTAATCTGCTTTCCAGCTCCGTTCTCCTGTGCAGGGCAACAAAAGAAGACCCAGCCGATCAGCTGGGACTCGGGAGGCAGAGAAGAGATGGGGGCCGGGCCAGTCAGTGGTGGTATTTACCGGATCTCCAAACTACTCAAAATTTCCACTACCGGTTCTCCAGAACCTGTCAGAACTGGCTGAATACCACCTCTGATACAAAACATTCCCTGGAATGTTGGAAGGGAACCTGGAACTTATGTCAATATGGAAAGTGTCTCATCCTGACAACTCATAACACTGAACACACTGTTGTCTGAGTTCTCTTCCCAGATCTGGGGACATTACAGATTCAACAAGGCTTATTCAACATTCCCACATTTCAGCTGAATTGGAGAGGATTCTCTTCATTTGCCATTGAAAATTCCTGTTGGTTCAAGGGGTTTTGCCAAACCATAAGTCTTTAGATCTGTTCACTGTCACCCAGGGGGGAAGCTTGCAGTAAAACTGCTGTTTCAGTCCTAACAATTCCTTGAAGGTAAAGGAATGCTGATAATAAGAGGTACCTGAAGATGAGGCAAGCTAAGGGAAGCAACACCAAGGAAGTTTACACTTAGAAATAACAAAGTAAACAGTAATATTTATTCTAAAACACACAGACTTTGTTTTCTCAAAACACTATTGCCTTTTTGAGAATATTAATATAACATGAATTGGAATTGGTTAAGATAAGCTTAATATTTAACAATAACAGACATGGTTTTTCCAACAGGATGCCTGGGCTGAGAGGGATGGGGTTTTTTTATTGGTTTTTATAGTATATTGATCGTTGTGGGTTTTAGATAATTGTTTGGGTTCTTTATTTAATAATTTTTTAATAATTTTAAATTTTTTGTACTGTATGTTTTTTATTGTCGTGAGCCGCCCTGAGTCCTTCGGGAGATAGGGCGGCATATGAATCCAAACAAACAAACAAACAAACAAATAAATAAACAAATAAACAAATAAATAATAAGGATGATGCAATATGACACTACACAAATATAATGAACAGGTAACTATGGTCATGTTTGTATTGAGATGTGAAACCTGGTACCACACCGCTTGCCAAGTGAGAATTTTTTATTTTAAAAAATAAAATAAAAGCAGGGAAAAAATTGAATAATGGAATTACTAGGTGTGTTTAACTGATATGGTGGTAGGCATTTGGAGAGAGTTTTGAAAGGTTGAAAATAAGCATTGAAGGATTATGAATTAATGTGAAATATATGCATTGAGAGGTATGATTGATATTATTAATTTTGCCTATACTAAAATGTATGATATATTGATGCCACATTATTAATGTATTGTTGTGCATATGCAGATTGAAATAAAAAATTTTTTGGAAAGAAAAACAAAACACTATTGCCTTTGAAGTCCCATCTTTTTTATCTCACTATCTTTGACCTCATGGAGAACATGTATAGTTTGATTTATAACTGAAATTAACACAATCAATGGGTATTCTGGTTCCTATTATTAAGCAAACAGGGACAGTACTTATACAAATAGTTCTGAGGTCAGTTAGGCACTGCAGAAACTCTTATTTAAGTCAGTACAATACTACACATTACAGCAACAATATACTATATGCATACTGTAATGGCATTTCCCCCACATACTTTCATACGAAGCCACCTTAACTCAAGTCTTTTACATACAGACTGCTGTTCCTCATTAGGATTTGATTTTTTTCTTATTTATTTATTTACTTTATATTACCACCTATTCGCTCATGGCGACTCGAGGCGGCTTACACAATGTAAAACCATATTTAAAACTAAAAATAAAAACAATAAAAACTAACAAAAAGAATCAAACAAATTAGTAAAGTACAATAGAACAAAATTTGGGGGGAGGGAATTTGTTAGTAATCTAGTCGGTGGATGCTACCTGGTTTAGCTCATATTTAGTTGTTATAATATTAATACAGAGCTGAAATGTATCCCCTCTCCAAGTTATGAATGGCTGGAATAGAAACGGGAAACAAAATAATATCCAAATTTATTTATTGCCATTTTCACATTCCTGCTGTCACTGTGCTGCTTTCTGGAGTGCTTCAAACTAAGAAGAAACCAAATGTTGAGAAACACGCAGTGCCTCCTTCTCTTATCCTCATCTTGTCCTGAGCTGATGATGGGGAACATATGAAAGGATATAATAGCTGGGAAAGGGCAGAGAGGGGAATCTGCCCCAGATGCCTAGCCTGATTCTTTCCGCTTTTCTTCTTCTTCTTTTAGCTGCACACAAGGAAAGCAGCAAAAGTCTTTCTTTCTTTCCCCCAAACTCTGCCAGAAATGAGTCTTTGGGACCCTGCACGGCATCCTGCTCCAAGAGGCAGTGCCGCCGTGACAAGTCTCACAAAGACTCATTTCTGGCGGAATTTGGGGGAGAGAAAGAAAGACTTCTGCTGCTTCTGCTGCTTTTCTTGCATGAAGCCAAAAGTCTCTCTCTCTCTCTCCCCCCCTGAGAACGGAGCTGGAGATGGTATCCTGCGATCCCAAATAAAGAATGATCGATTGGTAGGAAAACGGGGTGGGAATTTTCCTGAAGACTTTTTTGGGGATTTTCCCAGAATCTCTGGTCCACGGGATATAAAGTATGAGTTTGGTGGTCACTGAGGTCCAAAAGGTTGGTGACCTCTGCTTTAGGTAACTTATCTGGAGTAGAATGTCAAGAGATGGTAACCTTGGTGTAGGACAGAAACAGATACCTGTTGTATAAACTGTTCACTACTAATTTTGATACTCACATAGTCCTATTGTGATCCTACCTGCAGATAGCTGGAAAGCACTCCTGCAGTCCCTTCTTCTTGACTAATGAGCCTTCAAGACAATACATGATGATGTCCATTACCTATGGATAACGACAACGAATTATTGTAGAAAATAATTAAATCCTTAGAACAGCATTTTGCAACCGTACTTTGAGGAGTCATAATAAAACATAGGAAAAAACATTAGCATATATAGCAGGAATACTGCTACCTGAACAATAGTGGTAACATTATAATTCAAGTATCATTTGTAAACTGCTTGAATTTCAGTTATCTCAGGATTGTTAAAGAAGGCAGAATTCTGAATCCCAATGGAAAGTACTTTCCAGTGGAAGGCAAAGTGAAGAGGCTTAACAGACCATATCCCATGCGTTATTCCAATCACATGCAGCAAAATTCATACATCAAAGAACTTTCAAGCAGCCTTTGTACAGCAAGACTTAAAACATGCAACAGTCAGGATTTGGGGATTTTGGCTATTACATGTAAAAAGAATGCAAATGTGTTAAAACTGAGCTACCAATAGCCTCCATGGATTAAACATAGCATGCATAGGCAGAAAAAAAATATTTTTGTGATTAGGACACTGCCTTATGCTAAGTCTACATCTAGCAGAAATATTGTCTGTGCTGATTATTAGCAGCTCTCTGAGCTACCAACATAATTTTTAGTTGTAGAGAAACCTGGATAGATTGTTATTCTTCATGCAAAGAAATACTTTAAATTAATCATGCAGATTGCTTCATATAGCACTTAAAAGTATAACTGAGAAGTGTCATTTAGACTACAGTATCTGATTCACTATCTAGTACAAGATTCCAAATGAAAAGATCTCTGACAGATGGCTGTCCATGTCCAACCACTCTTTGGAGAGCTTCAATGAAGGAGAGAACCTTTCTGGTGATTGATCCATTGTCAGATCTGGTCTTCCTTTTAGAAAGATTTTCCTATCATTCAGCCTGAATCTAACTTCCTGTAACTTCACAAGGCTTCAGGTTCTTGAAGAGTGATAGCCTATCTCAATTCAGCTGACTATTCTGAAGCTAAGCATACCCTAATCCAGGGGTGTCAAACACAAGGCTCGTGGGCCGAATCCAGGCCCACAATGTGGTCAGATCAGGCCAATGGGGCTGTCCTGGAAAATGTAAGGGGCAAGCCCATGTCGTGTCGACCTGATCTACCCAATGCAAAGAGGAAAGATCAGGCCAGTGTGGTTTCAGCCAGGTCTACCCAATGTGAAGAGGAAACATCGGGCCAGTGTGGCTTCAGCCCAGTCTACCAAAGAGCATTGGGCCAGCTTCGCTTTGGCCCTGTCTACCCAATGCAAAGAAAAAAACATGCCAGCAGTTTGGGGAGTGGCGTCAAGCTGGCCATGCCCACCCAGTTGGCTATACCCACCCAGTCAGCCACACCCGCCCGGCTCCCCGAGGTCTACCACAGCCCTGATGCAGCCCTCAATGAAATTGAGTTTGACACCCCTGCCCTAGTCCCTCAAGTCTCTTATCAGAAGACTTAGTTTCCAGGAGCATTTCATCCTTTTCCTTTTATGAATTTTTTCTAGTTTGCCTGAATCTTTCTCAAAATATAATGTCCAGAACACATGCAGCACTCAAAGTGGGGTCTGATTTCAAGGACATTATTTCTATGATTTGAAAACTATTTCTACTGTGCCTTGTGAGTGACCATGTCACACTGCTGATTCATGTTCAGCTTGTGATCAACTACTGTATATTCTTTTCTTACATATTGTTATTAAGCCATATCTCCTTCCCTATTAATATGCATGTAACTTCTTTTTCCCAGATGATGGGCATTGCCATTGTCGCTATCAAAGTTCACTGTGTTACTTTTAGCTTTCTACTATAACTTAGAAATATCATTGTATGGTAGCTAGCCAATCCATGTTGTGTCATCAGCTATGAGTTCTAGTTTTCGCACAAATTTTCTGGTAATTCAAATCTCTATTCAGAGAAATATTGAGTTAACCCTCTCCCCTACACAACTATTTGACTAAATCAGCTACTTGGGCTAGAATGTTTACAGGACACACTAACTTCCTTTCCATGATGCGGTTAAGAATGTTGTGGGAATACCAGCTTTGAAAATAGTTTTACACCCACCTATATTGAAATCTCCTTTGGCCCTCAATTAATTTGCTAAATGTTGTGGGGCACTTTGCCAAATGCTCTAGTGAAATCAAAGCACAGTCTGTCTGCAACATACCCACAATCTATTAAGAAAGTCATTCAATCAAATGTTTTTAAAACAATATTAGTCTGGTAAGACTTGCTGACCTTTCGTAAGTACTTAAATCATTTAATGCCTTTGAAATGATTTTGCAATGACAATGATCTCTTGTACCAACAGGTAGGCCAATACAAAGGCTCTTATCTTCTTCAATACAGGATAAACTCAAACATAAATACCAACTGTTATTAACATGTAAGCATAATAAAATATTGACATACCTCTACAAGGAGATCCACAACATCTGTTGGCATTTTTTCAATAAGGATTTCAATAACCCTCAGAATTTCCCCCTTTGCTCGAGCCAAGGTGGTGGTATGAATATTTTGTTGAGATTGTGTATTAGCTTGAAGAGCAGTATGCCTGTGTACCTACAACAAACAAAGGTATTTAAGAGTTAATTTGTAAGCTGCCCAGCATCTCCTTACAGAGGATATGGGTGGCATAAATATTGAATAATAAATAAATATTTAGGGGTTCTTGCAGATATTTTCTATTAAAATTTCATGGGTTCACAATCATAAGTAGAACAAAGCATTAGGGCTTTATGTAACACTCTGCTTTTGGGATGCATATATGTCCAGTTTGTTAACTTTATGGAATATTCAGTGCTTCAACTATACTTCTTAACAAGTTATAGTTGCAGATGAGCCCAAATACATATTTATTTAGTGTAGTTCACATCACATTGTTCCACATGCTTTAATTAGAACATATATGCTCATACATACTGGTAATTAATTCATTATAACTTGTGGATTTTGAGGCTCTAATTTGCAGTACAAATGTCAGGATCAAAAAATCAGGTCTACACATGAAGGGGCAATTAAACTGATTTATTGCTAAAATGCCTATGAACAGGGACCTTCTCAACTGATGGTCAGGATCCACTAAGAGATAAGGGTCAACAGAATTCAAGGGGAGTTGGGTTTAGTTCTCTTGTGGCTACATAATAATTCTAGCCGGATTCTTCTTTTCACTCTGCTCCCAGGTTCTGCCATTCCATCTCATACAATACACCCTCAAAGGATTTTTACAAGGTTAGCCATCCATAGTCTGCATAATCTAATTGGGCAAATGAGCTCAATCTAGGAACACAATTAATTAAGTCAAAATTAGGCTATAGCTATAAATTAGGAAATATATTGTGTTTGTTGACAGTCCTCTTCAAATTTTCTAAGGACACCTTTTTATATTTGTACTGATATGGGGTAATTACATTTATAATCTACTTTTAATGACTCCATAATCCCTTGCGGGGTGTAGTCTAGGCAACTGAATGGAGCTGAGTGTTTACTGGCCGGATGCACTTCCTATTACCAATGCAGAGTTACGTTCAGCAAATATATTCTCATTGTGCTCTGAGGGAGAAATATCTGCTTCTACCTAGGATTGAACCCACACCCTCCTGACTGTGAGGCAATACCTCCACCTATAGGCCACCGCACCACTCTGATTACCTACATTTATCTGGTTCATATATTACAGAAATGAATACAATGTTTGTATAGTAGTAGGGAAGAACAAAGACGCTAGAGTTATATCATCATCATCATCATCATCATCATCATCATCATCATCATTTTAGCCACTGTCTAACCACTGCAGGATAGACAATCCTCTTCTGTATATTCCCAACCAATACGGTCCTGAGCTTTGCCAATTGGGCCCACAATACTTGCTGATGTCGTTGATCCATTTTGTTTTAGGTCTCTTTCGTGGATGCTTTTTAATCTGGTGGGGTCCATTTATTGATACATATTGTATTACAGGTAGTCCTTGACTTACAACAATTCATTTAGTGACTGTTCAAAGTTACAACAAGACTGGAAAAAGGTGACTTATGACCATTTTTCACACCTACGAATGTTGCAGCATCTCCATGATCATGGGATCAAAGTTGAAATGCATGGCAACTGGTCCAGATTTATCACTGTGGCCATGTCCAGGGTCATGGGATCAACTTTTTGTGACTTTTGACAAAGTCAATGGGGAAACCAGATTCACTTAACAACCATTTTATTTATTTATTTATTTATTTATTTATTTATTTATTTATTTATTTATTTTATTAGACTTGTATGCTGCCCTTCTCCCGAAGGACTCAGGGCGGCGAACACATAAAAAAGAACATATATACAATAAAAAGATATTAAATAAAGACAAGTCTAAATTACAAGAAACATTAAAAAACTGTTAAAATTACAATAATAAAGAATGCTGTTAAAACAACCCGCCCTCATGGTCAATCAAGGCCGGCCTGCTGAAATAGCCAAGTCTTCAGGTCTCGACGAAAGGAGCGGAGATCAGGGGCCAAACAAAGATCCGCAGGGAGCTGATTCCATAGGGCGGGCGCTCCCACAGAAAAGGCCCTAGCCCTGGGAACCGCCAGCCGACAATGCCTGACCGACGGTATTCCCAGGAGGCCCCTCCTGTGGGAGCGCACGGGGCGATCGGAATGTGATGCAGGCAGAAGGCGTTCCCGCAAGTACCCTGGACCCAAGCCATTTAGGGCTTTATAAGTTATTACTAACACCTTGAAGGAGACCCAGGAGGCAACTGGGTGTTAATGTTACTAACTTAACAACTGCAATGATCTATTTAACAACTGTGGCAAGAAAGTTTGTGAAATGGAGTAAAACTCACTTAACAAATGTCTCACTTAGCCACATAAATTTTGGGCATTGTCTTAAGTACTGGGAAGCAGACTAACTTGATTTCTCCATAGCGGACCATTTACTTGGTCCTAGGAACAGCAGTAAGAGGTAACAGGAGTCTGTCTTACTTCCTAGTTGCATGACTCCACTCTAGATTTGTTGATCAGTTTTATGATAAAGTGACGAAAGAAATATTATGTAAAAAAACATGGCAGTATCCCATTTTCATCTATAGTCGGCAATCTGTCGACAATCTAAAGCCCCACAGACTCTTAATAAATATGCACATCCATTTGTTTGGGGGATATGTAAAGCCTCATCAAAGCATTATTTTTCTCCTTGTTTCTACTTAAAAAAAAAAAACCCTGCATGTTTTTTGTGTAGAGGCATTGCAACTGTTGAGATGTTCAAATATACAACCTCCTGTACATGTAGATGCAAATTCAGAGATACATGACATTGAGCCATTTTGAAAGGAAGGGGAAAAAAAGCAAATAGATGCTCAAATGTTTCTTGCTGCTAAACAATGAAGGCATTGTTCCTTCCTGAAGGGAAGCACATGGGCAGAGGTCTTTTGCTTACCTCCTTGGCAATAGTGGTGATGAAAGCGGGTGGCCTGGCCGTGGCAATGAGGGAGAGAGCGTGTCGTGCCGAGCGGGCGGAGTCCGCTGCGGGACTCAGAGGCAGCCCCATTTTGATGCTAATCAGAGATCAGACAAAGAAGGAAGGGTGGTTGGGGGGAGAGAGAGGAAGAAAAGAAGCATTAGAAATATAGACTGAAAAGATTAGACACAGCTTATAATGTCAGTTCAAGGTCAACGGGAGCACTCAAACAGTTAGAATATAATGGACTCCCAACAATGAGCAGTGATTAGAAGTCAGGGTGTTCTAGCAACTAATACAAAATCAAATAATTAACCGTGAAGATTGAAAACAGTATGTGCATCTGTCCAAAGTGTTAAAAAGGCCTTGTTAACAAATTATCTAGCTGTAGTACTGAATACATATCAAGAACCAAGATCAACACAAATATATACTGCCATGCCAAAACAACAACAACAACATTTTATATCTCAGCTAAAGTTTAAGGCGCAGTGTGTTCATAACTCTGCTGTTATTGCTACACCAGTCAATCCATCATATTTTTGGAATAGCTGACATTGGAGTGACTGATTTCAGTCTGGCCATCCTCTTTCCAAGTACAGTTATTCTTTTTTTTTTTAAGGTACAATTCATAGCAAATGCAGTCCTTAGATCTGACATCACTTACGGTACATTGCTGGGACAAATATAAGACAAAATAACTTCTTTCTCACATGTCCAATGAGTTTACTCTTACATACTAAGAAGCAGGAAACAGAAAATGTGCAAGTCTGATCAAATTCAAACACTTCAATAGTTAACAGATCAGAACTCTTATTCAACTGGCTATGCAGATATTAGCACTGCATTTGATCCTGTGGGTGTCCCAAAGGTGCTTTTTCAAGAGGCAACTGGACTTCCTTGTTTTTTTTTCTTTTGAAGACGTTTCGCTTGTCATGCAAGACTGGATGGTGGGGGATGGAAGGCCTGGAAAAAAAAGCACCTTTGGGACAACTATCATCTGGATGACTGAGAACCTCTACAGACTTTGACCGTGTGGATGACTTTATGTAGGTCTTTCCAAGTGGGGGCACAGCCTGGGAACTAAAAGCTAGCATGACAGGTGTAAAGAGCATTAAAAAATATTCTAGTTTTCCCTCCATTGTCCCAAAGGTGCTTTTTTTCAGGAAGCAATTGGACTTTCTGGTTTTTCTTTGAAGATGTTTCTCTTCTCACCCAAGAAGCTTCTTCAGCTCTGGCTGGATGGTGAGGAATGGGAATTCCCTACCATCCAGCCAGATCTGAAGAAATTTCTTGGATGAAGCATAATGTCGTCAAAGAAAAACCAGAAAGTCTAGTTGCCTCTTGAAAAAGCACCTTTGGGACAACCATGCCCTAGATGACTGAGAAACTCAGTCAGATATCTTCCTTCCATTGTGATCTGAGTGTCAGGTTTCCAAGTGTCAATCCCAAAATTGACACTGAGGGTACCACAGTGTAGGTGTAAATCCATCCTCCCAGTCTCCAGTGAGTTTGCTCAAGGTACTTCTTATCTTTTACTGTTTGATTCCCCCCCCCAAACAATAATATGCTCCCCTTCACACAGGAGGCCTGAGAATTGATCAGCTGTGGCAGGAAGGGGAAAGACTCTTCAGGCAGCAGCAGCCACAATATATACATATTGTGAGTTAGGGCCACATAAGTCTCACTTAAAAAATGAATTTATGAAAATACTTAAAAAGGAAAATGTAGGAGATCATTAGTTTCAAGTCTCAAGTCCCTTTGTGCCCAAAAGAGATCTAAGTCCAGCCCACCTTGAATTCTCTTATCTATCGCCTATTTGCTTTGACTGTTAGTAGTTCAGATTCTTGTAGAGAGCTTTAGCGTACAATAAAGCTATATTCTTTTGAAATGCCTGGACTCCTACTTTTCTGCGCTTGACAGGAAAGACAAGTTAGAGTGAACGAGTTTTCACAAATGAGAATAACAGATAGAATCTTCTTTTTTACTTGGATATTTCAGAATTTCAGATGACCATCACTGTCTAATTAGTCAGTAATACCTGCAGGTAGTCCTCATATACTGATTGTTTGTTCAGTGCCCAAAGCTACCATGGCCCGAATAAGGAGACTTACTGCCAGTCTTCAACGTTGCAGCTGTTGCAACATCCGTGACATCACATAATTGTGATTCTGGCACTTGTCAACCCATGTGCAGTACATTTCCAATGATTACAGTGACCCTCTGTCACACAATCGACATGTACAACCTTTGCAGCAGCTCCCCAAAAGCAAAATCAATGGGGAAGCTGGCGGGAAGTCGCAAGTCACAGTCATGTGACAATACCCTTAGTACTTTGTGGTGATTTGCTTCACGACCACAGGCAGAACTGACAAACGGCCACCACAAGAATCCGTCCATTATTCCAACAAAGGCACGCTGTAACCTTTGTAATGTTTAAAGAGGCGTGCGATTTTTTGATTTTTTTTTTTACATTTCCTTTCCGAATTTGAGTTTACGTGAATATTTTCTCAGCATTTCCTTCCACCAACAGGATGGGTCTCTGTAATGTTAGATATGAACCAATTTTGAGAGGCAGAGCGGAGGTGGGTGGATGCTGGGCAGAAATACCAGAAAGAAGCAATTAATTTAAAATGCAATCTCCTTAATGTACCTTTCTTGTGTTTTATGACTTTCAGAGCTAAAAAAAAACCCGGAATGTTTTCTTTTCCTTTCCTCCTCCCTCTTCCTGATGGGAAGGCATAGATTTTTCTGAAAGCAACAGGCTCCTTATTAATTCATTAATGACACTCTCTAGTGTTAGTATGTGGCCAGAGATTAGCCCCCTCCTGTAGCTGAGCCAGCTGGTCTATCAGAGCAAGAACTGCGCATGAAGGAGCAGGCACACTGCCCTGAGACCCAGGGCCAAATTAAAAGCAGATGCAAAGCTAATAGGAACAAGGGAGTGTTGAGTTGGTCCCTACAGTCGGATTTTTATTAAGAGGGTGGTTTTTTTTTTAAAAAAAAACTCCTCTCATGGTCAATACAAAGAGCGCCTTCCACACATGCAAGGTAGCTGTTATGCAGGGAACCTGCTGATGGTAAAAGTAATAAATGTCACTGTAGCTTGTATGTATGGATTTGGGCAAGGATCACGGGGACAATAGTGGAACATCTGCTGTGCAGAGAGAGAACTCGGTTCTGTCAAAGGGATCAGAGAGCAGCTGAGAAAAGCCTCCATTGCAGAAGGAAAGAAAGAAAAAAAAAGCAAAACCAGAAGAGTTGGAAGAGGATTGTGGGCTAGAGGTGCAAATAAATTGACCTGGAGTTTTCTTATATCCATCGGGTATTTATTTATTCGTTTATTTATGTATATCCCAACATTTATTATTTTTTGTAAATAATTCAAAACACACACGATACAAGCATGCAGAGAATGGTTTCTGAAATTTTGTTTTTCCAAACTCTTTATCAGTCATAGCCATAAGAGATGCATGTACTCTCTTCTATAATAAAGTGACACCTCATATTTTTGTGTGTGTGTGTGTGTGTGTGTGTGTGTATTTTGGTACATTTAGGCAAGAATATGCACTGGGGAGCATGAATGAAGCCTGACATGATTAGAAGGGGAGAAAGCTAAGAAGTCAACAGAACTGTGAACCATCACCCAACCGACTACATACATAGGGACGTACTGGGGGAGAGTTTCTACAATTTTTCCCCCTGCTGTGGCCTCGGATGAATCTGGTCCATTGCTCTTTCTTTCATTAGCTTTTCCCAATGAATTTTATCCATTCTGTTCAGTTTCTGGATAGGATGAGTGAACCTGGTAAACAGCAACAGAAGTACTGCAAGTGTATGAGTCACCAGAGGTACCAGGTTGCTTACCACTTCTTTAAAATATTGTCAATCTCTCAAAAATTGAGGGAGGAGGCAGGCAGGTAGGATGGAGGTAGGTAGGAGGAAGGATATATGGGAGGAAGGGTGTGTGGAAGGAAGGAAGGAAGGAAGGAGGGAGGGAGGGAGGGTGAAGGCAGGCAGGCAGGAAGGAAAGAAGATATATATATATATATATTAGTTTTTGAATTATGGACATAATTCTCAAATGGAAAGCTCATTATGAATTGATAAAATTCTGAAGTAATTTTGATACAGAATTGTAAACTTTCCATGGTAGCAAGCCAGACATACAGTACTGAATTTGCATATATCTTAGTGCTCTACTATTAACTCACTGAAGTTCCTATGAGAAAAATCATGGATTTTCCTCACAATCCTTTCATTCCCATTTGAAAATACTGTAGCTTGATTTAACGCCAGATGAGTGATTTTTTCCCCCTGCTTACGCAATCCCAGAACCATGTAACTATTAGAATTCTACTTTTCCTAAATTTAGGCTTCCAGCGTTTTCTCCTACTCAGGTACATTTTGGTACCTTTCCATATTAAGGAGCCTTGAGCATTCCTGGCTTTAATTGGTTATTTTAATGTGAACATGGAAAGTTTCCGATTTTCATGAAGCTCTCTTGAAAGAAGCAGAAGCAAAACCAGAAATAATACTGGCAAGTTCCTTAGGTCAAACCAAATATCTAAATTAATAAATACAGTTTGCTACTTGATTACAACCAACAGTGCACTGGACAAACTGCATCCAAGTAAGATGAATTAAGCTGCAACTTATAACTGGAAATTGTGGGTCAGGATGATTTCTATAATCGCTTTAAGCACAGAATCAAAGCCGAATGATTAATATTAGTTAAATACTCTTAATTCTCCCGTGCGGTTAACTTAACACATTTCCCATAATTTAACCTTTCTGGGGAGGAAGTCGAGGTGAAATGGAGGTGGAAAAGGACGAGATGGCAGGGAGAAAGGGACTGCCAGAGTGCAAAGAAGAAATTCAAAGATCTGCACACTAGCAATGTATTTTATTTAACGCTTGCGCAGCGCGCGAGCACACACACACACGGACACACCAAACACACAAAAACGATAAACACTGCATGTGTTTTCCTTTGTCAATAAATGTGAAGTGATTTTTTTCCCGCCTCCGCCTCGGAACTACACGCTCGACATAAAAGCTCCTTTATAAACCATGCTTAACATCACAGACAGAAGTGAGGCAGCTGTGCGCTCTTATTGTGTGCACGGTAAATCAGGCACAAAAAAGGGGCAGCTCAGCAGGGCATCGGGAGGGTAAGATGGACACTTAACCCCCTGTACACATTGTTGCTCCATTTCTTTCCCTCTTAAGTCCCTCTGCAGTCAGTACAGTACCTGTCACGGATGTAACAGGCCATTTTCAATCTAAATCTTGTTATGGATTAATAAGCAAACACTTTCTCGCTTATTATGCAATTTATCATGATGAAAATTGCATTGGTCTCCTCAAGGCTACATGCTGATACATTCATTTATTCAGCAGCTCTGTATACAGAGAGCAATACTAATCTTTATGACAGCCAGAGGTATACCAGGGAGCCTAAAATAGCATCTTGAAAAACTATACTTTGTCTTTATGGAAGCTCTGCTCAAAACAGACACTTACAAAATCCTACAAGCCTAGCTCTTCCCTAAGGAGACAAAAATATTTTACTTTTGCAATACCCAGCTTGGTAGTAATAACACACACTTATTTCCCGTTTCACTGAAACCAGAAATTAAATAGTGATAGATGCCTTACGATTTATCCTCGCCTGATACCAGCGTCCTTTGAGGGTTTCAGACAATGACCAAGTTTGTTTAAGGAAGGTAGCTAGAATGTTCAACAACAACAACAACACAAGAATAATGCAATATAAAGGAACACCATTGCTGAATTGGAGAAAGCAATCTTCCCTCAATGTTTTGGGAACGGCACATATGTCCTCTCTATAAAGTGGGTAATTTAATAAAAGGATCACATCTAGGAATCAACATTTCTGCCAATCAAAATTTAAAACCTGCATTTTCATTTGAGTTCACATAACTTCAACTTCATATAAAAACATATGCTGTGGCTATGACTCTTTGAGGAAAACAACTGGGAAACTTTGATTTGCCAACAATTAACAGAGACTTAACAACTTTCTTATAAACTTTGAAAATCTGATAGGAAAAAAGCATAAGAAATGAGTCAGATGGAAAATGACTGAAGATATATTAATAAATCCTTTTTAAATGTAACAAAATTACTTTATGTGATGGGTCATCATTATCAAAGAAGCTTTAGAATATGATTTTTAAGCAAATGTTGCACAGATAAAAAACATAATTCTTGTCCTAGAGATGACGTTCTGGTCTCTCTTTTTTCTCCTAAGTAAGTAATATCAAATGATAAAACTCTATGAGATCCAGGCAATAATCTTCAATTTTACATTAGTTTACTCAAAATGTTTATAATGACCTTAATGATTTCTACTTTTGTAACTCTTCTAAATTTATTTTTAATACTGCATTTTAATGCATTATTTCCTGTTTTGTGATTCTGAGTATACACTAAAAATCAGGGTAGAATGTTTAAATATAATTAATATTAATGAGCAGCATCATTGTACTATGTGTTAAATAATTTAGAAAAAGGACAAAGAATCAAATTAGATAAGCTATATATGTTGTCTATGTTGGCAAAAGCTAGCTGAACTGGAAAACTCTTAGAGAAAGAAGCTTAATACTGAACATCAGCACTTGAATACATTTTTGGAAGACAATGGAGAAAATACAATAAAAATCCACTTACTTGAGGTTTTAAAACATTTTCTGACATTTTAGAACAGATTGAAGAAATTTGGTAACAACCAAAATTGTGTTTTATTAGATACAAGTATCTAAAGATAAGGCACACCTTTAGTTGTGCAGGAATGAAAGGAAAAGAAATAAAACTCAGCACTTATGGAATGAACTGCCTCTGGACCTCCATCTGGCCCCTGACCTCCGCACCTTCTGCCGCGACTTAAAGACCTGGTTGTTTGACCAAATCGGGCTGTGATTACCTCACCTGGGCCATGGGATAATTTTAAGTATTTTAATTTGGTTTTGTTGGGCTTAAATTGTTTAATTCTTTTTTTAAATAATTATTGTATTGTATGTTTTAATTGTGAGCCGCCCCGAGTCTTCGGAGATGGGGCGGCATATAAGTCCAATAAAATAAAATAAAAAAATAAATATGATTTTGTCCTCCCTAATTCTCTAGAGAGAAATATTAATTTTAAAATACAAAATACATTTCAATATTATATTTTATTATGTCTTTTATCTAGTATAGTAAAAATTGACCAAGAAATTTATGTTTTATGAGGCAAGAATTAAGCACTCAGATAATTCAAATTACAGAGAATGATAATTTTAAAAGGCTTTTATAACCATCATCATGGAAAGGATTTTTTTCATAGCTCAGAGGATATGAGCAGAAGGACAATGATTAATTCTTCCTTCCTTCAGAAAGCAGGAAGATACTTAAGTAAAAATATAATTTTTGCACAATTAGGTTGAAAACTCTTTGGCTTGGTTCATCTAATTGCTGTGATAACTGCACAATATTTTTATATCTTTGTCTATGAAAAATTCTTTTTTGTTTCTTTTGATTTTATAGCTTTATTGATTTTTCATCTCAAGAATTTTATCATTTTTCAGATTTGCCTATTTATCTGACACTTCATGTTTACATGTTTCAAGGTAGCACCTCTTAAGAGATGATACCGAAATAGTTTATATCCATGGACCAGGATAATTTTTACTACTTTTTAAAACCCTCTGATTAGGTTCTAGAACTAGACATAATGCGTATTTAACTTTTGGGTTGCATTAGGCATATGTTAAGTGCAAGAAGAAGTTATCTAGGTATGATTTTACAAAAGTAAGAAAACATACTGACATGGATACATGCAATTGTGCCAGTATTGTTGAAAAATTAAAACCATGAAACCTGTGAATTTCTTCAACTGTTATTTCAAATAAATTCTTCTTCTTACTGTACTTTTTCTGAATTAAAAAAATCTTGATATGATAAGCTCTAAATAATCATAATTCATAATGGCATCTACCTCCACCCTACACAAGAAGAATGTTATGCCAAGTTAATAATTTTGAAAACTGAATGAGTTTTGATCATGGTTTATGATTACATCCATTGTGCTACCACAGCAATAAAGTAAAGAGTAATATACCCTATATAATATAGCCTATGACATACCCTATATCACCAGGATTGAGATTTTGGGCTTAGATAACCTTGAATCGCCGCCTATAGTTGGACTTAAGCGTAGCACACAAAATTATCTGCTACAATGTCCTACCAGTCAATGACTACTTCAGCTTCAACCACAACAATATAAGAGCACACAATAGATACAAACTCAATGTAAACCGCTCCAAACTTGATTGCAGAAAGTACGACTTCAGCAACAGAGTGGTCAATGCCTGGAATGTACTACCTGACTCTGTTGTTACATCCTCTAACCCCCATTCCTTCAACCCCAAACTATCCACTATTGACCTCACCCCATTCCTAAGAGGTCTGTAAGGGGAGAGCATAAGTGCACAATCGTGTCTACCGTCCCTGTCCTATTGTCCCCTTTTATTCGTACCTATTTCCTGTATTCTTACTCATGTTTATACTTATACCTATTATCTTGTAAGCGATTGACAAATCAAATAAATAAATAAATAAAAAAGAGTAATGATAGATTATGACCCTTTTCATACATCCAATATACTGTCCATCTATAAAATGGAATGTGTTTAACTTTTCTGCAAATTGTACATAAATGAATCTTTTCCACGGCTTTAATATACTTTGTTTCATATATTTCAAGTTCAGAGGTGGTATTCAGCAGGTTCTGACCAGTTCTGGAGAACTGGTAGCGGAAATTTTATGTAGTTCAGAGAACCGGCAAATACCACCTCTGACTGGAGATTTTACAGTATCTTTCCCCTGCCATGCCCACCAAGCCACGCCCACAGAAACGGTAGTAAAAAAAATTGAATCCCACCACTGCTCAAGTTGATAAACAAAGATCAGCTTTATATACCTGTATTGGTTTTTCTTATATTCACTGCTTTGTCCATACCTGCAGAGATTGATTTTCCACATAAATTAAACATATTTTAAAGGATTGCCATTAAATTATCTCTGTTAATGTTTCAGTGTTTGCTCCTCTTTGCTTGTTTGCAGTGGATATTGTGGGTTGTGACAGCTAGTCTTCTTTGGAGTGACCAGACTGGCTGGTTATGCAGATAGCTGTTCTGCTTAAGCCCCATGGTTCACACTGGATTCTTTGCTCTACAGAAATTGCACAAGCAATTTGTAGACAACATCAGCATCCAGTGACACGATCTTGGAGATGTCTCCAGTGAGATTGTCAAAGAACCACATAGACAGTAGAAGCTAGTATGAGTTATGTGGTACAAGCAGGGTGACTGCTTCCATCACCAATTGAATAAATTTCCCCCCTCCCCAAATCCACAAGGAAGCTCCACAGAGCCCAACAATTAGTTTGACTCAGTGAAGCCTGCCACAAATAAGCAAGAAGGAATAGTAAATAAAGACAGATTGTAACAGATAACCTCCATAGAAGGAAGAAGGAGGAGGGGCTTGAGGGAGGGGCTGGGAGTGAGACAACCATAGGCCCCAGAATCTAATCCATCCTCATTCCCAAATCTCACAGGCTCAATAATTTGTGGTTTTGTTATCCCTAGTTTTAAGTTTTATGACAATTTTACATATTTGTTTATTTACAAATATGTAAAATTGTCCATTAAAAGGTCAAAATAATAGGTCTGTTAAGAATTTCGGCACAGAGTGGCAACTGAAGTTTCTCTGAAAGAGATCAGAAACTCTGGATTTTTGAAAGCTTTCATTAAGCCGATTTTTAAATTATATTTCCATGAAAGCGTAATCTAGAACAATGTTCTTATTTTTAAAGAAAACATTTTCAGAAAATAACACACACACAAAACTTATCTCCAGATGTTATGCTACTTCATGCTAAAATTTAATTACTTCAAACAGATTTGAGTGTACTTTTAATAGAAAAAAGGATGGACATATTCTTCTAAATTACCTTGGCAGTAAATATGCACATTCATTGCCACTGAAGCCACAATATATATATGAATTAACAGTGTGAGATTCAATCGCAGATCATGAAACAAATATAAATCTAAAACAACAGAGAGTGGAGAGAAATTTTTCCGCTGCTATATTTAACAAAATAACAATGATATGCCATCAAAAACCCGTGAGATGAACCAAATTCTATTTTAAGCAAAATAGAAAAGATACAGGGAATGTGTAGGTTAGATTCCCGGAGGAATATGAAAAGTTTATTCACCACTTGTCTCAACTAACATGCAAAATTAAATGTCTAAACCAGTATGTATTTGTTTAAGATTAATACATTCACATGCTCTCTCTTTGTACCTGCCTTTCATACTCCCTAATAGAAAAGCTATCATGCCTTCCTTATGAAGCCTAAACCATAAATCCATGATTGAACAGTTTCCTAGAAACCAGGATAGCATGACTAAATTTTCTGTGGAAGGAAAGGAATGAATAGGAGACATAACACTGGAATGCAATTGGGGAAGAGTATTTCAAATGAATAAACTGAGATTGTTTTTCCTTTTGATTGTGATTTTAAAGTAGACGCGACTTGCCTACAATTATACCCTAAAAGATTATATATGCTTGTGCTTTATTGAAGTCACAATTTGTTCAACCAACAATGAATTTGTATGTTGAATGTGCTAGACCTCAGGGTTTAGTGACTGCTCTAGAGCAGGGGTAGTCAACCTTTTTATATCTACCGCCCACTTTTTTGTATCTCTGTTAGTAGTAAAATTTTCTAACCGCCCACCGGTTCCACAGTAATGGTGATTTATAAAGTAGGGGACAAAAACCCCTACCGCCCACCATGAAAGCTGGAACGCCCACTAGTGGGCGGTAGGGACCAGGTTGACTACCACTGCTCTAGAGAACAGACTTCCAGATATGGCTGGCATACAGTGGATTTTTATTTTTTTACTTTTGGATATTATTAAAGTCAAGGTAGACCCTATCCATTTATCCTGTTTTCTGACAGGTAGGAATGGTTCAACCCATAAGGAGTGTTTTCACTCCTCCCCCTCTACTCCTGTAGCAACAGGATTCTCATGGGTTACAATAAAAGCAATAACATGATAAAATCCATGGTAGAAGATAAAAGGTCCTAAAACTCACCAATATAAAATTCAAATTTTATATGGAATATAAAAACAAGCTACCATAGATCAGCATCTTCTCAACTACCAGAGGCTCTCCAGAACAAGCTTCGGCTTTCCAGAATGCCAACGATGTGGGGACTAAACAGATGTGAACTGAAGGGGTGTTTGGTTGATGATAGCACAGATAAAGGTTTAAAGGTTTCCCCTATCCAGTCATGACTGACTCAAGGGAGCGGGGGTCATCTCCGATTCTCAGCCAGGGTAGCCTGTGTTGTCTGAGAGACACTTCTGTCAAAATTTGGCCATAATGAAAGTGCATGATGGTGTGGTATGCTGGCTTGACAGCTGTGGATAGAAAGACACTACAGAGGGTGGTGAGCACAGCACAAAACATCGTGGGCTGTTCCCTGACACCACTAGATGACCTTGCTAGGGCTCGCTGCCTTAGAAGAGTGAGGAAAATCCTCAGGGATGACTCACATCCTGGTCAGCACTTCTTCACTCTCCTACCATTGGGTAGGAGATATAGAAGCATAGCCAGCTGCGCCAACAGGCTGAAGAATAGTTTGTACCCGTGGGCTGTCAGACTCCTGAATGGGAAATAACTTCATGTCAACATAATATGATAGACTTGCGAGGCCGGCGCGTTGTGCAATAAGTTCACATGGTGTAATAAGATTGTGTGTTTGTTAGTAGGATTCACTGGGTTAGGGACTTTCTGTCTTCACTGTGAGTTGTTTTGGGGTGTGTGTGCACGAAGGGAGGCTCAGCCAATCTCATTGTACACATGTTGCACTCTGACAATAAAGGTTGATTGATTAACACAGCAACCTTCCCATCAAAGCAGCACCTATTTATTTACTCGCAGATAAATTAATACCTCTGCGTAAAATAATAGTGGGGTGCTTCAGCCCATTCACCCTGAAATATGGGGACTATATGGAGTTTCTCACAGGTTAAATGAATTGAGTCAATTCTGGCTGCAGAGGTAGCTCGGCACCATCAAATTGTATGTGGCTTTGCAGGTTGAAATGAACATTTTGAACTGTGCACAGAAGCAAACAAGAAGTCCTTGGAGGATCTTGGTGAAATGTGCTCATGGAAGTGACAGCCAATCAGAAACTGGACCCTTGCAAATGCAGTGCAAATGTCTCCATCAAAAACAAGGGAAGGCCCATCATACACAAAACATTTCTCCTTCTTAATCAAATAAGGAATAAACTCTTACCTTGAAAGTTGCTTTTCGGCATCCGCACAGAGTTCCAAAAGGCCCATCAGCACAGCGGACACGTCCATATAAGGCTCCCACACTGTAAACCCTCTTCCTATGAGATCAATGGCAGTTCTTCGAATGGTGCTGTGGGGAGGAAGCTTTGGACTGGGAGGTTGCAGCAGAAGATAGGTCAAAGCTTTGCCTGCCACACAAGACATGTTAGAAAGCCAGAGTTAGGAAAACAAGATCCAAAAATGTGGGATATTCTGATTTGGACAGATTGGTAACTTATGGGGTTACTGGTTAAGAGTTCCTCCATTCAGTTTGCAAACTTAGTCCAAGAATAAAAATGTAGCTTAGCTAAGGGTGTTTGTACTTATGTATCATCTACATATGTGTCCATGCGTGTATGTATGTACGTATGTATAAAAACAATGGAAAACAATTCCTTCTTATGCCCCATGTGTCATGTGTTGCGATAATCTATATCAGGGGTGTCAATAGAGGGCTGTATCAGGGTTGTGTTTGACCACGGGGGCTTTGGTGGGCTGGCCAGGGTGGGTGTGGCCATCTTGACACCACTCGTGTTGGGGGCACCTGTGGAGGCCCAAGCAAAAATGGAGCTCGTGTGGGCCGCGCATGCACCCTCCGGGCCCCATTTTCAGCTGCAACAGCCTCCTGCAGCCCTCTACCAGTGAAAATAGAGCTCCATTTTTGCTGGCAGAGACACCGTGGGGCAATCCTTCGCTGTTTCCAGGGTGGCCCCATGGGCCAGATCTAAGCACTCTGTGAGCCGGATGTGGGCCCTGGGCTTCAGTTTGACACTCCTGAGCTATATGTACAGTCATTTGCATTATGAGAGATGATGATGTTATCCATATATCCATATAGTCATGTCTTATTCTTGGTGATACTACGGGCCAGGTCTCTCCACATTTTCCGATTTTGCACTGCTTTGTTGATTTTTCTATGCTCTGGCTGGTGTCAGCTTTGATGGTGTCCAGCCATCGTGTTCTTTGGTGGCCTGTTTTCCTCTTACCACTAACTCTTTCAAACATAACTGTGAGAGATAAGGGATTCTATCTCACAGCATATTAAGGCCTGCATAAAATTCAGCTCTACCTTTCTCCAACCCAGCACCCTTACAATGTGCAAAATTAAAAATTACATAATCCATGATTTTAGGGTTGGAATTTAAGGTATCTCTCAAATGAATTGAGGGGGGGGGGAAAGCTTAATTAGTCTTCATTTAAGAAGTGGGAGATTGAGAGATTGAGATAAAACGGCAAGCAGAAGGCTAAATCTGAGATTTCTTTTAACTTAACTTTTACTTGCTGTATGAAAATTGCTGGGAGTCAGAAAGTTTTGCTTACCTACTGAAAATAACTCAAACATATACCAACAAATCTGACCACTTCTGATTTAAAAATTATTTCTGTACGATTGGAAAATCTTTAGAGCAAATAATTAATAAAAATCTCAGGAGAATGTAAACAAGGGTGCCCTTATAGACACGGCTGTTCAATTTTTTGTTAAAAGAATTGAATAAGGTAGGCCACAACCAATCCATTATCCATCTCTAAACTCAATTTCCTTTCCCTGCTAATTTATCAAAAAATAGTTCACTTGTGGAAGGCAAAATTGGAATCTTTTGGATTAGTGGGAAGACTTATTTTACTTTTTTTTTCTTTTACTGCTTTACGATGTTTGATTTTAGGTCATTGTTGTGAATTGCCCAGAGTTGTGGTTTTAAATAAATAGATAAATAAATAAAAATTCAAAATTTAATAGCGTGTGACTTGCCTAGATATTAATGGCTCTTGTGTAAATTGGGGGAGTTACAAACTGGTAGAGAATGATCCCTAACCAAACCTTCCTGCCTCCCCATTCTTTTTCCCTACAAAGTTGTGGCAATTGTGGCAAGGGACCACATGTATTCTACAGATACCTTCGTGTATCCGAAATGCTTTAGAAAATTAAGCAACTTCTACATAAAACTAGAGTAGAATTTTTATTTCAAGATCTCAAATCAACTATTATTAGATAACCACCCCAGTTACTACTTATCAGTAGGGTGTAACTAGAAAACGTACATTAAGACTCCTGATCATAATAACTATTCCACATAACAATAGCATTTAGACTAATATACGGTGCTTTTACAGTCTACTCTAAGCGGTTTACAGAGTCAGCATATTGTCCTCAACAATCTGGCTCCTCATTTTACCCACCTGGGAAGGATGGAAGGCTGAGTCAACCTTGAGCCTGGTGAGATTTGAACCGCCAAATTGCAGTCAGCCTGCAGTCAGCCTGCAACACTGCATTTTAACCACTGTGCCACCTCAGCTCATAGTTTAAACTTCCCAGCGAAAAGGATCCCCAACTGATTTACAAAAGATCAACACAGCACTCGGGTAGGGAAGGAAAAAAATAAATAAAAAAGTACTTTAGCACAAGTGGGTTGCAAAGTTCTAATATTGTTCCTTTGGAACAAAAGGTATTACAGTCTTGCAAGGGAATAAATAGTTCAGAAAAACAAGAAGCTGTTTTTTCCCCTCCAACCAAACAAATGGAGTGTCACTGTGTTCCCCACTTGGCTGTGCTTTAGCCTGCTGGGATGGTGGTGGCTGCTGCTGTTGAATAATTAAATTGATTTCACAGACATCAGTTGAAGTTCACCCGGCTTAAAGTTGCTGAGATTGATTGACTATCATTATACAGGTAGTCCTTGAATTACAAACACAACTGGAACCATAATTTCTATTAATAACCAAGGCGGTTATTAAGTCAGTTGAGCCTGACTTTACCAGCTGCTTCATTGCCATGGTTGTTAAGTGAATCACGGCAGTTGTTAATTGAATCACGCAGTTGTTAAGCAAATCCAGCTTCCCCTATTGTTCTGACCCATGCCCTTTTCCAACGAATCAAATACAATCCAAAGGGAACAGAAACCTTTTAATGCTTCTGAAAAATAATTAGCTGTGATAAGCACAAGCCTTGCCAAACTGTGCGAGATAACAAAAGATAACTGACAAGAAATAATTTGCAATGTAAGAATCTTCAAATACAGACTCAGGATACTGGAATGTCCACGAGGCTGGAGTTTCAAAACGTCTTTGCCTTCTGCAAAGAATGTTCGTTTCACAGCTGGCTTTTATCTGCTTGAAGGAGGGGCCATTACCTTGCAGCCTTACTCCCAAGTCACCCATGCTGTTGTAGCTGCTCTTGCCTGCGAGCAATCCTGTGCACATGCACACTTGGCACAGGTTCCTCGGGAACCTCCTCATCACTGCTGCCAGCCCCCACAATATCTGAAGGCAGCAGTCTACTCCCTAATGGTCCTGACCCCTCATCTGAGTCCTTGCTCTCCTCAGCCGTCCGCATCTGATGCCGGCTAACCACAATACCTATTGACTCGGCTTGTCAGAAGCTGGCTTGGAAGGTTGCAAATGGTGACTACATCCTAGAATGCTGCAGCTGTCATAGATACATGCCGGTTGCCAAGAGCCCAGATTTTGAGCATGGGAGAGGCTGCAGCAGTTGTAATTACAAGGACAAATCAATAAATCACTTTTTTCAATATTGTTGTAGTGGTCGCTAATCAAATGGTTCTAAGTCAAAGACTGCTTGTATTAAGAGGAACAGCAGGGTGAGAAAAATACAATACAGGTTATGAGTTATGACCACAATTGAGCCCAACATTTATGTTGTTAGGTGAGACATTTGTGAAGTTAATTTTGCCCCATTTTGGTGTGATCTGCTGGAGGCCTGTGGACTAGCAGCAGAGTCGGACAGTGTGGAGGAACATGGGCCAGTCCTGGAGTCTGGGGAGGGCTCAGATGAGGGATCTGCGTCCGACACAGAGATAGGGCCAGGGCTGATTCCGGAGCCTCAAGAATCTGACATCAGCAATGCAGAGGAACAGGGGGAGCCTGTTCCCAGTGCACGCTTGCGCAGAGCTGCCAGAAGGCAAGAACAGTTAAGACAAAAGGGGCAACTCGGGAGTAAGGCTTGGAGATGATTGGCCCCTCCCATAAGACATAAATGAGGAGCAAAGGGACATGAGCCTTTGCAGGAAGCAACTTTGTTCGTTCTGATTGGTTTAAATTCTGAAGCTCCGTGTTGACTTTGTGCTCCGTTTGGCCTTGTAGAACATCTAATTGGCAATTTAGTCGTTGGCAGCATTTCAAGGGAGATAAAGGTGGGTGCTTATCAGCCTTATCCTGAAAAGACTGTGGCAGCCTTCTGTTGGACTATTCACAAACTGTTTGGGACTCATTACAGGCTGTGAATGAATATAATTCACACTGTTGTAATAACAAGAGGATTTTTGGGACTAAGCATGTGATTGTTACTGTCTCAGGAAGCCTTGGTCAGAACACATTTTAGGACTTTTCTTGCCTGAGTTATTAAGTGAATCTCTGTGGTTGATAAGTTAGTAACCCAGTTGTTACATGAATCCGGCTTCCCCATTGACTTTGCCTGTCAGAAGGTCACAAAAGGGGATCATGTGACCCTGGGACACAGCAACGGTCATAAATACGGACCAATTGCCAAGCGTCTTGAATTTTGATCCTATGATCATGAGGATGCTGGAAAGGTCGTAAGTGTGAAAAAATAAGTAACTTTTTTTCAGTGTGGTTGTTACCTTTGAACTCTCACTAAGTGAACTGTTGTAAGTCAAGGACTACCTGTATTTGTTCTTTGACACACACACACAAAAAGAAAGCATTCCTATTATCTGTTCTGAAGCAGCAATCAAAAGCTAACCGACCCAGATTGGAGCTTGCAATATAAAAAGCATGCCAATTATGAACATGGGAGGTTTTTAAAAAGACCTTTCATTGCTTAGTCATGCTGCTTATTCTACCATTGACTGGTAATCTATAATTAATATAGATTAAACATCTAGGAGAACATTCTTGTACACCATATATTTTTGGACCTCCTTTTAGAAGTAGGTTACAAGAACACCTTTAACAGCATATGATGGTGTGAATCTTCTTCATGGTACTGTTTAATTTTTTTTTTGGCTGGCCTCTAATTGCCCTTAAAGTGCCTGAGGCTTTGAGCATATTATCTAAGATGGAATTATATAGAGGCATTAGTATAAAAATTAGTGTCATTTTGAGTTTCTGAAACTGTTAAAATGGTGAAATATAACAGTCATTGGCATCCTTCCCTGCCCCACCTCCCAGCTATGCTAATGTTTGGTTTAAACAAACAACAAGACAAATTGTAGGAAGTTAGCATCTACCCCTCTCCTAGAAAAAATGAAATATCCTAGGAAATATTAAAAAGGCAGAATATTTCCCCTAAAAAGAGTAGAAACTCAGAAGCAGAAACTCACCTCAGAAGCAGAAGCTCAGTCCACCTTTGTTAATGGACCATTAGTCTGGCCTAGGCCAGTCTATTTTACATAACAAAGTTCTACTCCAGGTAGAGCTATAATAGGAATTGCCCAAAGCCCTTTCATTATATCATCACCCAGCAAGGCTCAACCAAGCCTGGGACTCAGGACAGCCTACAGAGTTGCCCCTGCAACTCCCCATGGGAGTCTGACAACCAATCAGAATACAAGCTCAAATTCAAATCCCAACAGAGGGTATAAAACCCAGATACTCTCAGCATCTTTTCCATTTTCCTTTCTTTCTTCACCCAAGGCATATGATCCTGTCCACCATTAAACCATCTTTCCAAGCAGTCACCATGTTTCCAGTGTCTTTCTTCCCCAGTTGGAACTGAACCCAGAAGGATATTTCCTCCAACAAAACAAACCAAGTATCTTTCAGCATGCAAATTTCAACTCTCAGAAATTTCATCAATTGAAAATTTGACATATTGTTTTTATATGTGATTCCAAAGTCCTTGCAATTTCCGCCCCCCTCCTTGTGTCGGAAGCACTAAAGCACTAAAGTGCTTCTGTGGTGAAAGGATTTGCCATCACCATTGCCCGGGGGGGTTGCCCACTTAGACGCTCCTTTCGTATCCCTGTGAAGTTGCCCACCAAAATGGTACCCATTAATCTACTCGCAGTTGTCTATGGAGATTCTCAGTCATCCCAAAGGTGCTTTTTCAAGAGGCAACTGGACTTTCTGGTTTTTCTTTGAAGATGTTTTGCTTCTCATCTAAGAAGCTTCTTCAGCTCTGACTGGATGGTGGGGAATGGAAGGGTCTATACTCCTTGCAGACATCCCTCTAATCCCTGCCATCCAGTCAGAGCTGAAGAAGCATCTTTGATGAGAAGCGAAATGTCTTCAAAGAAAAACCAGAAAGTCCAGTTGCTTCTTGAAAAAGCACCTTTGGGACGACTTACAGTTGTCCACTTTCAAACTGCTGGTCAGCAGGAGCTGAGCGTGTGACAGGAACTCATCCCGCCCCACAGCAGAAATGGGTCTTGAACACGAGGCTGCTGATTGTCAACCCACCATGGGGTGAGCCTCTGCAATTTAAAGGATTGTTCTCTCCCTCTCCTACTGCTCCCCCCCAACCACACAGAACACAACTAAAAGGTAATTACAACCCACTGCAAAATTTCCTCCACATGAATTTCCTATCCACAGTACAAGCTGAGCCATGGCCAAAATCCAATTTCAAATTTCAACCGCAGGAGTACCTTTCCTTTTGAAATAGTTTTAATCCCAGAGACAAGAATAACCTTATACATCTTAGTATTCTGGGATGCTGTGAAGACCTAGCATTTTAGGAGAGTGTGTAGAGTCTTGGTGGTGCAGGCTGTTAAACACCTAGCACTTAGCTCCAGCTGCCTGCAATTAGTGCAGGCTCGAATCCCACCAGGATCAAGGTTGACTCAGCCTTCCATCCTCTCGGGGTGGGTAAATTGAGGACCCAAGATTGTTGGGGGCAATAAGCTGACTTTGTAAAAATGCCACTTTGGGGGCAAAAGCCCTAGTAATAAGCAGGCATATACAATGGAATGAAGGCTATTGCTGAGCGCATTGGTTGTGCTCCAAAAAAAATTGTAAGCCACCCTGAGTCTCCGGAGAAGGGCGGCATTTAAATATGAATAAAAAAAAGAATGGAACATTCCAAAATAATGGCCTTCATGGAAACAAATGGCTGACACCATTGTTAGTTTTTTTGTTTTGTTTGGGTTACACCACCTTTTCTAAACCTTAATTAATTACTAACAACCTGCCTTCTACTGAGGACTTGTATACTACATGAGTCAAAAAGAGAGCTGTGAAAATAATTACAGACCCCTCACATCCCGGACATAAACTGTTTCAACTCCTACCCTCAAAACGACACTATAGAGCACTGCACACCAGAACAGCTAGACACAAGGACAGTTTTTCCCTGAATGCCATTACTCTGCTAAACAAATAATTCCCTCAACACTGTCCAACTATTTACAAAGTCTGCACTACTATTACTATTAAACTTCTCATTGCTCCTTATCACCCATCCCCTCCCACTTGTGACTGTATGATTGTAACTTTGTCGCTTGCATCCTTACGATTTATATGGACTGTTTCCTAGTATGATTTGATTGCTTATTGTACCCTATGACTATTATTAAGTGTTGCACCTGATGATTCTTGACTCTTGACAAATGTATCTTTTCTTTTATGTACACTCAGAGCATATGCACCAAGACAAATTCGTTGTGTGTCCAAGCACATTTGGCCAATAAAAATTCTATTCAATTCTATTCTAAAAAGGTTTTATAAATTGCTCAGTGCCAGCAATCTGAAGTGGCATCAAAGTCTGTGTAAGAAACAAATAATAAACCAAATGAGATTTGGTCCTATCTGCAATAATTTCTTCCATGTTTTACTCTCCCTTCCTTATTTTGTATAGTAACTATCAAAAATTACTGGGATCCAACTTTTTACGATTTGTTTTTTCAAACGTTTCTCTCCCCAAACTATGAGAAAGACAAAAGGTCCATCTCCCCACAAGTGAAGTTGGAAATAAAGATTTGGAAAACTGAATGAATGATGAGATGATCCAACTAGA
The DNA here is from genome assembly GCA_009733165.1 of Naja naja. Lineage (NCBI taxonomy): Eukaryota > Metazoa > Chordata > Lepidosauria > Squamata > Elapidae > Naja > Naja naja. Next base: position 292,436,829 of record CM019149.1, read on the forward strand.
TCAAACTGACACACCTATCACTAGGGTTTGGGTGAATCTTTATTGTATCTGCAAATATTTCTTGCATTCTTAAACCACATTCTTTCTAAATAGATTTTAGATTTTGGATTGATTTTAAGTTTGTATTTTGCAATTATGTTTTGGGGCTGTTTAGTTTAATTCTTTTTTTAAGTATTTATTGTTATTGTCCTTTTAACTGTGAGCCGCCCCGAGTCTTCGGAGATGGGGCGGCATATAAGTCCCACTAATAAATAAATAAATAAATAAATAAATAAATAAATAAATAAATAAATAAGGCTTTCATAAAAATATTGGATGCAGTGGCCACATTTATTTATGGATTTAGTAAACGTCACAGCTACCTTAAAACCAACAAAATTGGGTGAGATGAATTTGGACTGCCATAATTATAAACTGAAACACAGATCTGCTCAAATCCTGATTCATGTCTTCACAATGTTCTTAGAAACTATTATACAAAAGAAAACTAAATAATAACCACCGTGTTACAGTAGCAAAATCTGTTCTTAAGAGAATATTATACCATACTGAGGATAGCAGAGATCCAGCCCAAGTCATTTTACTGGCCCACCCAAGATAGGTGCATAATAATGGAAGCAGATAAAATCATTATCAACATTACCATCCTCCACCACTGCTCTCATCTACGAGAATAAAAAGACAACTTAAAAAATTAATAATTTATTTTCTGCATCTAAGAACTGCTGTCTGAGTCAGTCGATGGTAAGATTGTGTGGATGCTGAGCTGAATTGAAATTGATTGCATCCCCTTAAGACAGGGATGTCAAACACGTCGTCACGGTGGTGTCACGTGACTTATTGGAACTTTCCCCCCCTTTGCTAAAACGGGGGTGGGCGTGGCCAGCGTGTGATGCATCTATCCCGCCTGCTGGGAGTTTGACAGCCCTGCCTTAGAACAAAAAGATTTTACCAATGATAGTTGCATCAGAGAAAGTACTGAAGATGAGACTCATAAATGGTTATAATTATAAATTGATATAATTATATAAAATTATATAAAATGGTTATAATTATAAATTGATAGGTTTGTTTGCAGGAAAGAGCAAGTAGAAATTTGCAGAATGTTAGGGGATACATGAATTGTTAGGTCTCATAGAAGCATCATAAAGATTTCCTATTTAGCTCAGTCTTTGCAGATTGTGCTAGCAGCTGTAACTGGAGGCGATTTTTTAAAGTATTTAGTTATGATTTAGAAATCAATCCTTTATTCTCTACTTTCCTTTCTCAGAATACCTACCCTAGGTTTTACAAACCAGGCTCTCTAGAAGCTCAAAATTGACCTTCAATTTCTAACTGTTTCTGCCTTGTCCAGATTTCCTGGAGACATCTACATTGAGCTTCCATTCTAGTCTAACAGACATCATGGTCATGCAAACTTGGTTATTTCCATTGAGGTTTCATGGATGCCAATTCTTTTTGCTCTACGCCTCTGTGAAGAAATGAGATGTGTAAAGCACTTTCCTTATGCTTGGTTTTCAACAGATAACAAAGCACAGTCCACATTTTCATTTACTCCACCGGCCTACATTTGGTTAGGAGGAGTGACTGGGAATCTTCCAAACCTTACTGCGTTACTTCATCAGCTCTCAGCCTGTTAAATGCCAAATTAATTTGGTCTAGTATTTCACATCTCTTCCTTCCCACCCACACCTCTTTTAAACAGTGGGGTAACCTCTACATAACACAAGGCCTCTGCCATATTCATTTCCATCTCCAAATTATGGGTACTCAAATTGTGATAATGAATCTTGTCATGGATTACTTTCATTTTCAAATGAAGGCCATTGAAATAATGAACTGCAGCAATCATCCATTAGTAAAATGTGAATGTTGGGCTAAACAAGTAACTTTCCTAGATAAATGTAATTGATCATTACTGTGATTCTATTATAGAGTATGCTTTTTAAAATATCATTCATTTAGCTACTTATTGCTGTGGTTGAGACAAAGTATTGATTTTTATGTGTTTTCCCCCCTTCTCTGACAGGCAGTTCCTCAAAGCTCAGCTATTTATTTATTTATTTATTTATTTATTTATTTATTTATTTATTTATTTATTGTTTACTGAACAAACTGCCTGCCTTATTTAGTAGCTGAGAAGGAGCTGGCCAATCAGAAAATCTGTCCAAATTTAACCTATAGGAAACTTGGCTATTTTTCCAAAAGAAAACTGGGTTTTTGAATTCCATACTTCCATACACTTTTAATTTATGAAATGCTCCTCTTGCAAATGGCTACTATTGCAGGAAAGGAAGCCTGGCTTTGAAATGTATGTGAATGAATACCAACTCCGTACCGGCACACTAAATATTTCTCCTTGTCAACATTTATCTTGTTTAAACTGAGCTGGGAGGGAAGGGGGAAAAAAAGGTGAACTAAACAAAAGTCACTCTGCTGCCCACTTCTCAGCCTTGGACATCTTTGTTTAAGCTTTGACTTGGCTTAAATGAACGAATTAATATTGACAAAAACATCAACTAAGCTAATGAGTTGTTAGTTAAGGCAATAAACATGTCACATTAGAGTCAGTGCAGTGAAGAGGTAATTAGCCCTAGAAAAGCTCCATTGCTATCCTTTGCTCTTAACCTTTGAGTCCATTCTCTAGTGTTAAAAAAGCTGCCTCCATGCCAGTACAATCCACCAATACACATCAGCCTTGGTACAGTAGACAAGGACTGCATTAGCAAGGATGCACAGGGCCTGGCGCCCTTCATTATTTACCCAGGGTTTATTAACAAGTTTATTATCATTTCTCGATATAAATTGCAATAAGGCTACGGACGTTGGCAGATCTGGGAAAGAGAAAAGAATGGCTGAGAATGACAGGGAAATGTTTCTGCATGCGTGCACTCTAGGTAAATAGATGGGTAGGTATTTTGGAAAGATTCATTGTCTTTCTGATTGAAGAAAGAGTCAGACTCTCTGTGTGAAAGTAGGGTAGTTTGGGTGGCTACAAATAGAAGTCAGAATCATGTGTCAAAATTCTTACTGAAAGAGTATATAAAAGCAGCCAAAGTATAAAGAAAAGTTAAAATGAAATACAACATTCAAGGTAAAAAGTTTCCTAAGTTTCTTTCACACGGATTATTTCAGTTTGTTGTAGATTAGTTGGAATTTAGGGAATGGATATGAATTGGCTAATTTTGATTACAACACAGTAACTTCATAATGCGTCATTTCAATCCGGCTAATTTTTTTTTTAGCAAGCCCTTTGCATCTTACATAAAAATATATGACTTTTACAGCAACACTGATGAAAAGGTCAGACAATTTTAATATTTATATCTTGTTCGAACACCAATAGATTTTTCAAGATGTCACCCAGAGCCCTTAATGTCTTTGTCAATGAAATTACTAAAATGGTAAGGCACATTGCACTACTTTAATTGTTTTATTAAAGAGGTCTAAGATCTTATTCTAATTTACCAGTCAGTTTTTATGCCACTGCCATAAAAAAGTGCAAAGGTTTTAAAGGTGGCTTCCTCATCTATGCTACAAACATATTTTTGTGCCAGTTGAAAAATTTTGTTCCTATTTTCCAGGGACAATTAAAAAAAGTTAAACGCCCAGTGGACAATAAACATGAAAGCAAACAGAATGTATACTTTTCAAATTTTAATTTAATTTTAACCTTACAATTTAGGAAATTTTTATCATTAGAAAATTCTACTAATACCATTGCCCTTGAATACTGAATTACAATGATTTCTATAGTTAATTGGGCACATAAGTAGTCATAGTTTTAGGAAAACAGGGTGGATTCTGAAGATGAGTAGCCCTCAACTTACAACAATTCATTTAGTGACCATTCAAAGTTATAATGGCAGCGAAAAAAAGAGACTTATGACGGTTTATCACACTTATGACCACTGCAGCATCCCTGTGGTCACATGATCAAAATTCAGATGGTTGTCAACTGATTCATATTTATAATGGTTTCAGTCTCCTGGGGTCATGTAATCACCTTTTGCAACCTTCTGACAAACAAAGTCAATGGGGTAGCTAGATTTACTTAACAATCATGTTGCTAACTTAACAACTGCAGAGATTCACCTAACAACTTATGGCAAAAAAAAAGTTGCAATTAACAAATGTTTCTAGCAACGTAAATCTTGGGTTCAGTTATGGCTGAGGGCTATCTGTACGAATGAACAGCTCAAGTTTAGACTATTGGGAAAAAGATTAAAAAAAACCAGTCCACCAGCCAGCCTCCTTCTGCATTACTCTACCTTCAGAAGAGGAGTTAAACTATTCCTGTTGAGCTAGATCACTTAAGTTAATTAATGTCGGTTTCGGGACTTCATGTTTTTTAAAAATAATATCAAACATCTTAATACAATGTCTTCATTTTTACTATAGCCTTGACTCCACCAGTGATGGAATGGCAAGCATATCAATTAAAAATAACAGACTGGTAAAATATTGAATTTCAACCCTTTTTAAGGTCAAATCAATTACTGTAAAATGGCAATTTTGAACAGGATATACCAGAACACAAAGTTTGCAACATCCCCATTGTTCTAATTTGAAATATTTGGCACATTGCATCAAAATGAATAAACACATAAAATAAGTTAAGTCCAGCAATGATCTGATCACTGCGCTACTTGTGATCTGTAATCTCTACTTGAAAACCTGGGCAGAATGACAGCAATCTTTTAAATGTCCACAGGTTCTAACTTTTCTCCAGAAAGTAGAAAATAGAATCCTTAAGTGGACTTTAAAAACATAAAGAGATTATTTGACACAGATATTAGAAATGTCAGGTCTGACACCAAAACCAGAAGACTCACAGCTGCCACTGTGCTTTGGGTTTCTCCATGTGAATTGGCCATGTCAGCTAATTGCCAAATATGTCTATTCCTTACATTTCAGAAAACTGACCCACAATTCCTTTGTTGATATGATATTATTACAAATATGATTGGAAGCAATTGTTTCTCAATTTATAGTACCCTAGAAATCAACATTTATGATTCCTTTTCTCCCATTAGTCTAAGATGCCCAATGCAACAGCATCATTAGCCTCAAAGGAGTATTTTCATTAAATACAACATATCACTGTACATTGATTGTTCTCAATAAACTCGTCAACTACATTTCTAGAATTTCTCCCACTATTCCTTGAAACACATGTCATTACAATTCTCTAAATCCTAATCACTCCATCATTCTAAAGAGATGAGAGATTCAATAATGCAAAAAAAAAAAACAGCCCAGGAATCACTATGCTATTAAGTGGCTGCATTGACTGACACCAAAATAAGATAATTTTCCCAGCATTTGCTTAATGACTGGTAGATGCGATGAATGGATGACTAGACACGGATTTTTAGTTGAACATCTTGCTTTCAAGAAACCTGAAATAAATCAACGTTTACTGATCCTCATTCTTGCTTTCAGGGTACCTGGATTTTTATATTTCTTTTTACAATTGACTATATGATGTAAGTATAAGTAAATATCAGAATTCTTGCAAGTATCGAAAATAAATATTATAAATATTGTTGACCCACAATATTTCAGTATGGGAATTATACATTAATTTTACCATGTGTTTGAATATGTTAGGTACAAATAAATAATATTCAATTGTATTTAATGTAGTGCAATTAGCCTGCAATGGAGATTGTAGGGGACACAAACAGAAAAGCGACTGTCTTTAATTTGCACAAAAGTCAAAAGCAGAGAATTCTGTAGAGATTCTCAGTCATGCAGGTCATGGTTGTCCCAAAGGTGCTTTTTCAGGAGGCAACTGGACTTTCTTGGTTTTTTTCTTTTGACGATGTTTCGTTTCTCATTCAAGAAGCTTCTTCAAATCTGACAGGATAGTGGGGAATGGAAGAATTTATATTCCTTGCAAACATACAATTTGGGATGAACACTCTTTGAATGGTGTGGGAATAGGAATGGATTTCCAGAGAAAAAAATTGCAGACTACAGGAACCAGGAGCATCACTCTGGTGACCCTGAGGACACAGATAAACCTCCAAGTGCTTCAACAACCCTCTAAAAGAATGCAAATGACCAGCTGTCTGCAAGGAATATAAATCCTTCCATCCCCCACTATCCTGTCAGAGCTGAAGAAGCTTCTGGGATGAGAAGTGAAAGATCTTCAAAGAAAAAAGAAAGAAAGTTCAGCTGTCTCACGAAAAAGCACCTTTGGGACAAAAGCAGAGAATGAGAATAAAATATATGCAGCCAGGCTGCAGCTAATACAGTTAGTCCACCAACCTTTCAAAGTTATAAGAGCACTGAGAAAAATGACTTATCATCATTCCTCACACTTATAACCATTGTGCAGCATCCCTGTGGTCACGTGATCAAAATTTGGACACTTGGCAACTGGCATGTATTTATGACTGTTGCAGTGTCCTGGGGTCATGTGATCCCCTTTGGTGACCTGAGAAGCAAAGTCAAAGGGAAAGCCAGGTTCACCTAGCATCCGTGCTACTAACATTACAACTGCAGTGATTCACTTAACAACTGTGGCAAGAAAGGTCATAAAATGGGGCAAAACTACTTAAAATACCTTGCTTAGCCACAGAAAGTTTTGGGATCAATTGTGGTTGTAAGTCAAGGACTACCTGTAAATAGGTCAGTGGTCACCAACCAGTGGTCTGTGGACCACTGGTAGTCCATGATAAAATTTTGGTGGTCTGCAGAAAAATTATTTGCATTTTTATTTTGCACTAAATACTATTTATCTGTAAAAAAAATCATATTAGTGGTCTGCGGGATTTAAAATTATGAATGTAGTGGTCCTTGAAGTCTGAAAGGTTGGTGATCCCTGCTTTAGATCTTGGCACTCATTAAATGAATGTTAATTGTTAATTATGGGGAAGAAACAGGAAATGTACTTGGTGACTGGAAACTAAAACAGAAACGGGGCGTCCAATTCTGAATATGGTTCCTGTTTCTACTGAGTCAAATTATTATGTAAGTCACTGCTCAGTTATCATCATTAATAGGGATCAAGACATTGGCAGAGAAAAGCTGCAATTTTTCAGCAATGGCCCAGAGGCTTTGGAACAAGCTGTCAAACGAGCGATATTGTTGTACTCGGCTGATTGGCAATCACCATAGTCTGGCAGATGTGGAATTTTTAAATACCGTAATCTGCCAACTTTTGCAACGTTAACTGAAATTTAAAACAACAACAACAACAAGTGGAACGCTCCCTTATTTTTTCAACATTGTCCAAATGTAGATCAAAAGGAGAAATAATGTATCCACAAACACTGTTTGAAATCTATAGCCATAGTTAAGATTAAAAATGAGCATAATGTCAATGAGAACATCTTATCCTGAGCGTTTTAATGAAATAACGTCTGTGTACTTTTTTTTATTGCAATTGATCTCAATAGATGGAAAATAAATCAAAAGGGGAAATTAAGGCTGGTAATAAAATGCTGTAATGTAATTTTGCTGACCTGGACTGAGTGAGAATAAACACAGCTATTTCATCAATAGTTCCACGCAAATGCAACGGAAGGGCTCAGAAACATGTAAGAAGGGAGCAATCAACCGCTGTATGTCATATTTTATAGCGTATGGCTTTTTGGGACCTTGTTCTGGTATACCTCTAATTAAGCAAACAAAGGTGTAGAAAGCAGCAATGTTATTTTCTGCTGACGTTTTTTTCATGGAAAAGCCCAAACGGATAAATTTTAATGCTGTACCTAAAATACATTCCAATGAGCCCAAAATTCAAATAAAGTTGGCCTCAGAGACAGAAAAGGATTAAATCAAGCCAATCATTTCTCCCTAACTCTAGCCTAGTTAAACTGACCGAACAATGCCATTTTTCTTCCTCTCAAAATCTGCAGTGGGTGAATCAAATGTGAAAGCACGATCAATTCTGTTCCAAGACAGTAAATGAGCTTTAGCTCAGACTTGTTTCAATTTATAGAGAGAATCCAGCTCCACCAGCTTTTAAGTGGATTCTTAGTTCATCTATGATGCTATATTACAGTGCTATGGAAACAGTAAATAATTTTTGGGCCCAAATTTGTTTATTATCTAGACTGGAGCGAGAAAATCAATGTACTATGCTTCTCAAGCAGGCACCTGATTCATTTAGAGCATTAAATAAAGCTCCTGACCTCTAAATTTAAAGTATCATTTAACATGATCGTTGAAAAGAGGAGTGCAGCCTAAAATATTATTTTGCCACAGGATGAATAATTTGACAGGGCATTATATTATTTTATTGAGTCAAATTAAGATAAAACTGGTGTGTGAAAGTTATGGGCAAAAAGAAATGAGCACAATCCAATGCAATAATTCTGTTATCACTATCAACAGAAGGAAAAGGTAGGATTCATATTTATACTCACACAGCTCTTAAGCATCGCATTATAGCTAACTTCCCTGATGCTAAACCAGAAACTCATACTTAAATGCTGACTGTTTATTTATTTATTTTATTCATATTTATATCATGCCCTTCTCCGGAGACTCAGGGCGGCTTACAGTTTTTGGGATACAACCCAGTGTGCTCAGCAATAGCCTTCATTCCATTGTATATGCCTGCTTATTACTAAGTGGCATTTTTACAAAGTCAGCTTATTGCCCCCAACAATCTTGGGTCCTTTACCTACCCCGAGAGGATGGAAGGCTGAGTCAACCTTGAGCCTGGTGGGATTCGAGCCTGTAATAATTACAGGCAGCTGGAGCTAAGTGCTAGGCTATTAACAGCCTGCACCACCAAGGCCCCAAAGACTGTTGTTGTTATCTAGTCACAACTGTGTGAGGTCACAAGCTGCCAGTTCTGTAGCTCAGGGATCTCCAACCTGGCAAATTTTAAGCCTGGAAGACTTCAATTCCCAGAATTCTCCAGCCAGCTTTGGTTGCTGGGGAATTCTGGGAATTGAAGTCCACCAGCCTTAAAGTTGCCAAGGTTCAAGATCCCTTCTTTAGCTGGTGCTGGTCTGTATATGAACTGAGTTCTTCCCAAGAACCTAATATGTCATACTATATTGGGCAAAGTATATGTGAGGATCCAAGCGGTCATGGCTTTTTGCTACTGGCGACTGATGGCAATGTTGTCAATGCAAAGGCTTCCTAAGTGCCATCCAATATTTTTTGGTATGTCAACCAGTGTGCCAATAACCATGGGATTACTATGGCTGGTTTAGGTCATATTCTTTCAAATTCTGTCTTCATTTATCAATACTACTAAAGTCTACTTTTTTTTTTTGCATTCAGCTGCCAAAAAAACAAAAAAGCAAAAGTCTAAAGCTGCATCAACAAAAATAAAACAGTAGCGTCAAATTAAGGGAAGTCGTTGTTCTGTCTATTCTGAATTGGTCAGATCACTCCAAGAATGCCGAGACCAATTCTGGGCATCACATTATAGGAAAAGCACTGACCAATTGGAATATGTCCCGTGGCAAACAACCAAAATGACAAGGAGCCTGGAAGAAAATGTATAAGGAAAAATGTATAAGGAACAATTGGATATGTTTAGTCTGGAGAAGTTTGTGGAAAGATATGTAAGCTTCCTTTGAGTAACTGACAGTCTGTGACGTGGAAGATGGAGCAGACGTGTTCAATATTGTTCCAGAAGGCCAAACAAGAAATAATGGATTTAAATTACAAGGTGGTAGATTACATTATTCAACAAAGGAACCCACTACTTTTGGGAGGTGGCAGACTCTCTTTCACGGTTTAAACTGAAGCTGGAAGACCATCTGTCATGGAAGATGTTGCAGTGAGAAGTTCTTAAGAGAAATACTACAGTTTGTGTGGTAGCCACTGAGTTTCCCTGGATGACACTAGTAGCTGGCAGCACACTACAGCCTGGTGGAGGGGGCCTCTTTTGCTATCCCATGAGCTCATCTTCTATTCATTCTCTTATCTGTTGGGATGGGGATGGGATGTCTCTGATTTTCCAGGTGTACAGGTGATATCATTTACTAACATCACCACTAACTTCAAGGATTGGTTGAGGGATTATGCCAATGTGATTGAGGGGTTTCACCCATGTGGATCTATTCTCCAATCCCAATGCTGTATCTATGCTGTTCTTTTCTGCTTGTAAAAATGGTATAAAAGTAATAAACGCCACGTATGTGGTCAGACATCTTTGGACACTGAAATGACTGGTTATTGAATCCCCACAAGTTTGCACTCAGTTTATACTCAAGAATAAGTCTTTAATAAGTGCTCCTTCCTTTATTATTATTATTTATGTATTTATTGGATTTCTAGGCCGTCCCATCTCCCTAAGGACTCAGGGCAGCGTACAATAAAAAACAATACAAATATACAATTAAAAAGAAATTAATTCTAATAGAAACCCAAAATGTAGTTAAAACACTAAAAACAACCCTTAAAACTCCCCATATAGCCCACCCTCAGTCCAGGTCAGCGAGTTGGAATAACCATGTTTTTAGGCCCCGGCGGAAGGAGCGGAGGTCAGGGGCCACCCGGAGCTCCAGGGGCACCTGGTTCCAAAGGGTGGGTGCTCCCACAGAGAAGGCCCTACCCCTAGGGGTCGCCAGCCGAAATTGTCTGGCTGACAGAACCCCGAGGAGGCCCTGTCTGTGAGAGCGCACAGGACGATGGGAAACAGTAGCTGGCAGCAGGGTCTCCCGTAAATATCCCGGTCCTAAGCCATGAAGGGCTTTATAGGTCAAAACCAGCACCTTGAATCTTTATTTGGGATTATTTTTTGTTTTGGAATTTCTTCAATTACCAAAGCAACTCTAGATGACTTACAAGAAAATAAGACTTTTTTAAAATAAATAAATAAATAAATAAATAAATAAATAAATATAAATATAAATATAAATATAAATATAAATATAAATATAAATATAAATATAAATATAAATATAAATATAAATATAAATATAAATATCTTGGGCAGCAAGCATATCTAAGATATAACTCCTCCCTCTTCCTGTTTCCCCACAACAATCATGTGAGGTGGGTTGGGGTGAGACAGAGTAAGTGGCCCAAAGTCACTCAGCCGACTTTTCATGCCTAAAATGGGACTAGAACTCAGTCTCCTGATTTTTAGCCTGGTGCCTTAACCACTAGAAATGGAGTTATTGGACAATGTAGGGGACAATTAATGCAATTTTAAAAACCCAAACACATAGACACAGAATGAACTAATGAACCACTGGATGGCCTATCAGAAAAGTCTGTGTTTTTTTACTTCTGTGCTGTGAGGAACTTTGTGCTTATTACACATCAGTCAAGATAGAAATAATCAGCAAAGTAAATTTGAGTCTTAATTTGCTTAGAAGCAACTCCCATCCCCCCAAGTGCTGGGAACAGAGGGATGTGTCTGGGACATATGAGTAAAGGATGCAGTGAGTATTTGTCAATAGTATATAATCCCAGCAGATTCACCCAAGGTGTGAAGAATTGTCCAGATAAAATAAACAGACATGTACTATATAGCATATCACACTGTAGCAGTACAGGAAGATGATGTACAATCTTCAAGATACCTTAGAAATATATTTATTTACAAGAACCACCATTATTAGAAGATGAAGTTTAAACATCACTCCAATAATTATCAATTAGACTACTTTAAGAATTGATGTAATGTCCACTGAAAAATCCAGGAAGATATGAAGATAGTAAAAGCTCTAACCCAATTATGCCAGGAAAATGTGGAAAATGACACAGTGACCAACAGTTTGGAAGAGATCAGTCTACTTATCATCACAAAAGAAAACTTATCAGACTGTGTAAACTATTGCACAATATCCTAATTTTATGTGCTGGCAAAATAATTCTTAAAATCATCAATGCAGATTAGACCTCTGTGTGAAAAGGGAGAGGCCAAACGTTCAAGCTGATTTTTAGAAATGACTGAGGAGCAAGACACAGTATTGCTGATACACAATGGATAATTGAGAAAGCCAAGGGATACCAAAAAGAAGTTAATATGTGCTTGATCAACTATAGAAAGAACTTCAGATGGGCTAACCCATGTGAAGCTGTGGAATCTCCTTAAGAAAATGTGAAACCTGTAATGCCAGATAGAAAGCCAATGCTGGGATAGTGAAAGAGACCAGGAAAAAGTTTTGCAAGTGACAAGAAGCTGTATACTCTCTCCATACTTATTCAACTTGTGTGATGAATATATACTGAGGAAGGCTAGATTGGGAGAAGATGAATCTGGTTTTTAAACTGGAGGAAGAAGCATCAATAATCTGATGACATTATCCTGAATGGGGAATATCCATGGAAAATCCCCAGACCTGGGTAGGTCAAATACTTACAGCCACTCGGTCTTGCTAGGACTGAGTCAGAGACAGTTCCTCCCAATCCAAATGAGAGGCACTGATGATGTGGGCTACATTTTTTCCCTTGAGACTCTGTGGATGCTTTATAGATCATACTATTGGTCTAATTCTGTGGTTTCAATTTTTTTCCCCTCTGGGCTTTTCATTTTAGATGTAAACAAATGTTTTTCCCTAAAACTCACAGAAAAGTTTCCATGTCTTGTAAAGGGGATTTGTAGCCTAGTCAACTTCCTGATGTGACATGGAAGAATATTTCAACTCTCCAACAATGTCTGTTAAATAATGATGATGTAGCACCCGAACAACTTCAGAGTCCTCTACTTCACTTGGTCATTAATTTAGTTCTCACTGCTGGGCATTTGCAAAGACAAAAACAAAAGCCTCATGAGCAAATAAGCACAGAGAAATTACATATATATATAAAGCAGTTGTTTCTATCAGGATTCATACATCAAGTCACCAACAGTTTCCAGTAACTAGTTAATGAAGCCCAGTGGCTTCAGAGGCTGAATGAAAAAAAATTTTTTTTTCTAGACTAAGCAAGCAACAGCTATTCAGAACACTTCATCTCCTTAAATTCTATACACTTGCAAGATGAGAGGAGGGTGAGAGCTGTTTAATTGTTTAATTATCAACTATTCAAGTTGAAGTGATTAAGATATCCTCAATTAAAACAACATATCCTTCTCTTAGTTTGCAAACAACTCTGAGAGCTGACTTCAAAAAGTGAACAAATCTGTGTTTAATTGATAAATATTTTATTTGGCCACTGAATAATATATTAGTAATTCATAAAAATCTGGACATTCAGAATCCAGATGGATTGTACATGCCAGTGGTTTATGAGGTAGAAAAATCCCTCATACCTATCCACCTGGTCAAGCAATCAGGCAAAAATAAAACTAATTGTTATAGGTCATGAGTTATCAAAAGTACCAAGACAAATTCCTTGTGTGTCCAATCACACTTGGCCAGTAAAGAATTCTATTCTATTCTATGTGATAAATGTGGAAAAAAACATGGTGAAAAAACAATAGCTATTTACAGTAGCAGTTCAGTTGGGTCTTAAATCCCCAATCAGTGTTTTAATCATCTGTAAGTGTAAAATTTAATTCCAAACATCTATTAGCTTCCCAATTTTTAGTAACCCTTTGCAATAAGATTGAGAATTCAAATATGCATGGAATCTGTCCATAGGATGAGTATGATCTAATATAAACATTATCCAGAATTCACTGGACAAATAGGGGAACCAATATTTTCAGTCCAAAAAAGATTTGTGACTGATACATCTTCCACTGTTAGATACAGATTAATAGAGTTGGAAGGGACCTTGTAGGTCATCTAGTCCACCCCCCCCACCGAAGCAAACCCTACACCATTGTTGACAGATGGCAGTCCAGTGGTGAGAAAGCCAATGTTCTGCCATATAAGGGAGCAGTGGGAAAGGATAAAAAAGCTTGATTACAGACAGGTAATATTTTGTCTCTCAAAGAACTACAATTAATGGTAAGAATATGATAATGATAACTAAAGGTTTCAAATTTCAATAAATTTAGTGGCATAACTCTGATGAAAGATATGCCCTTATGAACAGCAAAAGTATAAATTGGATCAAAATGACTGAGTTAAGTCTCTCAACTTTTTCTTTTAATATAGTGTTATAAAGAAGCATAACCTTTGTGTTTCAATGATTAGTTTTAAATGGCCAAAAATCTCAGAAGATCACAAAATCTTGTAAGTTTTTGACATTCTTGCCTGAAATCTATTGCCATGAATTATAATAGGGCAATTGTGTGAGATCTGGAAATTTCATGAGCCTTCAATTGCACTTTTACCAAATGTGGGAGCCTGTTGGTATAAACCAGAGATGGGGTGGACATGTTTCTCTGCTGTTATTATGGTCCAAATGAAGGCAAAGATTGAGAATTGAGGTTATTGAATATTCTCTAGAGAATGGTTCCAAGAAAATAGAGCTTCAATGATTTCAAGTCACAGATGTTGATGAGATTTATTATTCAGGTGTGAAAGCTGAGATGTTTTGGTTTTAAAAAGTGTTTCCTGGTTTTCCCTCTTATATCTTCTTCATGATTTCAAACATCACTCTGGATGATAGACAGGTATCAAACCTGAATGCAATATGTCCAGAATCTTAGTAATTAAATTGGTTATATGTAAACACTTTCCCCAAACAATAACAACAAACCATCAGCAAGAGACCTATGAAGCTTTCTGCCCTCACAAAAAGGCATTTGTTCTCTTTTGCTTGAACTTATTCTTTTTGCTGTATACCCTCATGATGTCACTTCATAAACTGTTCCTAAATTGTAACATATTTTTGTTAATCAGTTTTAATGTATGCAACAGGCATGTTTGGAATTTGTTCTGTACATTGATCTCTCTTCAACATAAAATTTCTTCTCCAGCCACAAAACCTCAAAAGTTCCTTAAAGACCAATATAGGGGTAGTATTTGCCTTTAAGTAACAAAGATAATCTGTGACATTTAACAGTCCCATTAAGCTGTATCGATGGTGTCACATAAATCTGAATATTTTATTCATATTGAACATTTTAAAAGGTAAAAACATTGTAAAAAGTAAAGAATCTCACAAGTCAATTTCAAGTGACTACAATTTCTAGGATGCCTTTTTGATTTGTCAGTTTGGTCTACAATCCTGATATTTTTTGATGGTCTGCAAATTAAGTATCAACCAGGTCCAAATTTAGTATAGTATAGTATAGTATAGTATAGTATAGTATAGTATAGTATAGTATAGTATAGTATAGTGGAGTGGAGTGGAGTAGAGTATTAACATAGCATAGTATTAGTATAGTATTAGCATTAACACAGCATAATATTAGTATAGTATTATTACAGCATACTGTTAGTACTATTAGTTGTCAGCCCTGGAACCATTTTCTTTTCCCCCTCTGGCACTTTCAGGGCTGCCACAGCAAAGCGAGTCGAGCCGTGGGAATGTGCGGGTGCGGGGGGAGGAAGAGATAGAGGATTGCAGCCGTAATAAAATTCTTTCTTCTGCGAACCGAGAACTTTCCCACCAGGTGCAAGGAGGTGGGATCTGCGACCAAGCAACCCTTGGACTGTGACCTGATTGGACCATGTGATGGATAGCATGGGCAGGAAGAAAAAAATTCTACTTTTAACTAAGGGGAAAACCCGAGGGGGGTTTATTGCCTGGTTTCCCCAGACGTGCCAATATGACAGGCCTAATAAATCGATGATTTGAGAAACATGCCTGCCTTGGAGTTTTGATTCCATTGGGTGTGTTACTTGGAACCCTGACACTAGTATTAGTATTAATTTTTTTTTAATTCATATTTATATCCCGCCCTTCTCCGGAGACTCAGGGCAGCTTACAATTTTTTTGGAGCACAACCCAATGCGCTCAGCAATAGCCTTCATTCCATTGTATATGCCTGCTTATTACTAGGGCTTTTTTGGGCCCCCCAAGCGATTATTAATATTAGTATAGTTTAGTATTGCACTGCACTGCACTATTCTGCAATGCAATGTACTGACTGCTTTGCGCTGACTGCACTACACTGAATTATGCTTTCCTTTCTAGCTGGGTCATATTATATATATTATAAATATATGGGCCATGTTATATATATTATAAATATATTATAAATACAGTTAATAGTTTAATGAACCTTCAGCGCAACAGTTGAATGACAGTGGAGGAAAAGAAGAAAATAACTTACAGGTGTGCCTTGCCAAGGAATAGTTGGATCCGCCACTTGTTGAGCCAAAACCTTCTGGAATTTGGCTAGAACTGCGTGGTCTAGTTAGCAACTTCGGAGGTTCAATTTCTGCCCCAAACTCTGCTCCAATGACTCCCAGCAGAACGATGGCGGTAGCTTGCTTCCGTCTCTCTTCGTATGACATCGATATTTTTTTAATTTGTGGAAGTCCAGTACCTGTAAAGTAAATGCACAAGGACAAGGATGATGAAACATCTACCTGCTTCATTACAACTTCTTACCACAACAGAGCCCAACATTTCCACGGCTAAGCAAGGTAGTTGTTAAGGGAGTTTTGTCCCCTTTGGCAATGTTTCTTGCCGCAGGTATTCAGTTGAATCACTGCAGTTTGTAAGTAAGTTAGTAACCCGGTTGTTAAGTGAATCTGGCTTCCCCATTGACTTTGCTTGTGAGTAGGCCGCAAAAGTTGATGACATGACCTTGGGATACTGCAACCGTCATAAATACATGCCAGTTGCCAAGCGTCTAAATTCTGATCATGTGTCTATGGAGACACTGTAGCAGTCATAAGTGTGAAAAACAATAATTGTTCTGACCCAACCTGGTTCCAGGAGAGCAAACACAAGACAAAGGCAGCAGCCCCCACCTTTTAAGGTTTCAGTCACAAATTCTGTTTCTTCACAGATAAAAGGCTGCTTCCAACTAATTCGCTCTGACAAGAAAGAGCCTTGTCAAGTTGTTCTTCAAGGCTGCCAAAAACCCACAGATAAGAAATAGTTTACACGAGTTTTCAAATACTAACTATAATGTCCACGAGGCTGAGTTTCAGAGTGTCTTTGCCTTCTGCAAAGAACACTTCTTCAAAACTGGCTTTTATCCTCTTGAGGGAGAGGCCATTACCTTGCTGCCTTACTCCCGAATCGCCCGTGCTGCTGTAACTGCTCTCTCCTACGAGCAATCCTGCATGCACGCGCACTTGGCACAGGCTCCTTGGGAACCTCCTCATCACTGCTGCCAGCCCCCACAATCTCTGAAGGCAGCAGTCCACTTCCTAATGGTCCTGGCCCCTCATCTGAGTCCTCGCTCTCCTCCACCATCCATACCTGCTGCCGGCTAACCACAATAATAATAAGTCACTTTTTTCAGCGCCACTGTAGCTTCAAACATTTATTAAATGAATGGTTGTAAGTTGAGGTTGCTACTTGTAATGGTTTTGGTACCAGTAATTCTGAAGATCATATAGGGTCTCCTGCTTGAACAGGGGGTTGGCCTAGAAGACTAGAAGAGCACCAAGGTTCCTTCCAACTCTGTTATTCTATTATACTGAAAGATTATTTTTCCTTCACACCACTGAGCTAGTGGTTAGATTGCATGGTAATTCTGCCGACTGCCAGCAGTTCGATCCTGACCAGCTTAAGGTTGACTCAGCTTTCCATCCTTCCGAGGTAGGTAAAATGAGGACCCAGATTGTTGGGGGCAATAGCAGTGGTGGAATTCAAAATTTTGTACAATGGGCATGGCATGGTGGGCATGGCTTGGTGGGTATTGCAGGGGAAGGTTACTGCAAAATCCCATTCCCTCCCACCCCACTAAGCTGCTTTCCAGCTCCATTCTCCTGTGCAGGGCAACCAAAGAAGACCCAGCCGATCAGCTGGGACTCGGGAGGCAGATAATATTTATTTTATTTATTTATTTTATTAGACTTGTATGCCGCCCTCTCTCCCTAAGGACTCAGGGTGGCGAACAATAAAAAACCCAATACAAATTACAATAAAAGCCAATTAAACAAATGCAAGCCTAATCAGTGATTATAAAATTTAAAAATTAAAACAAAGACTAAAAAATCAACCCACACCCCCGAAGTCAGTCCAGACCGGCCTGTTGAAACAACCAGGTCTTCAGGTCCCGGAGGAAGGAGCGGAGATCAGGGGCCAAATGGAGGTCTACGGGGAGTTGGTTCCATAGGGTGGGTGCTCCCACAGAGAAGGCCCTACGCCTGGGCACCGCCAGTTGACAATGCCAAACCGACGGTACCCCAAGGAGGTCCTGCCTATGGGAGCGTACCGGGCGATTGGAATGTGATGCTGGCAATAGAATAGATGGGGGCGGAGGTGGGATTTGCTGGTTCTCTGAACTAGTCAAAATTTCCGCTACTAGTTCTCCAGAACTGGTCAGAACCTGCTGAATACCACCTCTGGGCAACAGGATGACTCTGTAAACCGCTGAGCGAGGGCCGTAAAGCAGTATATAAGTCTAAGTGCTATTGCTATTTTATTTATTAAACAAATTTATTTAGCCGCCCAACCCACTTATAGGTGACTGTGAGGCTCACAATAATTTAAAAAATTTAAATGATCGACAACGTAATAATAAAAAAAACCCAATTTCATCTCAGTGACA
Source organism: Naja naja (assembly GCA_009733165.1). Taxonomy (NCBI): domain Eukaryota; kingdom Metazoa; phylum Chordata; class Lepidosauria; order Squamata; family Elapidae; genus Naja; species Naja naja. The sequence goes on from CM019149.1 coordinate 292,455,274, forward strand.
ATGCAATCAAATCAGCCACTTGATCGACTCCATTTCCATTCATGGTCCCACTGACAAAGCCATGTTTTTAGAGCTTTTGGAAAAGCCAGTAGGATGGGAGCCAACCTCAGCAAAGGGTTGGGGTGGAGATCATGTTCCATACAAATGTTACATTTCACAGTCAAAGGCAGAGTAGGCCTGGAGTCATACAATTATATCAATTTTGGGCTGCCTTAAAATATACATAGCTATTACAGGTAGCCCTCGACTTACAAACACAAGTGAGCCCAACATTTCTGTTGTTGAATGAGACATTTGTTAAGTGAGTTTTGCCCCATTTTACGATCTTTCTTGCCGCAGTTGTTCAGTGAATCAGGGCAGTGGGCAAGTTAGTAACAAGGTTGTTAAGGGAATCTGGCATTGATTTTGCTCGTCAAAAAGGTTGCAAAAGGTGATCAGGTGACCTTGGGACACTGCAACTATCATCAATAAGAGTTGATTGCCAAGCGTCTGAATTTTGACCCCATGTCCATGGGGATGCTGTAACGGTCGTTAAGTGTGAAAAATGGTCATAAGTCCCTTTTTTCAGTGCCACTGTACCTTTGAACAGTCACTAAATGAACTGCTGTGAGTCGAGGACTACCTGTATAATTATTGGTACTTTCCAATTACTCAAAGTAGTCACCAAGGTATGTGTGGAGGGAAGGGGAGAGGAAGGGATTGCTTCAAAAATTAAACTAGCAAAGGAGTATAAAATTTAGACAATGGACAGTCTCTTGCTGGCTTAGAATCATCCTCAAGTTCTTGTGAAAATGAAGGCTGCATTGGATAGTGTTGTATCTAATGTTTTATAATGGATGTATTTTTACAATAGCAATAACAATCGCATTTAGACTTATGTACCACTTCACAGTGCTTTTATAGCCCTCTCTAAGGGCTTTACAGAGTCAGCATATTGTCCCCAACAATCTGAGTCCTCATTATACCAACCTTGGAAGGATGGAAGGGTGAGTCAACCTTCAGCCAGTGAGACTTAAACTGCTGGCAATCAGCAGTCAGCAGAAGTAGTCTGCAGTGCTGCACTCTAACCACTGTGCCACCAGAGCTCTTCACTATTGTATGTACACGGAGAGCTTATGCACTGGAGACAAATTCCTTGTGGGTCTAATCATACTTGGCCAATAAAGAATTCTAATTCTAAAATAGATAATGACCCCACAAAGGATTCTATAACCCCTTTGTTTTCCCTTAAAAAAAACAAACTATGCTAAGCCTAATTTCCAAGATTCGTGATTTCTCTACCTGAAATTGGAAGGAAATGATGCTTCTGATTTTCAGAATTTATGGTCAGAGGGGTTAGGGTTAGGGTGTATAGAAGAGGTTCAAAAGTTGCATGTGCCCCAGGTCCCAAATAGCCCACACTTCTTGTAGCAGAATAACTGTGTCAGTTCTTTGCTTCGGTGGAAGTGCGCTGGCCCTGGTGTATTGCATTGGCTACAAAGACCCTGGTTTCAAAATTAACTTGAAAACTGTACTGAAGAGAAACATATATTTCCATCCATTTGCCCAGAATCCATTTTCAGTATATTTTCATCAGCTTTAATGAAAAAAACAACAACAACAACTCTCACTTCTTCCTACTACATTGTGATGTTAAATCTGAGGGAAGTCAGAAAAACAGCCCTTGCTTCCCTGAAAGAATTGCCAACAGCGGAAGATTAAAAAAATAAAAGTGAATTAACAAGAAAAGCATCTGCTGAGGCATCATCAAGCTATGGCAATCCCCTCTCCCCTCCCTTTCTGTTTCCCTTGAAAAGACCAGCATTCAAATGTTGGTTTATGGGGGGGGGGAGGGAAACCCGGTTTCTAGTTCTAACTCTGGTAGTGTGAGCGCATTATACTCCGAGAAACGGATGGGAGGGTGATCTTTTAAGGAGGAAAGGACTAAGAAAAATCAATAGTTACCTTCTACCGGAGAAGAATGAAGACGGGGATCTACGCTAAGTGTTACCTAAGCATTTTAATCATCATCCATTTGTATATATGATCTCCGCAGCAGTAGGCAACCTATACGGGAAGGCGGGGAGTGGAGGGTGGCTTTGCCTACATTAATTTTCTCTCTGGAAGGAAAGTCTTGCTTCCCGCTCCCCTCCCTCACGCGCACCCCCCCACACCCCGCCCCAAGAAGCACGCTCCATAACAATAGTTCAAAGGAAAGCTCCGTTCTGCAGTTGCAGTGATTGTTCTGTCAGCTGACCTCTGCAGAAGGGAATTGCTAACTGCTGCCAAGCTCCTTAGCTGACAAATGAATGATCACAGCTCCATCTATTTTCACTGTGGCTGCCTCCCAGCCCAGGTGCTCAGGCACAGAGCCCCGGTGTGACATCTCAGATCAAGATGAATTGGCGCAAACTCCTGATCCAAGATTGTTTTATACCATTTAATTTAGTTTCTTCCCCTGCTCGGATGAGCACAGCTCTGGTTATGGATTTCTATTCTAATGTACTGAAGCAGGCACTGAAAGAAGCCAATGAAGCAGATGCTGGGACTGGAGACTGCAGGGATACTGATCAATAGAGGAGGCTTTGACCCCAGCCGCTCAGCCACTGCAATGGTCACTGTGGAAAGAAAAGAAAAGGGAAAGTGGGGGGGGGAGCCCCTCACTTGGGCTGCTTCCAGGAGGAAATTAAACAACGGGGGACTCTTGGCAAACTCCCACCCCTCCAAAAAAAAACAGAAAACAAAACTCTGTGGCTGATCTTCCTTTTGTTTGGCTCAAGCCACCTCCAGTTAACCCTTAGGAGACAATATTGCCCAGATATTCCATTGTGTCCAGATATCAGACACCAAAGATCAGCTTGCCTATCCTGTTTTCACCGCCCTAAGAAACAAGATTTAAAAAAACAACAACAACTATGGATCTTCTTCCAACATATAAAAGCTTACGGTCTTCATTTATTTATTAGATTTATTATCGCCACCTGTCTCGCAAAATGGGACTCCGGGTGCTGTTCGCACATATTAACAATTAAAACCGGAAAACAGACGAACGTAAAGAAGATGGTTTTCTTTACGAAAATGATCAAGTCCGTTGTCAAAGGCTGGCGGTTTGTTTTAACGGTGTATTTACTTTGCAGATTAGCACTAATCAAGCCCAACACACGAGCCACCCTTTTTTTACAGAACACTTGTTAGTTTATTTATTTAAGATTTATATCCTATCCTTCCGCTGTCAGGTTTTCAGGATGGTTTCCAATATTAAAATAATATTAAAGCATTAAATTATTACTAAAATATGAACATGCTGATGATTCTCGAAACATTTAAAGTCAAATGTTAGTGAGCTACTCATGTTTTGGGGAATGCCTTGGTCTTTAGGTTGTTCTAAACATCCAAGAGGAGGGGGCCTTTCTCACAGAAATTGGATTTAAAAAAAAATCTGGTATTGATGGATAGATAAAGTTGTACAGCCAGGGCCATCAAAATGCCTTCCCCAGCTGCCAGGTGCTTGTTACTGGGTCAGAAATCCAGGTTTAAAGCTAGGATTTTGTAGGAAGCAACATCAGAACTGTGGGTTAGGTGTATCCTGAGTGACAACAGAGTAAAAGAGTAGTAGTAATGTTGCATCTCTTCCAATCCACAAACTATACTGTTCTTATTTTTATTGCTGTAATATAAAAGAAAAAGAAAGAAGAAAAGAAGAAGAAGAGGGGAATAAAAACATACAGCACACAGAAAATGATTTCTCCCTTCAAATAACCAAAGTAGAGAGTGGGGGAGTGGGTGGGGAAACCTTGAAAACAGAATACAGATATAAATGACAAAAGATATGTAAAGCTGGCTAAGTTCTTAAATGACAAATTACACCTTGCCCACATGGAATCATATTGATCAATCTCTCCATCAGAATGATAGACGGACAGTTCAAAGACGGAGAGCAAATACGTTTCTGAAATCTAGGATTTTAAGTCTAGAGTAATCATTTCTGTCCTAAAAGCCCAAACACCATGGTGGCCATACTGTTCTGCACTAGTTGTTTTCTCCAAATGGTCTTCAAGGGCAGCCCCACACAGCATGCATTACAGTAATCCAATCAAAAGGTTACCGGAGCATGTACTGCTGAGAACAGGCTATCTCTAGCTAAAAATGGTTTCACAAAACCTTCATGGAACTGCTCAAAGGACTGTGTTGTAAATAGGAGATAGGGGGTGTCATATCCCCCTCCTCTGTTGAGAGAGTGCTGTTCAGTTTTAACGTAGATGTTTTCTTTCACTAAACTTTCAAACTAGCGGCTCCCTGTCCAGAATGTGGACTTCTCTGATCCAAGAAGATTCCACACCCATTCAGGTGACTCGGAGGCAGAGGTGGTATTCAGCAGGTTCTGGAGAACCAGTTCTGGAGAACCGTAACAGAAATTTTGAGTAGTTCAGAGAACCGGCAAATACCACCTCTGACTGAAGATTTTATAGTATCCCTCCCCTGCCATGTCCACCAAGCCATGCCAACAGAACTGGTAGTAAAAATTTTGAATCCCACCACTGCTCTGAGGGGACAGATAAACATCCAAGCGGCCTCAATGACTCTCAAGAGTGCTAACGACCAGATTACTGTAAGGAATATAAAGCCTCTATTCCCTTCCATCATTCAGTCAGAACTGAAGAAGGTTCTTGGATGAGAAGTGGAACATCTTCAAGGAAAAAAAACAAAGAAAATCCAGTTGCCTTTTGAAAACCACCTTTGGGACAAGTTGACTCATCCATTGATGCTATGCATAAGTGCTGTTGGTCACTAGAGGCACAAGTGTCACAGGCAGCCAAGAACAGGTCCAATTCTGTATCTGGTTTGTAAAGGGAATACCACCCCATATCGCAGGGGTCTTCAAACTTGATAGCTTTAAGACTTATGGATTTCAACTCCCAGAATTCCTCCTCCTGTCTTAAACTTGCCAAGTTTGAAGACCCTTGCCATACAGCATTGGTTTAATCTCGGTTCCAGATATCACAGAGAGTCTCTTCTTGGGATTCAGTCTAAGCCCTCTGTGATGACCCAGGGTGGGATACAAAATAAACACAGTCACAAAAAACAGGTGAAGCCCCTTTTATTCCTTCACTTTGCTTCCAAGCTCCAAATATCCTTGATTGGAGACAAAAAAACTCCCATACAAACAGTTACAAAAAGGAGGAAATGCCATTTAAATTAGAAAGAGTAAAAAACAACACAAACCAGACAAGATAATGGCTGGAGGATGTCCACAGATAACAGAACACACTCAGAGATATTTCCACGCTTTGTTTCCAGCACTCGCCAGTACGCATGTCGGTCCTCTTATCCAGTTGTCACAGCTGCAGCCCATGAAGAGGATCAAGGCCGTCTTCTCCCGAGCAGACCACGTCTCTCCCTTATCCTCTCTGGATGGAGACGGAATGGGCCTGGGTCCTCCTCTGACTGCCCAGCCAGCCTCTGCCCTTCCCTAGCCTCCTCCACAACCTCCGGAGCCATACTTTCACTCCCTGTCGGCTGTTCCTCCTCTCCCTCAGAGTCAGTCTCCACCAGGGGCATGACACCCTCATCTACATTGTGACAGCCTATAAGCACTAATCTAATAGTTTGATTGCCTCTTCTGATGCAGTAAAAAAGAGAAACAAACTTGCCTGTTGCCTGCATTTGATAACACATCACACCAAACTTCCAGATGATGTCTACCAACAGCTTCAAAAAGATATTCAACAACATCAGAGACCAGAGTGAACCTTGTGGAACTTTAAAGACTGTCATGGTGGATGAACAAAAGTTTTCCAGTAATGTAGGTAGGTATAAAACCACTGTAACACAGTGCCCACCACAAAGACAATCAGCAGTGGGATCCTGCCTGTTCCACTACCAGTTCGGTGATCGTGCGCACGTGCACCTAACACGCGCACACTTAACATGTGTGCGCAGCTTTCCCCACACCAGCTGAGACATGCAGCACCAATCAGCTGAGAGGATAAACAAGAGAAAAACGCAGGGGCGGATGGGAGGCCCAATCGCTTTTCTCTTCTTTTTCCTCTCAGCTGATTGTCGGATTCTCTCAGCTGATCATGGGAGGCTTTGTTTTACTACCGGTTCAACTGAACCAGTCCGAACCAATAGCATGCCACCACTGAAGACAATCCAATAAGATACCACAGTCCACAATATCAAAAACTGCTGAGAGATCAAGAAGGATCAACGGGTTAGCATTCTTCTTACGATACATCTTCTCTGAACTGGTTGAGATGATCTCCTTTCTCTGTGTTTCAGATGGCAACTACACCATTTTTTTTGTAATTATAGGGAAAAAGTGATATCTCCCAGATGTGTTTTAATTTTGGCATCAAGAGCTACTTTGCCTATTAAACTCATTGCATTGCTTCTCAGAGTTGGGACCCAAACTGACTGTCACATTGACATCAGCCAGATTCTGACTATTGACATCAGCCAGATTCCTAACTATTCTGAAAAATTCCGATGCATGGTTCATTATGCAATAATGAAGGAGGAGTCACTTTCGTCTCAATAATTACAGAAAGTGGGGTAGTTGGCATCTGAAACACAGAGAAAGGTCCAGGATTGTCAGAGGGTCCCCTGTATAGCTACCGAAGTTTCCAAAAATCACAATCTTGGGATTCTCCTCTACGAACAGGAGATCATCTCAACCAGCTCCGAGAAGATGTTGGACAAAAGAATGGATAGCACACCCTTATTCAAGCAAATCACATCCAGAATGCAATGCCTTGTTTTCTGGTATGGGAAATTAAATCCCAACATAATGATTGCAACATTAACCCTTCATGGTCCTCCAAGCTATCTTATAGGTAGTCTTTCATGTCTGAAGAAGACCAGGGGTGGGTTTCTACCGGTTCTGTCCGGCTCTGTAGAACTAGTAGTTCTGAAGAGCAGCAGACATAGAACCGGTTCTATGTCTGCTGCTGTTTTGGCCCACCTGGGCTCTTACCTGATCTTTATTTCCTGCTTTTTAACTTCAGCTGCTGTGTGAGGCACAGCTGTGGTGGAAAAGCAGGAAAAAAACGTTGTTTCAAACGCTGCTGATGAAGATTTACAGGTGCATGCGCAGCGTGCAGAGAAGCACATCGTAAATCACAAAATATCATAAATCACCATGAACGGTAGTTAGCCCTGTCGGATCTCACCCCTGAAGAAGACCCACTGTTGTGCAGTTCATTGGTGGACACTAAGGTGGCTCTTCAGTCCCAGCAGGAAGTGCACAATGAAACACATTGGGAGCATTGGAAATCCATTGTTGTAATAACTGTGGATGTTAATCTGTGACGCTGCTCATGGTTTTCTATCAATTTTTGGCAGTCCCTGTCTTCAAAGCTAGTGGAGGTGTCACGGCAAAGGGTACATCAATGGGTTCTGTCAGCAACCACAGTTTCTAGTTCCCTTAGTTGGATATCACAGTGGCATAGGATTTCATTCACAATGTTTGTGTGGATAACCTTGAGGTCTCTTGCCAGTCTCCAACCCATCACACAGCAGCCGTTGAGATGTATGATGGACAGATATTCTGATGCCATATGTTTGTCTATGTTTATGTTTATTTGGATTTATATGCCACCCCATCTCCGGGGGGGACTCGGGGAGGCTCACACAAGAATATACATACATAAATAAATAAAATATTTGTCCAATCCAAATAACGAATTAAAATTATGCTAAAACACCCAATTAAAAGCCCCAATATCTCTCAATCCAGGCTGGCCTGTAAGAATAGCCAGGTCTTTAGATTGCGGCGGAAGGAACACAGGTCAGGAGCCAACCACAGCCCCAGGGGCAGCTGGTTCCACAGGGTGGGCGCCCCCACAGAGAAGGCCCTCTCCCGGGGGACCTCCAACCGACATTGTCTGGATGACGGCACCCCCAGGAGGGCCTGCCTGTGGGCCCGCACTGGGCGATTGGACCTTGATGCTGGTAGGAGGCGCTCCTGCAAATACCCTGGACCCAAGCCATGAAGAGCTTTATAGGTTAATAACAGCACCTTGAATCTTACACGGAGGGCAACCGGCAACCAATGCAGATCACGCAGGAGGGGTGTCACATGGGAGTATCGGGCCGCTCCCATCACAACCCGCGTGGCTGCACTCTGCACCAGCTGAAACCTCCATATAGTCCGCAAGGGCAGCCCTAAATAGACAGCATTGCAGTAGTCAAGACAGGAAGCAACGAGTGCATGGGTGACCGTGCATAGGGCATCTCAGTCCAGGTAGGGGCGCAACTGGCGCACCAGGCGGACCTGGGCAAATGCCCCCCTGGCAACGGCTCCCACCTGCTCCTCCATATTGAGCCGTGCATCCAGGAGGACACCCAAGTTGTGCGCCCTATCCACGGGGGGCTCTCCCCCCCATGACCAAAGGTGGAATTTCTTGGACCTGAGATGCCGTAAGCACAGCCAATCAGTCTTGTCCAGGTTGAATTTTGCATGCATTGATCACAAGCATTGAGATCATGATTATCAAGCACCCAGAGATGGGTGGGATATGGCATCAGAATATCTGTCCATCATACAAAACCTCCAGAGTGGAGACACTGCTTGCTAACAAATTCCAAGGAGGGAGTGGAGAGTGCACATGTGATATCTCCCCAGTTGTTTGATGTGTCACTGGTACAAAGTCCAGGACTCATCCATATAGGACAGCAGGGATAACCACAGTTCTGTAGGCTTTCAGCTTGTGGAAATACAGACTTTGCGATTACTTAGTGGTTAAGACACTAGACTAGGAACTGGAAGCCTACAAATCCAAGTCCTGCCTCAACAAAGAAATCTAGCTGGGTGACTTTGGGCCAGTCACTCGCTCAACCCAAGCCACCTTGCAGGCTTGTTGTGGGGAAAAATAGAAGAAAGAAGAAACATTAAATATGTTTACTGCCTTGTGTTGTTTATTAAAAATAATAAAGGTGGGATCTAGATAGATAGACGGATGGATGGATGGATGGATGGATGGATGGATGGATGGACAGACAGACATAGGGTAATACAGACTTGGAAACAACTCTAAGTATGATGTATCTCCTGTTTGTAGGAAGGATATTATACTATCTTTTTGTATACCTTCCCCATTCTATTAACTCTGAAATTATTTCTATATTCAACCATTCTTCTCAAAGCCAGAAAGATTCAGCTTTGTAAAGACCAGCATGAAGAAACAATAGAATTAAGTCTAAATTTCAAAAATACTAATTAGTATCATGATTTCTATAAACAGAATTTTGTTCACATTGTTTTTGTGGATAAGAGAGATTTATGTGTGAAACTGTTTGAGTTATTAGCAGGAACATGCTATTAATGGCAATCCTTACCAACAAATAAACCAACAGCCAAATGGAACATTTTAAAATGAAATAATGTCTATAAAAGTTGTCCTCACCATAAGTTTCATTTGTCTCATGAAAATTTGGTATTTCCTCACTGTGACGTGCCTCCATTTAATCATGCTAAAGGGTGACACAGAGATCCATTTTCTTGACAAGACGGTTGATCACCCCATCACAGTGAGAAAATTAATAACCTCAAATAGCTGTATGTGAAAAATAGAGACTACGCTAGGAAGTGGGAAGGTTCTTGCATTTAAGCTGCAGAGAAAGTACATTTTCTATGTGCAAAGTAAATGGAAGTGACAGATTTCTTCGTATTTTTTTTTGCCTTTTTTGAAAAACAAACTATATGTTTTGGTTCCATGATTTTCAAAACATGCCTACTTTACTGAAAGAAAAGAATAATTTCTTAGAGGAATGGGCTGCAAAAGTAGATGTGTGCATCCTTTGTTCATAAGCCGTTTTGAAATAAAATGGAAAATAAACAAGTCTGGAAACAGTTTAAGCTGTTTAAAAGGCTATAAAATATTGAATATTTCACGTGAAAAGCAGTAGGGAGGTGTAATCAAAAGATAAGGATAAGTTTAACAGTTTAAAGCATTTCACTAAATAACTTTAAATATGTTAATTGGCTTTGCACAGTTGCAGTGTAAAATTAATTTTATCCTAGCTTACAATAAAATGATTAAAAGGCATATTAAGTTCTACAGGCTTAGCTGGAACAAAATCAATGCATCTGAACCAAGGCTAAAGACTGTTTTATGGGAGATGAACTGCTTCAGATATTCCACACCAGCTATTAAGATATATAATGAGGTGCTATTGTTTCATTAGATATTAAAACACAAAGTTGTACATGCCAGACCGATTATTATAGAAATACATTTTGTGAGTCTTAAGTAGAGAAGGTTTTTGGTTTCAGACCACAAAGCTTACTAATTAGGTGACTAACTATTCAGCTTCAGTTCTGAAGAAACCAGCTTCTTATAACTGGCTTCTTTTGTTGTGGTAACACCCAGGGGTGGGCTTCAAATATTTTAGTAAAGGGTTCTCTGCTGGGTTGCTGGGCAGAAGTGGCCATGGTGGGTGTGGCTTAGTCGGTCTCCTGCACCATGGCGGGAGGCATTTTTGCCCTCCATGGGCTCTGGAGGCTTTCCTCGAGCTTCCATGAGGGTGAAAACAGCCCCTCCGGGCTCCAGAGGCTGTCCGGAAGCTAGAAATGGGCCCATTTCTGGCCTTCCTGAACTTCCAGGAGGCCCGTTTTTCTCCCTCCCTGAGCCTCTGTGCGCGTTCTACATTTACCAGCATCCAAAACGGGCCCTGTGGGGAGTCCAGGGAGGGGTGGGTGGGGCCAGCCAGGAGTGGGAGTTGTGGGTTCTCCAAACTGCAGAATCTTAGCTAGGGGGTCTCCCGAACCCCTGAGAACTCCCAGCAGCCCATCTCTGGTAACACCTCTGGAGGTGACAGATACCATCTGAGCCTTGTTATCCGGAAGGAGTTTGAGCCAGTCACTCTTGAGAAAGTGAACAGGGGCTGTAAGTTCAGCCATCTGATTTTGGACCCATACCCCTCCTTCAGGAAGGTGGCATGTCCAATCCGTGATTAATACCTCTTTGCAGGAGGTTCCACCTGCTCCCAAAAAGGCAGTGGTGCACCCCATTCTTAAGAGGCCATTCTTGGGCCCAAGAATCTTAAGACAACTCTCATTCAGTCTCCAATCTTCCCCTTTTAGGGAAGACTGTTGAGAGAGTGGTTGGCATAGAGCTATAAAGGGCCCTGGTTGAAGAAAATTATTGGGACCCTTTTCAGCCTGGATGCAATCTGAGACATAGCACTGGAACAGCATTGGTTGCACTTGTTGATTGGCTTTGAAGGGCTCAGGATGGTGCAGTCATTCTGGCCGTCCGGACTGCTTAATGGCTTTTGATACCACTGACCATGGTATCCGCGGGTGGCGCAGTGGGCAGACTGCAGTACTGCAAGCTACTTCTGCTGACAGCCGGCTGCCTGCAATTTGGCAGGTTGAATCTCACCAGGCTCAAGGTTGACTCAGCTTTCCATCCTTCCGAGGTCAGTAAAACGAGGACCCAGATTGTTGGTGCCCATATACTGACTCTGTAAGCCGCTCAGAGCAGGCTGTAAAGCACTGTAAAGTGGCATATAAGTCTAAGTGCTATTGCTATCCTGGACCAGCTTCAAGGGTTGGGAATAGAAGGCACTGTGTTAAGGTGGTTCTCTTCCTTCCTCCACAGCAGGTTCTAGTTCCAGGCACCTGTGCCCTAGGGACAATTTTTTGCCTCTCCTATTTGACATCTACATGAAACAGTTGAAAGAGTTCAACTGTTGGTATGGGGTGCAATATAATCAGTGTGCTGATATCTAATTATATATTATCCCTACCTAGATAGGCAATGCTGTGATTGTGCTAGCCGAGTACCTGGAGGCTGTTGAGGTCTGGATAGGGAGGAATTAGCTTTGCCTCAACCCGGGTAAGACAGAATGGCTCTAGGTTTTCATCCCCTTGGAGCCAGATGATATTTCATCTCTGACTCTGAATGGGGATTAGGTATGTCCATAATTTGGGATTCCTTGGTTCACGGCTCCTGCTCGAGGATCAGGTAGCAGCCATGGCTAGGTGGGGCTCTGCATAGATTTGTCTGGTACACCAACTGTGCTCTTCCCTGCTGTAGTGGCCCAGTGGTTAAAATGCAATACTGCAGGCTACTTCTGCTGACTGCCGGCTGCCAGCAGTTCGAGTGTCACCACCTCAAGGTTGACTCAGCCTTTTATCCTCCTGAGGTCGGTAAAACAAGGACCCAGATTGTTGGGGGCAATATGCTGACACTGTAAACAGCCTAGAGAGGGCTGTAAAGCTCTGTGAAGCGGTATGTAAGTCTAAGTGCTATTGCTATCGGGAGGCCTTGCTCATGTTCACTCATGCCTTGATACCTCTTATTTGGATTACTGCAATGAACTCTACATGGGGCTGCCCTTGAAGACTACCCAGAAGCTGGAATTGGTCCAGGATGTGATAGTGTTTGCAATTATGAGTAGCCAGGATGTGATAGTGTTTGCAATTATGAGTACCCTTAAGTTTACCCATATAACATCTCTGCTGTGTGAGTTGGATTAGCTCTCGGTTTCCTTCCAGGTGCAATTAAAGTGCTGGTTATTATCTTTAAAGTCCTATATGGCATTTAAAATATTGCCTCCAATCCATTTCTATATGATCTATCCATATCTTCTGTATCTATCCTCCACTTTCTAAGAACACTTTGGTAACGGAACAAAAGATTATTCATTACCTGAAAGCTATAAGGGCTAAATATTGGTGATATTGCTATATAAGATATCTAAATGTAACTTTCAGTGCTGCAGAAGAGATTGGCCAGAAGGCTTGAACTCAGAAACAATGAATGGAAGACAATATATAGATATATCCCAGTCATTTATGTGTCTATGGAGTCAACCAGTTCATGGTTGTCCCAAAGGTGCTTTTCCAAAAGGTAACTGGACTTTCGTTGTGTGTTTGCTTGAGGATGTTTTGCTTCTCATCCCAGAAGCTTCTTCAGTTCTGACTGAATGGTGGAGAGGAATAGAAGGATTTACATTCCTTGCTGTCATCTGGTCATTAGCACTCTTTCAAAGAGTTGTTGAGGCCACTTGGAGAATCTCAACGACCCTTGGAAAGAGTGCTGACAGCCATCATTCAGTCAGAACTGAAGAAGGTTCTTGGATGAGAAGCGAAATGCCTTCAAGCAAAAACAAAGAAAGTTTTTTTTTTGAAAAAGCACCTTTGGGACTCAATCATTTAGACTGTCATTCTGAGCAAAAAAAAGAAGTTTTTTTTTGAAAAAGCACCTTTGGGACTCAATCATTTAGACTGTCATTCTGATGATAGTGAGTGATGATAAAAGAATCATGTAGAAGCTTGCTGCACAAAGTTACCTTTATGAAAATGTAAACTCTTATTTCGTATCAGATTATTACAATTACATGTACAACTTCATCTGTACATAGGAAATAAGTATGTCTAAATGAAATAATTAAAGGAGATATTGAAATAATTAGAGGAGATATTTTTCCTTGCTGTATAGTTTGAAGTCTGTTTGATCTGTCTGCTCCCTATTCCTCGTAAAAATGTAAGGTTTTGATCTTTCAGGGGAAAAAGCACATTCTATTTCCATTTTTAACACTGATGAACTGGGAATCCTGAATATTAGCTTATCAGAGATTCAGTGCATTAAGTCTACATAAAGGCATTGCTATTTGCCTTTCAATTATTTATACAGATGTAACACTATCCATTGACCTGAAGGACTGGAAGTTTACTGTCTTGTCATCTGTGAAGTGCTAAGATTCCTGTTATGCTACTTTTGAGATAAAACTGCACTTCATCATCCACTGTGTGTGCTTGACAAAGGGCAGCAGCACCCGTAGGTACAAAAATGTAACATGCACATATCGGAATGTGTGAAATACATTATTTTGTGGACACTTGTGTCTGCTTTCCTCTATTTTGCATCACCCAGTCAATAAAGTTAAAGAAAAAACAGCATCAATACACAAGATGTTCATTCTTATACATAAGATCATCTTTTCCAGAACATTTAGATGATACTGATTTTATTTTAACATTTCTGCTTGGTTTAATATGCTCTAGGTTCCCTTCTTTAGTTTGGTTCACAGTGCTATGCTCCAATTAGGAAACTCTCTCTGGAAGGAAATCTAATTTTCAGTTCTTCATAGTTCTAGTGATGGAATGCAGGATACATAATTTTGATTTTTGATTGATGGATTGGTTTAAATTTTTTATTCCTGCCTTTATTACTTTTATAAGGAACTCAAGGTGGTGAACATCGTATTTCTTCCTCCTCCTATTTTCCCCATACAACACATTGTGAAATGAGTTGGACTGAGAGAGGGTACTGGCCCAAAAATTAGCTAGCCTGCTTCCGTGCCTAAGGCAGGACTAGAACTCATACTCTCCTGGTTTCTACCCTGGTAAATTTAACTACTAAACCATTCCCTCATTTCCTTTGATAAAACTAAAATAGGAACTATAGGGATTGGCTAGACTACTGCTGTTCAGAGGGACCTATCTCTGGTGCAGCAAATTTAGGATTCAACCCATAATCTAACCATATATACTGATACAGATTAGAATTTTCTTCTAATGTAACCATAATTTTATTTTTATTTCATTCACTTTTAGCAAACTGTCAAACGTGAGCTATGCTTTAAAACCAGCACATTTTTATTTTCTTTTTCCAAACAGCTGGAGCCACAATATTTTCACAGTGGTTTGCAGTAACCATATGTTTTAAAGGCACTGCTTTTCCTGCTGCAGAGTTGGTCCTATTCTAAGCCAATAGCATATTTAAATCCCCACCAATTAAATCAATACAGCAGCGTTCCCTTCAAGGTGAGACCAAATAAACCTGTCTGAAGCCCTGAGAAATAGACTTTGCAGTATATTTTGAGTGCTAAGTGCCTTTCAGTCCAGAGATCTGCCATTAAATAATCATTAGCCATCATTCATTCTTCCTAAAAAGCTTAACATCTCAACTTGTCCAGCATCCACTGAAGTATTAGTATAGACTACAAAGTATTCATTAGCTTGTAGGGATGTGAATATTCTTCACTTTAAAAATGTACCGCACACAATGCTTTGCAGTACACAATGTTCCCCACCTTATTGCTTTTCAGTTTTTTAAAAAATTTGCTTCTCTTACACTGAAGGGTTAAAAGTGTTGGCAAGCTTTTATAAACGAACAATCCCTTACCAGCAGCCTTGTCAAGATCTAATACTGCAAATTATTATTATTATTTAAATTGTTTGCCCATACATTTACCGATTGCTGTTTGGTTCCAATCTTATGTAGCTGGAGGAATTTTGATCCTTTGCTAATTTCAGTTTTAGTTAAACTTCCAGAAAACAAATGGATATTACAACTCAATACAAGATAGCCATCGTATTTTAACGAGAGTCACCTATGCCATAACTTTCTTGATACTGGAGCACACTTTTAAACCTATAAAAAATTCACAAAATTAACCCAGGCGTTTTCAATTACTAATTTCAATGTGCTGTATTGAGACATTATTATAAAAGTGTGTGTTTCTGTCTGTCTGTGTTTGTCTGCCTGTGTGCATATACGAATAATACTATAGTGATGCAGGCCTTAGGTTTCCTATTCATCTTGCATAGTCATGCTGAATAATATTATCACTTTCACAGGCTGAATTCTAAAAATTATTTGTGGGTCAGAGGAAACGTAATTTTACTCGGTTTTCACGTGTGAATCCGTAAGCTAATTACCATAGTTTTCGATGTATAAGTGCAATCAGCTTGTTAGATAACAGCCTCTCAACAAAATGCACCATGACAATGAATGAAAACTGATCAATAGTAGTATATCAATATAAATAACGGTAATTGAAACATGGTATTTTATGACCAGATATCTTCTCTAAAAATGGGAAAAGGAATAAACTATTAACCAGCAAACACCGAGAGGCAGTGAAACAGTATGAAAAACAAAATGCAAGTCAGATGAAAGGGGAAAAAAATGCAATTCTATCTTTCCTTTCCGCACAAGATTGCATGGGATCCATTTTATACGAACAATTTCGCAGTGTTCTTATTGTATTTTAAGGAAATGGTTACCTTCAACCATTTTAGGTTTCTTCTTCTGCAGTACTGTGCAGTGAAATACTTCCTGCATAGCAGAAGCAGGAAAACCTGCCCTTGTCAAGAGAAGGATGTGTATGAAATCAAATTAAGGATAAAGCTGTACATTATTAATATTTGTATTACATTTAAAGAAACACAAGGACATCGGCAGCACCGTTATGCAACAACAGAATTCTACCGTTTGATTAACAACACAAGAGACAGGATTTGAGCCAACGAGTAGCCTTATAAGGAAAAAAATGCATTTTTTATTGTGAACCTGAATACAGTTAAAGGAAGCATATTCATATCCTTAAGCCTGTCTTTTTATTTACTGTTCTGATATATACAGGCTACAGTTAATCTAGCAAAATAAAGTAATCAAAATTTTGAAAACCCTCTACATGTGAAAATATTATTTTCAAATGATACCAGCTCTTAAAGATATGCTAAATTACAAAAAAAAAAAGGGAGGGGGGAAAGATCAATAAAAGCAATTCATCCTAGAGTATCAAACCGTACTACACAGTGGTAAAACCTCAATAAAGCCAGCATTCTGGGTTTTACATTCTGAAGCATGATTACTATTTTATTGAAAAGTATAAGAGTAACAAACTATTTTAAATTGCAATCATTTTGAAACCGAGTTGCAACTTATCCTGATTCTTTATGAACAGACCAGATTCTTATTGAAAATCAATGAGAAGGCAGGTAAAATTAGATAGCCATGATTTGCCAGGAAATCAATAAGAGATTGAGCAATATCAAAAAAATAAAAATGGAATGTCTCACAGACACTGGGAAAAAAGGGTCAATAAAGAAAATGTTAATTTTTAAGGCATGAAACTATTTTAAATACCACAAACATCAAAGTTCATGTAAAAATTAAGCTTAATTAGCATTTTGCTTGTACACACATACACCCCCCACATACACCCCCCATATGTATGTGTACATGTATATGTGCAGAAACACACATACCCACACTAAAAGACACACACACATAAAATGGTAGCAATAAATCATGTGTACAACACACAAAGTCTCACATACACAATTTGAGATGTTATTACAAAAGCTTTAAAACCAGAATACCAATCCAAATCAATAATTGAATATGACTATTTCAATATAATTTCTGTAATAAGAAATTGACAAAAAAACAGACAAGAAAACTGCTTAATTTTAACCCTGAAATGCTGTTGCTCCCCGAGTTAGAACTGCATAAATCTGTGCATGTAATTAATATTGCGGTAATAAAAATGTTGACATGCAATGTTGTATTATTTTTTTTTGTAAAATTCAATAATATCACTTCCTGATCAATCAAGAGTCTCTTTTTCAGAGGCTTTTCATGTATTTCTTCAGCCATGATTATCAAGGTAAATTCTGACAATGTGACAGTACAGAGAGTGCATCAACCAAATTCTTCATTTTGCATAATTCTAAGAATTTAGCAGTGAGATGATATTGCTGCATCTCATTAAATAAATATTTTAAAAGAATCTTAAAACCACACTCCCAAAATAAAAGTCTAGCTTTGCTAGGGAGCAATAGCACTTTCGTTAGGCTGTATAAAAAAATAAGATAAAAAAGGATGTTAAGGAAAAGGGAAGATGAATTAAACACTCCTTAGTGACAAATAAATGCTATTGACAGAATAATCCTAAAAACTACTTTGCAAGGCAAAATAATGGATAGCATTTGATTTGTGGCTCGCTGAAAGTGTAAGGTTTTGTAAGTCACTGCAGTGTCAGTGAAGCATTGCACACAGAAGGCTGGATCTGAGGATCTTTTCTTTGAACAGAATAAATTCTTTGTCAGAGGAATTTCCTTCAACAACGAAATCTGGATCCAATCTGTTCTTTTTATTTTATCCCATATCCGTAAATGGCTAAGAAGCAATCTTCAAGTTTAATTCTTTATGTTTTTATTATGTTACTCATTCAACACAAGAGAGATTTTAGGCATGAGTTATCACATATCTAATAGAATATAGAGTAATCATCTACATAAAATTCAGTTGAATAGTTATAGTACTGTATAATATTTGCATACTTATAAAAATGACCAAACACCACTTGCTAAAGTTAAATGTTCACTGTCATCCTGTAAAACAGCATTAATAGGTAAGATGAAATTGGGTGTCTTCCTTAGTTATCGAAAATTGCAAATCCTCTCTCCCAAATAAATTTAACACACACATACTCTCATTAAACTATGCATACATACCCGTCATGCTTTTCAAGGTAGACGGCATTATAAAAATAGTAATTCAAATAAATTTTGAATTTTGAAGATATGAAATAAGGAATTGTAGATAACCCTGCACTAACAGAATTTTCTATACCTTGCCAACCCCTATTCTTTCAAACCATCCTTGCTTCTATCGCTTCATATCTTACTTTTTATTCTTCAAAATCTTCGTCTTTCCTTCTGTCCAACCACAATTTCTTTTACTTTGCTCCTCCTCTCAACCCAGCCCCTCCTATTCATATTTTAGGATTTGTAGTTCGGTTTTCATTTCTCTTCTTTATGTGACTAACTACCTCAAAGTTCTTAGTTTCTCATACTTAGTCAGTATGCATTCATTTTTGATTCCATCTCTTTTTGGATTATCTCACATACTTGAGTATCCATTCTCACTGCACTCATTTTACTTTTACATTTATTCTAACACTCAACTGATACTACCACATGATGAAGTAGGCAGAAGCACTCTCTTATACACAATCATGTTTATTTAAACATTAATTATTCATATTCCTTCAAGGTGTTAGTAACAACTTATAAAGCCCTAAATGGCTTGGGTCCAGGGTACTTGCGGGAACGCCTCCTGCCAGCATCACACTCCGATCGCCCCGTGCGCTCCCACAGGAGGGGCCTCCTGGGAATACCGTTGGTTAGGCATTGTCGGCTGGCGGTCCCCAGGGCTAGGGCCTTTTCTGTGGGAGCGCCCATCCTATGGAATCAGCTCCCCGCGGATCTTCGTTTGGCCCCTGATCTCCACTCCTTTCATCAAGACCTGAAGACTTGGCTGTTTCAGCAGGCCAGCCTGGATTGACCCGGGGGTGGGTAGTTTTAATTGTATTGTTAATCATTGTAATTTTAATTGTTTTTAATTCATTTTTAGTAATTTATAGACTTGTATTTGTTTAATATTTTTTTATTGTAAATGTATTCTTTTTATATGTTCACCGCCCTGAGTCCTTAGGGAGAAGGGCGGCATACAAGTCTAAATAAAAAAATAAATAAATATCAATCCACATATGTCCCACTACTTAGGTATTAGTGTTAACATATCAACTTCTCTGTTGTCCAAAGTTCAGTAAACACTCAATTTATCTATTAGTTCATCCTTTTTATCTTATACATATAACTTGCAAACAACCAGTTTATTTATACTATCAGACACAACTATCTTGGTCTTTAATGTATTAGTTTTCAGATCCATACTCTTCTTAGCATCATGCAATTTTTCAAACATTACAATAATAATGCTATGTAATGTATAATAATATTCACGTTATATGCTTTCTGTAAATCAACTAATGATTTATTAAGAGAGTCAGTTTGATATAGTGGTTAGCATGCTGGCTTAGAAACCAGGAATTCTAATCCTGCCTTGGGGATGAAAGCCAGCTGGGTGGGCCAATCATTTTCTCTCAGCCCAACCAACCTCACAGGGCTGCTGTTGTGGGGAAAAGAGGAAGAAGGAGGAGGATTAGATATATTTGCCACTTTGAGATACTTATAAAGTAATTAAAGTGGGATAAAAATCGAAGGAAGGAAAGAAGGAAGGAAGGAAGGAAGGAAGGAAGGAAGGAAGGAAGGAAGGAAGGAAGGAAGGAAAAAAAGACTCATATTTTAATATTCTCAATTTTATGTATGTATTTATGTATTATTCAAATGTATATAAACTGCACATCTCATACATATGACTCTGGGTAGCTTACAAACAATTACAAATAGTTTTGGTTAATGACATTAATGGGTTAGTTCATAATACTGGGAAAGATAGAAGAAGAGAACAACTAGCAGCAAGGTGGTTACACTTAATTATAATAATAGGTGCACCATTGGAAGATCTAAGAGTCAGGTTGGGGACAGGTCACCCAAAGAAAGTCCATCTATGTGGTTGCTGATGTATCACAATTATTCTAACGCATATCTCTAAAATGCTCCTTCCAGCGCCTTCACTTCAGTTTAATCCCAAATTATTATTTTTAATTCTATTCACTTTGCTGCAAGTTTTTTGTTTAGACCCATTTACCCACTTCCAAAGGAGTATTTTTATTTCCATCAACATTGCACTATATATTTTGTTTTTTTTAATCATAACTACTCTTTCATCTATTTGATTGCATCCATTGCAACTATCTGTCCTCTATAAAACATTATAGACCATTTTTCTCTCATCTTTTTTATTTTGCAACGATCATTCTTTTATGTGCATTTTTCTTCCATAGCAATATTTCCTTCAACATTTCACAAAGGTTTATTTTTACATATTTTGTATTAGCATAACTTCAAACGTTTTGCGAGTCTGTAACATGATTTTTCCACTTCATTCCAAGCATCGTTCCTCAAGTTCACCTTCCTTTATTCTGTTAAATAAATTCCATCCATTTTCCAGGGTCCCCCCCCCCCCCCCAAAAAAATACAGGACTCATACTTTCGTTTGCTGCAATTGTTCTATTTTTCACTCTTCTTTCATTTCTTTCCCCTTTTTCCATGTTCATTTCCCCCAAATCTGCTTCTCCTGCCCCAGATTCTGAATCTCTCATTACTTTTGTAACCTTCACGTATTCTGTTAATTTTTTTAATCATAAACAATTATGATTAAACAGTTGCGCTCCGGGTGAGATTCAAGGTTTTAGTTTTAACATACAAAGTCCTTCATGACATGGGTCCTCAATATTTAAGGGAGCGACTCCTGCCGACATCGAACACCAACCGCCCTGTGCGGGCACATAGGCAAGGACTCCTGGGGGTCCCGTCGGCCGGCCAATGCCGGCTGGCGGTTCCCCGACGATGAGCCTTCTCTGTCGCAGCCCCTGATCTCTGGAACCAACTCCCCTTGGGGCTCCGCCTGGCCCCTGATCTCTGCACCTTCCGCCATGACCTGAAGACCTGGTTATTTGACCAATCCGGGCTGTGACCCTTTTTCGGTGGGATGGTTTTTTATGTTTTTTAGTATTTAACTTGTTGGGCTTGGTAGTTTAATTTTTTCTTAACTATTTATTGTTGTATAAGCTGTTGTTGTTTTTAGTTGTGAGCCGCCCCGAGTCTTCGGAGATGGGGTGGCATACAAGTCCCAATAAATAAATAAAATAAATAAATTACATCAATGATGCTTTTAGAGTTCTACTTACTCTTTTGCCTTGTGTATCAATCAGAGCAGAGATAGAAGGGATCTTAGAAGGTCTTCTAGTCCAAGCCCTGCTCAAGCAGAAGACCTTATACCATTTCAGATAGGTGACTATCCAATCTTTTCTTAAAAATTTCCAGTAATGAAGCACCTACAACTTCTAAAGGCAAAGCTGCTCCACTGGTTAGTTGTCCTCACTGTTAGGAAGTTTCTCCTTAATTCCAATGGTTCCCATCCATTGTTTCTTGTCCTGCCTTCTGGTGCTTTGGAATATGGGTTGACCCTCCCCCCTCAATACTGGAATACTGCCTATCATGTCACCCCTAGTCCTACGGAGGTATGAATGGACTTAATGTATGTATGAATGGGACTATGTATAAATGGACTTTAAACTGTTTCATAGGAAAAAAGGGTTTTTTTTTCTAAGTGGTTTCTCTAGTATCATACTCAGCCATTCATGGATTGCTGAATGGCCCAATAACGTACCTGTACTTTCTCATCTCTTCCCTACCTATTCATTCATGCCCATCTTACAGGACAATTTCCCCCTGGATTGCACTCATTTAGGATCTCATACAATTTCCCCAAATCCATCTTTATTTCTTCCATTATCATCATTCACTAGAGAAATGCACCTATCCTTAATCTGTGGATTGCAATTTTCATGCTCAATCTCAGTAATCTAGAGGATAACAATTCATACCTTTTGATATTACATTTTAATCTTTTTGTTCCTACTTAAGCTTCTTCCAACATTCTCTGACTGTATTTCTCAGCAACAGTCCAGAAGCTCAGATCATCTTTACTTCCATCTATTATACTGTTTCTCTTACAAATATCCTTCCTTCCTTCCTTCCTTCCTTCCTTCCTTCCTTCCTTCCTTCCTTCCTTCCTTCCTTCCTTCCTTCCTCCCTCCCTCCCTCCCTCCCTCCCTCCCTCCCTTCTTTTATATTCCAAACTGCAATCTTCTGTAGTGTCCTGATGGGTCCATAGATATTAACCTTTGACACCAAACATAGCTTTGTTCAACTGAGGTTTTCACACAATATTCTTTAGTAACAGAGAGCAGATGTAAACTAGGTTATCAGTCTGAGTTATATCCACACTAAATGCAACATTCCCGACGGACAATAATAACGGTATCAATCGGTTTTGGTAAATTTCAACCACTGCGCCACAAGAACAATCGAAGTCCAGGTTAGCCAGAGAATGTTTATGTGGCCCTTTGCATCACAACCTCTGATCTAGACGATATCTTGGAAGTCAACTTGTTATTGTCATATCCTACCAACATGGAGATACATGCAGTTACTAGTCCTCTGAACCAGAAACATTAACAATTAAACAATATAAACTGAACCACAATAGATCGTCTGAACGATTTATTTTATGGGAACAGTGGCATGGTATTGATGCAGAATGTGAAAAAGCGTCATATGGAGGTGCTACAGATGTGGAAGAAGTGAAGAAAGGCACAGCAATGAAAGGAGAATGACCATACTGCATGACATCTAAGAATCAACAAATAGGAGAATAGCAATAGCACTTAGAGGTATATACCACTTCACAGTGCTTTTACAGACCTCTTTAAGTGGTTCACAGAGTCAGTCTATTGCCTCCAACAATCTGGGTCCTCATTTTACCGATCTCAGAAGGATAGAAGGCTGAATCAACCTTGAGCCTGGTGAGAATCGAACTTCTGGCAGTCAGCAGAATTAGCCTGCAATACTGCATTCTAACCATTGCATCACCACTGCTCTGGCACTCCTTGCAGAGTGTACAATACCGTTATGTATTGTAATATTGTAGAATCCTAGCAGTTCTTGTAGAGTACAATACACCTATGGAAAGTATTAATTGAATGCAAACTATCAACACTGTTCAACTATTACAAAGTCTGCACTACTATTACTGTTAATCTTCCCATCACTCCTTATCACCCATCCCCTCCCACTTGTGATTGTATGACGTAACTTTGTCGCTTGTATCCTTATGATTTATATTGTTTCCTAGTATGATTTGATTGCTGATCGTACCCTATGACTATCAGTAAGTGTTGTACGTTATGATTCTTGATTCTTAACGAATGTATCTTTTCTTTTATGTATACCGAGAGTATTTACACCAAGACAAATTCCTTGTGTGTCCAATCACACTTGGCCAATAAAGAATTCTATTCTATTCTATTCTATTCTATTCTATTCTATTCTATTCTATTCTATTCTTCTATTCTATTCTATTCTATTCTATTCTATTCTATTCTAATCTAATTCTTGGAAGAAGGAGAGTACAGAAGCCCTGATAGCACAGTGGTTAGAATGCAGTATTGTAAGTTAACTCTGCCCACAGCCTGGAGTTCAATCCTGACTGGCTGAAGGTTGACTCAGCCTTCCATCCTTCCAAGGTCAGTAAAATGTGAACCCAGATTGCTGGGGGCAATGCATTGACGTTGTAAACTATCCAGAGAGGGCTAAAAAAAAGCACTATGGGGCAGCATATAAGTCTAAGTGCTACTGCTATTACATGTAACATACAGTAGAACAATATATCAGACTATACTGTCTGGATACCAATAGCACACATGAAGACCTGCCCAACTGATTCCCGAAGAACTGGACTAAGAAATAAAATAAACTTGCACACAATACGGCATGGACATCAAATTCTGACAAGAGGTTTTTCTATCAATAAGCTGCTCTGCTGTAGAAACAGATTGCCAGGGTCCTCTCTTAATATTAGATGTGTGCGGCGTCCCACTGCAGTCACATGAAACCTCACACAAAGAGAGCCCTAAAAGACCAATCAATATTTTCTACCATTTCCAATAGAAACATATACCACGGCGGGAACAAAGGAAAAGCTACCAGTTTACTATCTCCCCCCGCTCCCCAGCTTCGCCATATATGTAACTGTAGGACTTTCACCTCTGCTTTATATCATTCATAATCTTGAATTAGAGAAGCTCAGCTTCAGAGATCAACCGTCTAATTCACGTGATCAAAATCATTTCAATAATTTTGGACGATTTACATCACATGGTCGGTCACTGCATAATGGGCTCTAAAGAGATAGGCTGCTATCAAGGGTGATGTGGAAGGCTGATTTTCTATTCAAGTAAGAAACAGTGTGTCTCTGTGTGTGTGTGTGTGTGTATGTGCGATACAAGCACAATCATGTGTCAATGTTGATTTAAATACAACCGGTTGCCATGACAGCACAAAACACCAATAGCACTCAATTGTGCTTCCTATAGTCTAAGAGTATATAGATGAATGTATCCGTAATTCATTACATTGTACTTAACCTTTTATATAAAGTCCATTCAAGGAGCTGGTTTTGTTTTTAACATAGAGTGTCTTTATTAACTTTGTAATAAAACATTAGAAGCCTAAGCTTAAGTCTTTTCAGTTCTATATATAATCCTGGAGCATTATCTTCTACAACTTATGTCTACTTACTCTGCATTTTCTCCTCAGCAATCCTCTTTATCTTATTTTTTTCCTTTTGGCAAAAAAAAATAACCAACCAACCAACCAAACAAAAACATTCAGAAATCTAAAGAAGACCACAAAGGGAGAAATACAGGTATACCTCGAGTTACAACCATAACTGAGCCAAAAACCTATGTTGCTAAGTGAAACAATTATTAAGTGAGTTTGTCTGTGACTTTTCTTGCCACAGTTGTTAAATGAATCACTGCATCTGTTAAGCGAGTAACATGATTGTCGCAAAGGTGCTTTTTCAGGAGGCAACTGGACTTTCTAGTTTTTTTCTTTGAAGACGAAAAAAAAAGGATGCAAATGACCAGCTGTCTGCAAGGAATATAAATCCTTCCATTCCCCACCATCCAGTCAGAGCTGAAGAAGCTTCTTGGATGAGAAGCGAAACATTTTCAAAAGAAAAAAAACAAGAAAGTCCAGTTGCCTCCTGAAAAAGCACCTTTGGGACAACCATGACGTGGATGACTGAGAATCTCCACAGACTATGGTTGTTAAGTGAATCTGGCTTCTCCATTGACTTTGTGTGTCAAAAGGTCACCAAAACTGATCACATGAGCCTGGGATACTGCAACTGTCATAAATATGAACCAGTTGTCAAGCATTCAAATTTTGGTCAGGTGGTCATGGGGATGCTGTAATGGTCGTAAGTGTGAAAAATGGTTGTAAGTCACTTTTTTCAGTGCTGCTGTAACTTGGTAAGGCCAGATGTGGAATACTGCATCCCATTTTGGTTGCCACAACGTAAAAATGATGTTGAGACTCTAGAAAGAGTGCAGAGAAGAGTACTAAAGATGATTAGGTAAGTGGAGGCTAAAGCATATAAAGAACAGTTGCAGGAACTGAGTACGTCTAGTCTAGTGAAAAGAAGGACCAGGGGTGACATGATAGCAGCCTTCCAATATCTCAGGGGCTGCCACAAAGAAGAGAGAGCCAGTATATTCTCCAAAGCACCTGAAGGCTGGACAAGAAGCATTGGGTGGAAACTAATCAAGGAGAGAAGCAACTTAGAACCGAGGAGAAATTTCCTGACAGTTAGAACAATTAATCGGTGGAACAACTTGCCTCCAGAAGTTGTGAATTCTCCAACACTGGAAGTTTTTAAAAAATGTTGGATAACCATTTGTCTGAAGTGGTGTAGGGTTTCCTGCTTAGGCAGGGGGTTGGACTAGAAGACCTCCAAGGTCCCTTCCAACTCTGTTATTCTATGCTATGCCATGCTGTGCCATGCTGTGCTATGCTATAGTATGCGATTTTTTTTAAATTACATTTATATGCCGCCCTTCTCTGAAGACTTAGGGCGGCTTACAATTTTTGGAGCACAACCCAATGCGCTCAGCAATAGCCTTCATTCCATTGTATATGCCTGCTTATTACTAAGCGGCATTTTTACAAAGTCAGCTTATTGCCCCCAACAATCTTGGGTCCTCAGTTTACCTACCCTGAGAGGATGGAAGGCTGAGTCAACCTTGAGCCTGGTGGGATTCGAGCCTACAGTAATTGTAGGCAGCTGGAACTTAAGTGCAGGCATTTAACAGCCTGAGCCACCAAGGACTCATTTTTCTATCCTATCCTATCCATGCCATGCCATGCCATGGCATGCCATTACATATTATACTTTTATACTTTGAATGGTCACTAAATGAACTTGTGATGACCCGGGACGTGACATAAAAATAACCAAGTCACAAAAATCGAAGAAAGCTCCTTTAATGCCTCCAACTTGGCCCCAATGTCCAATTATCCTTGGCAAGGTTAAAGAAAACAGTTTACAGAGGGAGTAAATGCAGTCCGCAACCAAAGTAAAGTTAATTCAAAATAAAAAACCCAACACACCACACTGAAGGAATTACTACGGCAGGCAAGGATGATTAACTGCAGACTTCTACCAGATAACGCAACAACCATAGTTGGGAGGAAGCCAAAACACTGATAAGCTCTGACAAGAATAAAGCACGGTTTGCTTCCAGCAACTTTGCCATGCGCAGTTTGTCTTTTTAAACAGTGCTCCCAGCCGCAGCCCATGAAGGGGATCAGGGCCCCTTCCTCCCCCACAGACCACGCCACTTACGTTTCTCCCTTATCTGCTCCTCCCTGCGCATCCTAGGATGTAGAGAGGATGGGCCTGGGTCTTCCTCTGAATGCCCATCCGGCCTGTGCCCTTCCCCAGTTTCCTCCACAACCACCAGAGCCACACTCCCACTCCCTGTCAGTTGTTCCATCTCTCCCTCGGAGTTAAGACTCCAACAGGGGCATGATAGAACTGTTGTAAGTCAAGGTCTACCTGTAGATCTAGGGATGTAACTTCTAAACAAGGCTTTCATCTCAGGGCAATATTCTAAGTATTATCAACCTCTCTTTTCTTTAAGCTGTGTGCAAAAATACTCTGATCTCTGTCTCCTCTGTCTTTCCTACAAGATCTGTTCCTGGAGAGCAATGGACAGAGGGCTGCGTGCCGCTTGGATGGTCCTGGGTGCAGTCTGTCTCTTCACAACTGATCCAAAGGACCACTTTTATTCTTATTTATTTCATGTTGTGGCATGAATAATCAGGATGCAGAACATGCCAACATGGGGGAAGAGAGAAATAGATGGAAAAGTATTTGACTAACAAACTTAAGATAGGGACATGAACTGCCAGTTAGGAAGTTACAAATTAATATGGTATTTGCAGAATAACTGATGAGACTCCATTTAACGCCAAGGTTTATTTTGAAGGAGGAAATCCAGAGGGTTAACCAGTGAGGGGAAAAAAAAAGACTTGACAACGCAATCCTGACTGTGCAGCAATGCAACGTTGTGGATTAATTCAAAAACAGGGAGCCCAATGGGCTGTCTTTCAACGCGTGCAATTTACACACGGCTTTATCAGTAGTCCTAGTGTTGAATACAGAACATACTCTATTTGGCTTTCAGTGAATTAAGCTTTAAGCTGTCAGTAAACAAGACTTTTAAGTTAATTCTGAATCGCCGCGAATCAAGTTGAAGGTTGTAAAAGGGCACACTCACATGCCGGCATGAAAAAAGGCAGTTTAATTGCTTCTGAATAGCTATTATATGCTGCGATTGGCCTATTGAATCTTAGATTATCTATTTATTTATCAAAGTGCAACCAAAACAGGTAAGAGAATGAGCTGAATGGAGTAAGCGTTTATAACGTGGCTTTAAAAGGATAACGCAGTTGTTTATATGCAAATTTCCCAGCTGTCATATTGAAAGTACTTCTACATCGCTAACGCTTGAAGAACGGTTATGCTTTGAATAAGGATACTGATCTGAAAGGCGTGTTTCCAAAATATGTAGCCTATTAATTGATTTGGTTGACATTAATACTTTAATTACGATTACAAGCCTAAGATAAACATTTTTCCTGTATTTTTCCCAGATTATTGATATGTCATTTAAAAGTTGGTGCAATTAATATTGTCTTTTGACTGAAGGGGACCTTGGTTTGAGCAAGCTTATTATGAATCTCTTAAACATATATATTTTATTTTCTAGTGCAAGGAACAAAATCAAAACAGCGTTTAACTTACTCGTTTACATTGGAACATAATATCCTCTACTAACTTTAAAAAAAATTGCAGAAGAACAGAGAGATGGAGCATAATTACTGTGGCCAAAACAAAAATAGAGAAATTTCACATAAATGTTAAGACAACAATAGTGGTTTGAGAGTTGTAATTCATGATATTTCAGGTGAAAAAATAGCAATAGCAATAGCACTTAGACTTATATACCGCTTTACAATAATACAGCCCTCTCTAAGCGGTTTACAGAAGCAGCATACTGCACCCAACAGTTTGGGTCCTCATTTTACACACCTTGGAAGGATGGAAGGCTGAGTCAAAAAAAAATGAGTCAAAAAAAATTGATAGGTTTCTGGTTTTCTTAACTGATTCTAAGATATTTAATTTATTTTAGCCCATGCCAACCAACTCTAGGTAATGATACAGCAATGCAGAAACATTTTTAAAAACAGTGCATATAACATATGACCAAAATTGGGACTATTACATTTTCCACAATTTAACATTTATCTATCTACCTATCTACCTATCTATCATGGTACAAGGATGGATATAATACACCTACAATGAAAGATGTGAATAGATGGGCACTTTCAAGGATTAAAATAATATCGATCGAATAGACCAATCAGCTTGCCTACAGTATAGCAGTGGTGATTAAAAAAGTATCAGGTATTGAAATTACAAAGCAAAATCATATTCAATTCTGAAGTGGAAGATCAGACTGGAAACCAACATAAAGAAATTAAGATCAGATGTAAGTAATTTGAAGAACATGAAAGAGCAAAAATTGAAGAATGTAAGGATCAAGACAAGCCTAATAAAAAAATATTGGCTTAGCACCAGAGAAATTGAAGAAGCTCTGGAAATCATAAAGCAACAAATAACAGCAATAGCTGGGAAAATTGAACACTATGAGGCATGAATCATCCAATTTAAGCAAAATCAGCTATTTCAATCAAACCAGAGGCGATTCTACCAAAGTATACACGGCAATAGAAATTCTGGGGGGGAAAAACTAACAAAAAAAAAAGGAAATAATCCAGGTTTGGAAAGATCAATTGGCAACTCAAAAAGACTATAATAAATATGCTGGATGGAATCTGAAGATGAAATTAATAAAAAAATCAAATGGAAGAACCAAAAAGCAGCAGAAATATTTAAAGACCAACTAAAAAGGATTAAAAACTGGACTTCTGGAAACGATCAATTTCATGCTTTTGGCTCTAATATCTGACTAGCTTATAACCAATTGTAGCTAAACAACTTAATGAAGTATTGCATAAAGGATATATCAACAGCTGGTTTATAAATGGAAAAATTTAGATTCATAAAGATAAAGGGACAACACCAGGAAACCACATGCTTAACCTGATCACAGACATAATAGCAGAAAACATCCAAGATTATTTAGAAGGGAAAAAAAAACACCCTTCCAGTATTTATTTATTTATTTATTTATTTATTTATTTATTTATTTATTTATTCGACTTGTATGCCACCCCCTCTCCAAAAGGACTCGGGGCGGCTCACAGATAAAAACAACACAATAAATTAAATTAGCTAAAATGGAATTAAATTACACAAGCCAAATTAAACTAAAAAACCTGTAATAAATAAAACACCCATTCCCCGGGGAGTCAGCCCAGCCCAGCCTGTTCAAACAATCAGGTTTTTAGGTCACGACGGAAGGTGCGGAGGTCAAGGGCCAGGCGGAGCCCCAGAGGTAGTTGGTTCCAGAGAGCGGGAGCCGCTACAGAATAGGCCCTTCCCCGGGATTTATTTATTTTATTTATTTATTTTATTTGAACTTATATGCCGCCCCATCTCCAAAGACTCGGGGCGGCTTACAACTAAAACATGAGACAATAAATACTTAAAAAACAATTAAATTAAATTATAAGTCCAAATATAAACACTATAAAACCTTTAAAAACCATCCCTCCCCCAGAGGGGGTCACAGCCTGGGTTGGTCAAATAACCAGGTCTTTAACTCACGGCGAAAGGTGCGGAGGTCAGGGGCCAGGCGGAGCTCCAAAGGCAGTTGATTCCAGAGGTCTGGGGCCGCGACAGAAAAGGCTCGTCGTCGGGGAACCGCCAGCCGGCACTGACCTGCCGACGGGACCCCGAGGAGTCCTTGCCTATGGGCTCACACAGGGCGACCGGTATTCGATATTGGAAGAAGACGCTCCCTTAAATATTGAGGACCCATGTCATGAAGGACTTTGTATGTTAACACCAAAACCTTGAATCTCTTACCGCCAGCCGACACTGAGTCGCAGATGGCACCCCGAGAAGTCCCTGCCTGTGCGTTCTTATAGGGCGGTTGGTAGAACAGAAGGAAAATAAAAGGAAAAGCAGAAATTCAAAAGATCAACTTCTGATTGATAAAATGATTCTGGAGAATTACAGAAGCGAAACAACAACAATAACAACAACAATTTACATATGGTCTGGATTGATTATAAAAAGGCATTTGATTCATTACCACATAGTTGTTGGATCATGAAAAGTTTGGAAACAACTGGTATCAGTAAAGACATTAGAATGTTTATAGAAAAAATATCGAAGTAGTGGAAAACAAAATTTGAGGTTGGGAAATGGAAAAATATGAACTAATCAATATTAGGAAAAGCATTTTCCAGGATGATTCAATATCACCCTTATAATTTGTCATTTCTGGTGATTTTGAAGCAAACAAATCTTGACTATCAAACATCAAAACATGCTACTGAAGTTTTACATCTGCTTTATATGGATGATCTGAAGCATTATGTAAAATCAAGAAATTGAAATCTAGACATTGACAAATGCTTTAATTTTTTTTTAACCCAGATATAGCAATAGAATTCAGCCTACAAAAATGTAGCAATAAATTGGAATAATATCATGAAAAATAATAAAATTCAATGCTAAATGGCCAAACCATCAGGAGCCATACAAATATCTGGGCATTTTACAGCTGAATAACATTAAAAAAAAACCTTCTGAAGAAAAATTGAATGGTGGAAACAAGTGAAACAATTGACCATAAAAATGAAATAGCTGCTGGAATCATTCTTTGAACACGTGCTGAACTGGACTTTAAGGATCAAAAAACTATGCATAACATCTCCATAGAGATATTGATAGATTATATGTGCCCGACAGATGTGGAGGCAAAAGTCAAACAAACGACTGAAGAAGAAAAACATATATTGTCTGATTAGGTAAAAGACAGCCAAGAACAAGCACTGATACAAGCTAAAAGTTAGAACCTACTGAATGTACAGAAAATAAAACATGAATATTGAAATGATATAATAAAAACATGAAGAGAATGCTGGCAAAGAAAAACATTGGATGGTCAATTTCTACAGAAGATTGAGGGGAAAGTGGAAAAAGATAAAACCTTGTAACTGGAACATTAAGAAAGAAACTGAAGGCTTGATTTTGCCTGCTCAAGAGCAAACTATTCAAACTAATGGAATCAAGGTCAGAACTGAAAAATCATCAAGTGATTCCAAGTACAGGTTGTGCAAAAAAGCAGAAGCAACAGTAGATCGTATACTCAAGTCATGCAAAAAGATTGCACAAACTGATTAAATGACATAACCAGGGAGCCAAAATGGTTCACTGGAACATCTGTTAAAATGATTATATTCCATAATGAAAAGTTGGTGGGAATATATAGTTGAAAAAGTAGTTGAAAATAAGCCTGCTAAACTTTGTGGGATGTTCAAATACAAACTGATAAAGGCTTTGCCCATAATACACCAGATTTAACTGTAGTTGGAAAAAAAGTGTGGAAATTAATATGGCAATATAAAAGAGAAGACAAAGAATTGGAGAAGATCACAAAGAATCAAGATCTGTAAATCAAAGTTGAAGGATTTAGGCACAATCTGCACACTGACAAAATTTCTATCTGGAAATTGCAAGACCTCATTGCTTGGATCTGCACATACTACGCCAATTCATTTTGACATCCTAGATCAGGGGTGTCAAACTTGATTTCATTGAGGGCCGCATCAGGGTTGTGCTTGACATTGGGGGGGCCGAGGAGGCATGGCCACCTCAATGTCACTCATTGAGGCTCCATTTTCGACTGTGATGGCCTCCTGCAGCCCTCTGCCAGTGAAAACAGAGCTCTCCCCGGGCTCCATTTTCACTGACAGAGGGCTGCAGGAAGCTGTTGTGGCCGAAAATGGAGCAAGGGAGGGCCGCAGGCCGGCTCTTTGCTGTTTCCAGGGTGGCTCCATGGGCCAGATCTAAGCATCCCATGGACGTGAGCCTTGAGTTTGACACCCCTGTCCTAGATTCTTGGGAAGAACTTGATGGGTATGAAGCCAACACCAGCTAAAAAACTGGCAGCTGTGACTTCACATTGTTATGAACAAATAATAGTCATATAAATTTGAGGTATTTGCTACTTGATAGTCACCAGATTTATTCAAACTATATCTTATAGGCAGAGGTACATAATGAACTTCATGTCTCAGATAAAATAATTATTATGAAGTAGTGTAGTAGTAGTAGTAGTAATAATAATAATAATAATAATAATGAACCAGATTTTCCTCATATTCTTTGAGCGTCAGTCATGTTAGCAATGTAAAAGCTCTAAAAAGATAACTGTAAAGTTACATAATCACATTTTCACATTTGAAAGAACAAGTGTTCACATGTGAAAAAAGTATTATTGGGCATCAATGAACTTCTATAATATTAAAAGCATTTCTCTTGCCTTTCTTTGATTTTATCTGCAATTTTTTTTAAAAAAAATCACAAGTGCAGAGAGAATGAACAAACCAAAGCAGGGCCATGTTCATTTACCATGAGGTCCAGAGGCCAGGCCATTATTAAATCAGAGATTAACAAGATAACCTCTAATAGCCATTAGGTTTTGGCAGTGGCTTAAAACCGTGCAGCCACTTTCCTATCAAAAGCACCCACTCTCCCATTCCTTCAGTCTACAGCATCATGATTAATCAAAGAGAGAACAACAAATCTATAACTAGTCTATAGCCACTACCAAGTTACAGGCAGTGCAGGGTAAAATCCTCTGTTAAGAGGCAGGCAACACTGGCAGCTTCCCTTGCTATTTCATCATGAGATGCCATTTGCTGATGCTCTTTAAAACTCAAAAATGTGTTAATGGTTCATTCCTCAGGAGAAAAGAGGAGATTAAGAAATCTGAACCTTGAAGAATGAATATCACATAGCAACTAAAGATTCTGGCTATTATATTGTATTGAACTTCTATTGATCTTGAATTTCACACAATGTTATGGGTACCAATACTGAGCATGCTGAAATAAGTTTCTAACCCTCGTGTTATGAGGGAATTTGAAAAATAACACGTACTTACTTTCTGTAAGGGGTCACTTCTTTAGCAAAAATCTACGTTTAGTATTGGGTTCAAGCTACTTTGGGGGGTGGGGTAAGACATTTTGATATGAATGTAAACAAGCATCATTAAAAATAAAGGACTGAAAGTTAACAACTGAAGCTATTTCAAATTCCAGGGGTGATCAAGCAGCTTTCCCAGTGAATAAAAATCCATTTTCCCTGCCTTATTAGAGCTTTCTACACATTTAGACTAGTACCAAGATATCTTGGGGATCTTTCTTTTAAATCCATGATCTTCCACAGCAGATGCCTTCTTCCAACACAATGGAATGATCAGTCACAGTGATGGGGCTGGCAAGATCCCTTTAACAGCAGCTGGCCTGTAGCTTTAGAACTCCTGCCACAATAGGTTGTTTTTAAGAGACCACAAAAACATTGATTGTGAGTCACCAGTATCGGAGGCTTCACAACATTTTTGTAATTCTGCTTGTCCAATTAAACAAAAGAACCAACAACATCAGGCAAGAAGCAAAAGCTGAATTATATCTGGCCCTCTCCACCTCACCCGATATGTCAGCAAGCTATTTAAGATCAAGGGAACTCTCCAAATTATGCAAACTGAACTAAAGTTCAAAAATAGAAGAGGGGTTGACTTTAACAGAAATCTATGGGTCAACAGGTTGCATTGGAAAACAGAAAGTTGATCTCCCCAGAACTTTATCTCAGTTATAAAGCAGCTTTCCAAAATTAAGGATATTTAGAAGAAAAAGCAATAGGAAAAAGGTGATCCGTGCTGATTTGTGATTGCAATCAGTACTTGAGGCATCAATTGTAGTCCACCAAATTCATTACATTTACCTCAAAAATAAACCACAGTTTTTAAAATATAAAAAATAGCCACATTCATACAATAGCTGGTTACAAACAAAGTAGGCATCCCAGGTAGGACTTTTTCTTCTTCTTTTTCCATTCGAATTCTGAAACAATTTATTGATTCAACAGTTGTTTGTTAGATGGTTAATGGATAGAAAACAGAAGGTAAAGACCAGTGTGGGATTCAATTTTTTTTACTACCGGTTCTGTAGGCGTGGTTTGGTGGGCATGATTTGGTGGGCATAGTTTGGTGGGTGTGGTTTGGTTTGGTGGGCGTGGCAGGGGAAGGATACTGCAAAATCTCCATTCCCACCTCATTCCTGGGGGAAAGTTACTGCAAAATCCCAATACCTCCCCACCCTGCTAACCTGCTTTCCAGTTCCATTCTCCTGTGCAGGGCAACAAAAGAAGACCTAGCCGATCAGCTGAGACTCAGGAGGCAGAGAATAGATGGGGGTGGGGCCAGTCAGAGGTGGTATTTGCCAGTTCTCCGAACTACTCAAAATTTTCCGCTATCGGTTCTTCAGAACCTGTCAGAACCTGCTGAATTCCACCTCTGGTTAGGACTTTATAAATTTACTTGGACTTCAATAAGGCATTTGATAAAGTAGATCACAACCTATTACTTGATAAGGTAGAAATCTCTGGGTTAGACCACATCAGCACCAGATAGATTCATAATTGGGCTGACCAACTGTACACAACGTGTAGTCCTTAATGAAACTGCATCTACATGGAGGAAAGTGTACAGTGGGATATGCCAAGGTTTTGACTTAGGCCCAGTACTCTTCAGTATTTTTTATCAATGACTTAGACAAGGGGATAGAAGGGGAATTCATCAAATTTTCAGACAACACCAAGCTGGCAGGAATAGCTAACCTTCTAAAAGACAGGCTCAAGATCCATAAGGATCTTGACAGACTAGAATATTGGGCCCAATCTAACAAAATGAAATTCAGTGGTGAGAAAAGTAAGGTTCTACATTTAGGCAAGAAAAACCAAATGCACAGGTACAGAATAGGTGGTACCTGGCTCAACAGTAGTATAACTGCGAGAGAGAACTCGGACTCCAGGTGGACAGTTACTTAAATATGAGCCAGCAGTGTGTACTGCAGCTGCCAAAAAAAGCCAACACAGCTCTAGGCTACATTAATAGAGAGATAGATTCAAGATCACGTGAAGTGTTAATACCACTTTATAATGCCTTGGTAAGGCCACATTTGGAATATTGCATCCAATATTGTGTTCTTGTGCCCCTGCAGGCCTCCGTCCCATTTCCTCAAAGCTTTTGGTGCAGAGGATGGAGGCCTATAGGGGTGTGGGCACCCCTGCAAGCCTCTGTTCTCCACACCAAAAGCTTTTGGCAAAGAGGACAGAAGCCTTCAGGGATGTGATCTCGCGCCCCTACACGCCTCCGTCCCCTTTCCTCAAGGATTCTGAAATGTGCCTTCATTCTGCACGCCGAAAGCTTTTTGCAAAGGCTGCATAAGAAGACGACTGCTTTTCTGCCACATGGCCCTGACTTTGCAGATCTTCGAAAGGTAAGTGAGCAATGACAGGATGTGTGGGTGGGGGGAGATAGGAAGCAGGAATGTTGCAGCTTCCCTGAGGTTGGTGAATCACCGCTGTGGTGGTGCTGAATCATCCGTAATTTTGTGACTGTCCTAAGTACGTTTGGGCAAGATGTCATAATTTTGAACCATCGTTAAGTGAACGGTCATAACTGAAGGACTACCTCTATATAGTTTATTTGTATTTTAATTTTCATGCTTCTGGCATGAATAAACAACCTGTATAATTTTGCCTAGATTTATATCCTGAGTTCTCTTCATCAGCCAGCCAGCCAGCTAGTTGTCTGTCTGTCTGTCTGTCTGTCTGTCTGTCTGTCTGTCTGTCTTTATCTATCTATCTATCTATCTATCTATCTATCTATCTATCTACCTACCTACCTACCTACCTATCTATGTCCCATCCTTCAATTATTACCACAACTACCTTATATACAGATTGGACTAACCAATAACAATTGGTACCAAGTCATTCGGTATGTTTCATAATATCATAACTAGTATACTATATCATAGGGACGCAGTGGCTCAGTGGCTAACACGCTGAGCTTGTCAATTAGAAAGGTGGGCAGTTCGATGGGTCGAATCCCTAGCACCGCATAACAGAGTGAGCTCCCATTATTTGTCCCAGCTTCTGTCAACCTAGCAGTTCAAAAGCATGTAAAAATGCAAGTAGAAAAATAGGGATCACTTTGGTGGGAAGGTAACAGCATTCCATGCGCCTTCAGTGTTTAGTCATGGCGGCCACATGACCACGCAGACGTCTTCAGACAGCGCTGGCTCTTCGGCTTTGTAACGCATGAGCACCACCCCCTAGAGCTGGAAATGACTAGCATGTATGTCCGAGGGGAACCTTTACCTTTATCTTATACTGTATCATGAAAAGCAACTGTATTTGTATTTGCATAAAAGACACAGCAATAAATATAATTTCCTCCTAATGCAAAGTATTAATACTCTCAATACTTTGCCTAACTTTAGAAGTGATAATGTAAAAGTTATCGTTTTCAATTACCAGATTGTTAGCAATGGCAACTTATTTTTCAGACAATTAAGTTGGACCACACGTTTTCAAAAACAATCCTATGCAACTACAATTAAGAATATTACAAAAACGTGCAATCCTCTGAAACTATGCACTCATGTTCTAAATCAACACCCATGGAGATATCCATTGTCAGATTCAGAGGTATCAGCATGGAACTGCAGAACGGCTCAAATAAGTTTACTCTGCGCCTTCTCAAATGGCAGATGCTCCAGATGTTTTAGATATAACTCATACTGTATTTGTCTACAAAGTAATGTTTAGACGAATCAATCCAATTATTAAACAGATTACTTTTTTTTGACTGTAATCCCTCTCACAAAGAACCCCCAATTTGTACAAAACATCTTAACTCTATTTGCCAAGCTACCTTTCACATTGCTTTTAGAAACACTTATTGATTTAGGCTGCGAAAAACAACCTTTCGAAATAAAATGCAGATGAATGCGACATATTGGAAACTATTAAGGATTTCCTTATTTAGCATCTGAAAAGAGACAACATTTGTTCCGGCTAAGGGGTGCGGGGAATCACTACATCAAGTATTTGACATAATACCCTGGGCAGGTTATGGTAGATTTTTTTTTGCGCTGGGAGGAGTGATTAGTAACAAATTAAAAGCCTCTTTGATCTGTTCAGGACAAGCTTCTGGAAGAGCCACTCCAAAATCCATGTTGACAGGATCCGTGGACGGTGCTCAGGTTTGGTCTAACCTATTTCAATGAAGCCCAGCAGGGACTTTGTCTAAGGGCAGCTTCTTTGGTCCCTATCATTGTTCTGAACAGTGGGGCTGTTGGCTTCTTTTCAGGGGGATGACAGATGGTTTCATTTGTTGCAAACTTCTATCCCTCGACAAATTTTAGGTAGTCGCCTTATGAGAGGGAGGTAAGACAGGGGTCGCACCTGCCGTGTTTTACTTGAAAAGAAGCCAACTAAAGGAGAAAAAGAAAGGGAGTTTGTGTTTGTGTATGTGTGTGTGTGTGAGTTGGGCAAACTTGTCAACTAAAGGAGAAAAAGAAAGGGAGTTTGTGTGTGTGTGTGTGTGTGTGTGTGTGTGTGAGTTGGGCAAACTTGTCAACTAAAGGAGAAAAAGAAAGGGAGTTTGTGTGTGTGTGTGTGTGTGAGTTGGGCAAACTTGTCAACTAAAGGAGAAAAAGAAAGGGAGTTTGTGTGTGTGTGTGTGTGTGTGTGAGTTGGGCAAACTTGTCAACTAAAGGAGAAAAAAAGGGAGTTTGTGTGTGTGTGAAAGAGAGTCAAACTTGTCAACTAAAGGAGAAAAAAAGGAGTTTATGTGTGTGTGTGTGTGTGACAAACTTGTCAACTAAAGGAGAAAAAGAAAGGGAGTTTGTGTGTGTGTGTGTGTGTGTGTGTGTGTGAGAGAGAGAGAGAGAGAGAGATGGGCAAACTTATCAACTACAGGAGAAAAAGAAAGGGAGTTTGTGTGTGTGTGTGTGTGTGTGTGAGTTGGGCAAACTTGTCAACTAAAGGAGAAAAAGAAAGGGAGTTTGGGGTGTGTGTGTGTGTGTGTGTGTGTGTGAGTTGGGCAAACTTGTCAACTAAAGCAGAAAAAGAAAGGGAGTTTGGATGTGTCTCTGTGTGTGTGTGTGTGTGTGAGAGAGAGAGAGAGAGAGAGAGAGTGTTGGGCAAACTTGTCAACTAAAGGAGAAAAAGAAAGGGAGTTTGGGTGTGTCTGGGTGTGTGTGTTGAGCAAAATTGTTTTTTTTTTTTAAATTCACATTTATATGCCGCCCTTCTCTGGAGACTCAGGGTGGCTTACAATCTTTGGAGCAAAACCCAATGCACTCAGCAATAGCTTTCATTCCATTGTATATGCCTGCTTATTACTAGGGCTTTTTGCCCCCACCCCCAACAGGCATTTTCACAAAGTCAGCTTATTGCCCCCAACAATCTTGGGTCCTCAACTTACCTACCCCGGGTGGGATGGAAGGGTGAGTCACCCTTGAGCCTGGTGGGATTCGAGCCTGCACTAACTGCAGGCTGCTGGAGCTAAGTGCTAGGTGTTTAACAGCCTGCACCACCAAGGCTCTTTGGAGCCGATCAAACCAAAAACTTCGTAATTTATTTATTTATCTATGTATAAAATTTATGGGCCTCCCATCTTACCATAGGGTAACTCCGGGAAGCTTACAGTGACATGTTTCTTTGATGTTTAAATACTATGTATTCTATGTAATCTAATAGTTGGAAACTAATTGGGTGTGTCTCGTTTGATGAAAAGAAGGACTCGGGGTGACCTGGTAGCAGTGTTCCGATATCTCAGGGGCTGCCAAAAAGAAGAGGGAGTCAAGTTATTCTCCAAAGCTCCTGAGGGCAGGACAAGAAGCAACGGGTAGAAACTAATCAAGGAGAGAAGCAACTTAGAACTAAGGAGAAAATTTCCTGACAGTTAGAACAATTAATCAGTGGAACGACTTGCCTCCAGAGGTTATGAATGCTCCAACACTGGAAGGTTTTATGAAGAGATTGGATAACCATTTGTCTGAAATGGCGTAGGGTTTCCTGCCTAAGCAGTGGGTTGGAATAGAAGACCTTCAAGGCTCCTTCCAACTCTGTTATTCTATTCTAATCAAAGAGGGAAGCAAGAATTAAGAAGAAACTTCCTAACAGTGAGGACAATTAACTAGTGGAGCATCATGCCTTCAGACGTCATGGGTGCTTCAACACTGGAAATTTCTAAGAGTCTGAACAGGCACTTGTCTGAAATAGTATAGGGTCTCCTGCCAGACCAGGGGACTGGATTAGAAGACCTCTAAGGCAGGGGTGGGATTCAACTGGCGCTACTACCGGTTCGGTGATTCGCACATGTGTAGAAAACCTTAAGCTGTGCCGCCCGGAGAGTTGAAAAGCGCAGCATGCAGGCGCGCAGCATTTGAAAAGCCTCTTTCTCCCTGCTTTTTCGACCTCAGCTGTGCCGCGCAAGGCAGCTGAGGTTGAAAAAGCAGGAAATAAAGGACAGGTAAGAGCCCAGGCGGGTGGGCGAGCCAAACAGCAGCAGGCACAGAACCAGTTTGGTGTCTGCTGCTCTTCAGAGCTACCAGTTCTATAGAGCCGGGCAGAACCGATAGCATCTCACCCCTGCTCCAAGGTCTCTTTCAGCTCTATTCTGTCCTGTCCTGTCCCCCAAAAAACCAGGCAAGCCATTTTTGCAGGACACAGGGGGGAAAATCTCCTCTACCGTAAACTCCATTGTAAAAAAAAAAAAGGGGGAGTTACACCAGAAGATGTGGATGAGCAGAATTTGATTGTCAGAAGTCATAAGGCTCACTATATGACCTGAATATCCGCTAACTAATAGGCATAGGCACTAACACATTTTCCCCTTAAATCTTTCAGTTCAAATGTATGTAGTGACCATACATTTTAGTGACCGTACAAAGTTATGGCACTGAAAAAAGTGACTAAGGACCATTTTTCACGCTTACAGCTATTGCAGCATCCCCATGGTCACGTGGTCAAAATTCAGGCGCGTGGCAACCATCATGGCTTGGCACACCAGGTTATCTGAGAGACCGTCTCTTCCCAATTCCATCTACCCGACCCACCAAAGCGGGGAGGCAAGGAATGTTGCGGGTCCCATCCCCGAGGGAGATACACCTGGTGGGACCCAGAAGAAGGGCCTTCTCCGCGGTGGCTCCCTCTCTCTGGAAAACCATTTCCCAGAGATTAGAATGTCCCCCCTCCACTCTAACACTCTCCTGGAAGGCGCTGTACACCTGGTTCTGCCATTGGGCCTGGGGAACGCAGAGCAGGATGGAGCCCATGAAATGGCTCATATGATGTGTTGTCGTCAGAGCGGAGGGCAGGGGGTTATTTTATTATTTTATTTTGTTTTATTAATTTCTTATATGACTCTCTCTTTTATTAGTTTTATTGTTTTTTACATGATGCTTTTATATTCTTGTAAGCCGTCCTGAGTTGCCATGTGCGAATAGGCGGCAATATAAATCTCATAAATAAATAAATATAAATTGGCATGTATTTATGATGGCTGCACTGTCCCTGGGTCACCATTTATAACCTTCATAGCTGGCTTCTAACAAGCAAGGTCAACGGGAGAAGCCAGATTCAGTTAATGACCCCACAATTCACTTAAGGACCACAGTGATTTGCTTAACGCCTGTGGCAGAAATGGTCATAAAATGGGGCAAAACTCACTGAATAACTGCCTCGTTTATCCATGGAAATTCAAGGGTCAACTATGGTCGAGAAGTACCTGAAGTTTTTTGTAAACCCCCTCTCCCCTATTCCAAACTTTGCAAGTCAAGGTTTCTTTGAAAGGAACGCGTTGAAAAATTGCTTTCATTCTGTCGACATTACCTATTTGGAACGGTGTGATGTAAATTCAATAGGATTGTATATAGGGCATGGAAGGAACAGGGAATACCAAGACAGCAACCATCATTTGCAAGCTACTCCTGTGTTTCTATTATGCAGGCAGCTTCCCACTGGTACAGCACCAGCCAAGAGTAGTAACCTCCCAGCAGCAAAGCAAGAAGCCAGACGAGATTCCGGGGAAGAAGGACTGATTTAGCAATGCGACAGCTTACCCTCCCCTTCACAGCAACACACAACTACTAAGTCTGTTGGACTCTCTCTCCCCATCACATGAACACAAGCCAACTACATTCTCATGCGTATTACCTACACAAGGTAGCCACCAAGCAGAGCACAGAGTGAAAGTCATGACGGCATCAAACGCAAAAACACCATCTATTAGCACAATGACCTGTATTCCTTTTTGTGTCAGATCTTTCAACAATGGCTGCGTGGGATCAATAAAAATGTGAACTCTTAGTACTTATTACTTTTACTGCTGCTTTTAGGCCAGAAAATACTATAGAGCAACATGTAAGCGATAAGACTAAAAGATAGGTAGAACAAACAGAGTCAGAAAATCCGTACAACTTTAGTATGAATGCAATGTCGCACCCAAAGGTGACAAATGTTTGGGATTAAAGAAGACAAAAAGCATTTTTTTGTGCGTGAGAGAGAGGGAGGGAAGGAGGGAGAGGGGTAGGAGGAGAGAGAGAAAGAGAGAGAAAGAAAGAGAGAGAGGGAAGGAGGGAGGGAGAGGTGTCATATTAGTAGTATTGTGATAGCACTCCAAAGAGTGGGGAGAAAATTGTAGGATTTGGTAGTAGGAGTCTATTTTTATTTAACTCTTGAAACTGAAATAAACAAAAAAATAAAGCCGACCATAAAAGTACAACCTCCGCTACCTAATCAACATGCTTCAGCAACAGCCTCTGAAAAACATTCATAGCATGCTTAGTACTTTGGGTAATTTGCATTGTAAGTAAAGCTTCTTACCATTAAACAAAAATGAATGAACTAAATTGAAGTTGTTAAATGCCTGCTTTTTACAACAAAGCTCTTACATCTACAGTTCTAATTGCTTAGAGCCTGTCCTTATTCAGGTTCTGAATTAATCCAATTAGAAGACATGGCAAAGCCACATTAAAACATCAGATTAACATTTCAGAGTCATACGACTCCCCTAAAATCAATGAAGAACTGTAAACCAGACAATTAAAAACATCCCTACCTGTTCCATCAAAAATGTTTTCGGTTTCAGGATTTGGCTTCTTTTTGTCTGTATATTACAAATGCAGTTTGGCCAATTACGAAAAACAGGGAAATAAAAAGTTGCGCAAAGCATAAAAAACACATTTATGAGGATTATCATGAGCATTTAATCTGTGAAAGTTCAACAAATGAAGGATACAACAGTAAATAGCTAGCATCGGAAACTCAGACATTTAAAATCTAAAAATGAACGAAATCTGGCAGAAAATATTGCAGTGTTACAAAATTACCAGTTGTACTTTAATTGCTTATGTTTAGATATGAATGTCAATATAATACCAATCTATATGAAAATCACCATCTTTGCATTGATGACAAGTTCTACAGGCACGGAAAAAAAATCAAATTTGAAATATAAGCTATCTAAATAAATTTATCTTATTTTACTATTAATATCCACATTTTCAAAGACTTCAGGGGTAGAAAAAAATCGAATTGAAGTTATTGGGAAATGTGGGCAGATGGATTTCAAGAGCCAAAATAGTCAGAATCTCAATTAAAGTAATTAAATAAATGGACAAAAGACTTCAGTAACTATGACTATGTGTGTGGTTCTTTTTTTATTGAATAATATGCACATCAAACTCCTTGATCAATAGCATATGCTTTTTAGATACTGCCAACTTGTAGTGAACAGAATGAATATGCTCATAGAATTTCTTTATTGACCCAGATTTAGAAGTAAAGGGAAGGTTTTCACAAAACTAAGTTCACAAAACTAGAAGGAAAAGTTCTTTAAAAGGCAGGGGAAAAAAATCAAAGTATTTTGGAGAAACGAGATGAAAATAACAGAATGAAATTTGACAAAAATAAATGCAAAGTCCCTCGTTGTCGGAAGACATTTTCCGTGGTTATGTGACCGAAAGTATTACCTTCCCACTGAAGTGGTACCTATCAATTTACTAGTATTTGAATGCTTTCAAACCGCTGGTTTACAAGAGCTGGGGCAAGGAACAGGAGCTCACACCTTTGCTTGAGTCTTGAATCTGGGCTGTCAGCTTACCAGCTGACAAGCTCAGCATCTTTAACCACTGAGCCATCGCGGCCCTCTGCTATATAAGTAGTTTCCAAATAATTACCATTCCATTCTACTAAATATCCTAAAGGATCTTACACTGAAAATAGTCAAGATTATTCTTTTGCACTTCAGAAAAATAGACAAAAGATCATGACAATTTTGTGTATGACATCCTTTAAGCCAGGGGTGTCAAACTCAATTTCACTGAGGGCCGCATCAGGGTTGTGTTTGACCTCGGGGGGCCAGGGTGGGCCTGGCCAGCTCAACATCATTTGTGTCTGGGGTGCCTGTGGTGGCCCGAGTGCTCTGCCAGTGAAAATGGGCTCATGAGCTCTGTTTTCAGCTGTGACGTCCTCCTGCAACCCTCTGCCAGTGAAAATGGAGCTCAGGAGGGCTGCGTGCAGCCTTCCCGAGCTCCGTTTCTTCTGGCA
Source organism: Naja naja (assembly GCA_009733165.1). Classification (NCBI taxonomy): domain Eukaryota; kingdom Metazoa; phylum Chordata; class Lepidosauria; order Squamata; family Elapidae; genus Naja; species Naja naja. The sequence goes on from CM019149.1 coordinate 292,499,553, forward strand.
GAGGCACCGTGGGCCGGTCCTTCACTGTTTCCAGGGTGGCCCCATGAGCCAGATCTAAGAACCGTGGGACAGATCCGGCCTCCAAGCCTTGAGTTTGACACCCCTGCTTTAAGTCATTCATGTTCCAGAAAAGTTGATTTTCAATGTTGAAAGAACTACTTTCTATTAATAAAAAGCAGATTGAAAATGGAACTAATTATCCAGGGAGGTAGTGAACTCTTTATGAGATGTACCCCAGTAGCAACCAAGTGGCCATATACCCAAAATATTTTAAATTGAATTTCTGCAATGACTCTTTTTACGATCCTAGAAAGCCTTCTTCCACTGATATTCCCAGCAGATAGTATGGTGCCTGTGGTTCCACAGATAGTGTGTTGGGAAGCAAAAGAACACTAACTTCTTGCTATCGATACCTTTTAAAGCCATTAAAATTGATGGCTACCATCTTGCCTGATGATCGTATAATGCAATACCGGCTTCTATGCAGAATTTCACAGTACTAAATTTTATGAATGATTCTGAACTCTTAAAACTAAAGAGAAAACCTCTGTCAACGTTTTCCACATGATGCATAGTTTTTTACAACCTCTAGCATGGCTCTCCTTTCCTCTAAGCTAAATTCCCAAATGTTGTGTTGTTGTTATTTAGGACAGATGCTCAACCTGCCTATTCATAGTGACTGCTTTTTGGGGGGCACCACTTTCAGCCCCATTTCCTGAAGGAAAACATCTGGCCTTCAATAGATTATCTTTGGGATTCTGTGGCATTTTTCCTGATCTGAAGTATACACCCAACTAAGCCCCTATTGTTGTAATTTTGAGTGTCTTCTAGAGTCGTTGTTTTTAATAGATTTGTATGGCTGCCCAGTTGATATGAAAGACATCGTTATAATTAAAAGAATTAAAAGGAGGAAAAGTAAATGGCTCAAAGCCCAATAGGTAATAATTGCCACAACAGTTATTGCTTTCAGGAAAGGGCTAAATCTAGAGCGGTCTTTGCTTTAATTCATTAGAAGCTGTAAGACACAACATGGCTGGACAAGTAGATTTTTGGTTTATCTTGTCCAGTATACCCAGAGTACTTCAAAGTGAGATGGGGCAGCAAACATATTATATAAATACATAAATTAAAAATATGCATTTTTCCAACCTATGTGAGAATGACTGAAACTATCTAGAATTGATACTACCTCTTTTCTCAGATGACTTTCAGATGTCATGTTTCACTCCAAGATTGGAGAAAGGGGCAATAGCTTTATTACCCTCCCAGAATGGCACAGAATACACAAAAGTATTTTCTGGAGTCCTGTGTGGCATGGGAATGATCAGGTTGCAACCCCCGATGATTTTGCAAAACTCAACTTTAAAAGCAATAATGACAAAATGGAGCTGATAATTAAGCAGTGACACCTATTAAATCTTACCTTTGTTAAACACTAAGTACAGAGTTGGCAGAACAACTCCAAAAATAACAAAGGAAAGGGGAGAAAGGCAGAACAGTAAAAAGGGAAGGTGTAAGTTTAACCTTGCTACCAAACGTAAGGATTATGGGTGACAAGCATTTTTGCTATAGAAATATGCTAGCTACCGCTACTGCTTTTTTTTTTTAATTCATATTTATATCCCGCCCTTCTCCGGAGACTCAGGGCGGCTTACAGTTTTTGGGATACAACCCAATGCGCTCAGCAATAGCCTTCCTTCCATTGTATATGCCTGCTTATTCCTAAGCGGCATTTTTTACAAAGTCAGCTTATTGCCCCCAACAATCTTGGGTCCTCACTTTACCTACCCCGAGAGGATGGAAGGCTGAGTCAACCTTGAGCCTGGTGGGATTCGAGCCTGCACTAATTACAGACAGCTGGAGCTAAGTGCTAGGCTATTAACAGCCTGCACCACCAAGGCCCTTGTGTTTTTCACCAATGATTGGTCAGCTTTCTTCAAAGTATAGAATTAGCCAAGGCTAAATTTCAAAAGAAGCCTCCGTAAAATGTACTCACAAACAGTTCATGTGCTTTGCTCAAACAAAATAGAATGGTCAGAAAAAGGGAGAGCTAGCTAGAAGCCTGATTTTTTTTAAAAAAATCCTTTTTCTCCCTTTTTACCACAGTTTGCACACGGATAGCCATAATTCACAGGTGTGATGTAAAACCTCTGAAATATGAGACATCGCTGTCACTACTGTTGTGAATTACAACATTTTTCATATGGGCTTGTGATCAATTATAAGGGCAATCTATGTAATATATAGAATATATATAATAGTGTGCCACAGTCTAATTTATTTCCATCAATGAGGTAATATCACCCAGCACACTAGAGGCCAAATCTGAAAGTTCATTCTGAAGGTTATTGCTTCACAAAGGCAGCGCTTTGTCTCACGGTTATGACTTCCAGTCTTGCTCACACGTCTGGTGCTAGAATCCTCACATTCAGCAGTATTAAAATTACAACCTGTGTTTACCATAAATGCAAGCTAAAAACCAAAGCTGTATGTACAACAACTGCACAACAACGAGATACTAGAGGCACAGCCCAGCAAATCTTCAACAACCTCATCACAACAACTTGACCAGTTACTGTATATTTGAATCCAGACAAATGACACAGATCTGCTTTTATTACCCTGTATGACTATGCAGGATGGAGGCGCGATGGCTGAGCGGTTAAAGATGTTGAGCATGTCAGATGGATTCTCTGGGTTCGAGACCCAAGCGCTGTGCAACAGGGTAAGCTCCCGTTCCTTGCTGCAGCTCCTATTCACCTAGCAGCTTAAAACTATGTAAATGAGAATAGATTAATAGGCACCACTTCTGTGGGAAGGCAATAGTGTTCTGTGTGCCTTTGGCATATGGCTATGCTGGCCACATGACCATGGAAAATGTCTAGCTCCCTCAGCTAAGAAACACAGATGAGTACCTGACAAGACTGGATAGGAAAACTAAAGAAATATTATACATTTGACCTGATTCTGGCAATGAGAACAATTAATCAGTTAAATGGTTTGCCTTCAGAAGTTGTGGGTGATCAACACTGGAGGTTTTTAAGAAGACATTGGGCAACCATTTGTCCAGAATGATATAGAGTCTCCTGCTTGGGCTAGAACATTCCCAAGATTTCCATGGTTCCTTCCAACTGTTATTCTGCATGCTATTGCTTTCTGTTATTTATTCCTTTGGGGTGCAGGCTGTTAAACGCCTAGCACCTAGTTCCAGCTGCCTGCAATTACTGCAGGCTCAAATCCCACCAGGCTCAAGGTTGACTCAGCCTTCCATCCTCTTGGGGTAGGTAAATTGAGGACCCAAGATTGTTGGGGGCAATAAGCTGACTTTGTAAAAATGCCACTTAGTAATAAGCAGGCATATACAATGGAATGAAGGCTATTGCTGAGCGCATTGGGTTGCGCTCCAAAAATTGTAAGCCGTCCTGAGTCTCCGGAGAAGGGGGGCATATAAATGTGAATTAAAAAAAAATCCTTATACATTGCACAAAAAAACCCACTAAACATTCATTAGCATTAACAATGGTACATTCACAATTTTCTATCAACCTCCCATTCAACTTTTGTATGGCCTCTTATAAAAAAATCTATAACAACAACAACGAATTCCAGAGATGTTCCTTTGGGGCTGAAAAAAAACCCTAATCTTTCCCACAGTACCTTTTATTGGGTGAAACACAACATGGAAACATTCATTTCTAAATGAAAAACTAAGATTTTCTACAAAAGAATACAACAGAAGCTAAAATTAATGAAAATATACTTTTTCTTTGCTTAAAAATAAAACACTTCAGCAATGTTTTATTTTCTAAGATATAAAATTATGGTGTAGGTAATACACAGTTAGATTCATTGCCTACAACTAGTGGAAACTTAATAATTCAAGTCGTAATCAAGAACCTAAGAAGGAAGGATCTAAGAATATGAGCAGTTCCAAATGGGATGGACTTTTGTAAAATTAAGATGTTTTAAGTCAGATAAATTCAGTATCTCCAGATGTCAAAAAAGTTCTTTAGGTACTACTCTGAGGACTCCAATTATGATTGGTACAGTAGAACCTCAGGTTGCAACCGTATTCCAGGACTACGGTCTCAACCTGATTTGGTTGTGACCAGAAGCACAATGGACTACATGTGCGCGGAAGGGGAAATCGCCACAGTGAGGGAATCTGCTGTGGCCAAGTTTGTTCGCCACCTGATTTTTGAATTGTGACCTGATTCAAAAATTGGGTGGATTTTTTTGGTCGGAACCCGATTTGGTCGTGAAGAGGAGCATTTGCGACCTGAGGTTCCACTGTATAACACTTTTTTCCTCCCATAAGCACAGAGAGGTTTTCCCTTGTGCCATCGCTCTGCTGAATACCTAATTTTCACAGTGCTGTCTAATGTCTATGTATTTAATCATGTAGTATGGATGTAGTATTATCATTTGTCCTTATAGAATTCTTAGAATAATAAGTGGGAAGAGATAGATACTAGGAAGGATGAGAAGAATAATAGTAATACTTCTTTAGTCTTATTGGTATGATGATGATGATGATCATTATTCTGTTGCTTGGTATGTACACTGAGAACTTATGCACCAGAAACAAATTGCTTGTGTGTCTAATCACACTTGGCCAAACAAATGAAATATTCAAGTATTAATTTATTCAATATTTAACTATTCAAGTATATTCAAGTATATTCAATATTCAAGAAAATTCAAGTATTCAATCTGAAAGTTATTAATATTAGTATTCGGCAAGCTGTTAAAAATCTACCCATCTAGGTCGAGGTATGAATTCAGAACAAAACAGCTTAGAGGATGGGAAGTATCCTAAAATATCCAGAATAGTATAGCCTTTTGAACTTCAAATCACTTGTTGTTTTTGAGTAGTCGAACACAGATAGTTTTCCAAAACCCTTACATTTTACAACGATGTTGAAGGAAGTATGAAATCTTGTTTAAGGAAACAGTGATAGTAAACAAAGACCACCAAAAGCGGGCAACTATACCGAAGACAATGTCATTCAGTTTTCTTTCTTTGCAAACTGCCTTTATTCAGCAATGGAAGCTGTCAAGACACAACGATAATGCTGATGAAAGAAAAAGCTTTTGGTTTCTGACAGCAGCAGTGAACTCTGACCCTGGAGGACCATAAAGAAGCCAACTTGGGCCATTTTACACGAATGGCGCAGAGTGATTTACGTGGAGTAGTTTAAGTTTCAAGAGACAGATAACATCTTACAAAAAGCCACAGAAATTATGGCAAGGGCCTTCCAAGCACAATTTTAAAGAAGGCAAGGCATTAGAGCATAGGGGATTTTGAAGGATGTGTAACTGGATGCTAATATACGTGCTAATCTACTGCTTCTCATAGTACGCAGCTCGCCTTTTCCCGGACCGAAATAATTTGGAAAGCCGAATAATGTTTTAGGATATTAGCAATCACAGGCTGAACATAAAGGCTTAACAATTTAATTTGGGAGATAAATAATGTTGTAAGCAGCTCTGCAACTAATTCCTTCCCTGTCTCATAATCAAAATTAGGTAACTAATTTATTTATTTTTTTTATAAAAAAGTTTTTTATTTTTGATACAAACATACAAACAGGACATACAAAACGTAAAAACCATCTTCCATATATACATACAGTGTGTCAGTTGGTTACAATTCCTTTGTGTCATCCTTTCATATTCATCACTCACAATTTATCAAAAAGAAAATTTCTCATATTATCAATAAAACATTATGTATTTATCAATTATTGCTTGTGTAAAACTATTTATTTCATCATATATACGAGATATATTTTTAATCTAAAATTTATGTTATACTTTCATCCAATGGTTATATATATCAACATTATATTTTATATCAGCCTATTATATTTCTATTACAAAATTATATAGTCTATTGCATTACCAAGTCTTTTTATCCAACCATTGATAAAACAAATCCCATATCTTGTAAAATTGTTTATCTTCTTGTTCTCTAATTTCAAATGTCAATTTACTCATTTCAGCACAGTCCATAATTTTCCTAATCACTTCCTCCTGCATAGGTATTTTATCATTCTTCCAATTTTTGGCAAATACAATTCTAGCTGCTGTTAAAACATTTACAATCAAATATTTCAACTCTTTATTGTAGATATCTGGTATAATTCCCAATAAAAATATTTCTGGTTTCAAGTCTATGTGTTGTTGTATCATTTTTTCCAACCATATGTGGATTTTAGTCCAATATCTTTTGCATCCGAACAAGTCCACCACATATGGTAATATGATCCAGGTATCTGATGACATTTCCAACATTTATCCATTTATTCTTAAACATTCTTGCAATTCTCGTCGGGGTAAGTGCCACCTGTAAAACATCTTATACAAATTTTCTTTATAAGCAGTTGACATTGTCATTTTATAATTCTGGGACCATAATTTTTCCCATTTCTCTAGATCAATCCCATATCCAAAATTTTCCCCCAAGCAATCATTGTTTCTTTAACTTGTTCCTCTTCCATTTTAATTTCTAAAAATATCCATAAAGTTTTTTAATCACCTTTTCATCAGTACCCATCAATATTTTGTCTAGCCCAATCTGCTTGTTATAAATACCTTCTACTTTAATATCCTTATCAAATCTAGATTGTACTTGCAAATATGAAAACCAATTCATTTTTATACCTTGTTCTTCCAACGCTTGCATAGATTTAAGTTCACCCCTTTCATTCAATATCTAACTGTTTGTTCCTTTTTATATATTACTGGATATGAAAAGGCTTCAATAGTAGATATCCATATTGAATTTTCAAGTAATGTTTTTTTAATCTTCTCCCAGTTTAAAACAAAGCTTCTCGAATATAATGTCTTCTAAAATACCCTTGTGTTTTAGTTCCCTTATACCAAAGGAATGCATGCCACCCCAATAACAAGTCATGTCCTTCTAGAGTCAATAATCTAGTATTCCTTAGTGTTATCCAATCTTTTACCCACATCAAATTTTGCCTGATAGTATAGTTCCCAATTGGGCAAAGCAAACCCTCCTCTTAATCTTGCATCCTGCAATAACTTAAGTTTTATTCTTGCTTTTTGCCTTGCCATATATATTTCAACATCATTCGATTTAGGTCTTGAAAACTCTTTCCCTAATCTGATTGGAATTGTCTGGAATAAGTATAGAATTCTAGGCAATACATTCATCTTGATTGTTGATATTCTCCCAATCAACGATAGTTGTAAGTTTTTCCATTTTTCCAAGTCTGTCGCTATCTGCTGTTTAAGTTTAATGTAATTATCCTCCTTCAGTGTACTACATCTTGCTGTAATATATATCCCTAGATACTTAACCTTACTTGTGACCTGTATTTCTAAAGCTTCTTCCAATTCTTTCTTCCTTGCTAACATATTCTTTGTTAATATCTTTGTTTTGTCTTTATTAATTTTCAATCCTGCTACTTCTCCATACTCTTCTATTCTTTCAATTAGCTTAAGCGCTGATTCCAGTGGGTCCTCTAATATAAATACCAGGTCATCTGCAAAGGCTTGTAACTTATATTCTTCTTTAATTTTCATTCCTTTTATTTGTTTATCTTCTCTAATACACCTGTTTAACACTTCTAAGGTTAACACAAACAGCAGGGCGACAGTGGGCAGCCTTGTCTAGTCCCTTTTCTTATATTTATAGGCTCTGTCAATTCTCCATTTATCAAAACCCTTGCGGTTTGTTCAGAATATATAGTCTCAATAGCACGATAAATTTTTTGCCAAAGCCCATTTGTGTCAATTGTAGTAACATGAAGCGCCAACTCACGTTATCAAAGGCTTTTTGAGCATCCAGAAACATCAAGGCCATTTGCTTTTCAGGATGTGCCTCATAGTACTCCAGAGTGTCCAGGATTATTCTCATATTATGTTTGATTTGTCTTTTTGGCAGAAACCCATTTTGGTCAACATGTATAAAGTTGTTTAAGTATCTTTTCAGTCTTTCTGCCAAAATTGAAGCAAAAATTTTATAGTCTGAATTTAATAGGGAAATAGGCCTATAATTATAAAACTTGTTGTAAGTCTGTGTCTTCCTTCGGTATAAGTGTGATATAAGCTTCTGACCAAGTCTTTGGTATTCTCTTCTCTTGCATGACTTCATTCATAACTTCTAATAATTGGAGGTTTAACACCTCCTGAAAAGTCTTATAAAATTCCACTGGTAAACCATCCGGGCCTGGTGCTTTCCCTGTATTTTGTTTCTTTAAGGCTTCTGTTAACTCCATCATTGTTATATTCTCTTCTAACATTATTTCGATATCTTTAGGTATCTGTGGTAACTTTGCCTTTTGTATATATTGTTTAATTTTTTCTTCTTGAATACTCTCTTGATAGTACAATTTTCCATAATAGTCTTGTATAATTCTTTTTTTCCCTTCATTTCCGTAACAAGGATGTCCTTCTTCATCTATTAAATGGCTAATTTTCCTTGATTCTTTTTCCTTTCTTAATTTATAGGCTAACCATCTTCCTGGTTTGTTTGCGTCCTCAAAATAATTCTGTTTAGCATTTTTAATCTTTTGGGCTAGCTCTTCTTTTTCCATTAATTCCATTTTATGTTTGGTTATATCCATTTTGATTTTAACATCTTTTTTTGTGGAAGTTTCTGTAGTTCTTTTTCCAGTTTTTTATATTCTTCTTCTAATGTTTTAAAAGTCTTTTTTGTTTGATATTTCTTTTCCTTGTATAATCAATTATCAAGCCTCTTGTATAGGCCTTCATCGTGTCCCAGAGATTCTGTAACGATGTATCCTCTTTCTTATTTTCTTTAAAAAAGAATACCAGTTCTCTCTCCATTTTGTTTAAAATCTTCTTCCTTTAATATCTTATTGTTTAATGTCCATCTAGATCTCATCTTTTGTCCTTTCCAAATAATAATCATTGGATTATGATCGGCCCAAATACTTGCTTCTATTTCAATTTTTTGTATATTAAAAATAGATCAGCTGATGTCCATATCATATCTATTCTTGACCATGATTCATGCCTGTTTGAGTAAAATGTATATTGTTTATTTCCTATATTTCTCTCTCTCCATGCATCTTTTAAATTTATTTCTTCTATCATTTGAAAAAGGGTTTTGGTAGTTTCTTTCTAGCTTTCTTTTTTGTGATTTATAATCCAGCTGCTCATTAATTATTCCATTAAAATCTCCCATCATGCATAAATTAATGTAGTCCAGTTCAATTATTTTTTTATGGAGTTTATTATAAAATTCCTCTTGGTGGTCATTTGGAGCATATATTGCTATTAAAAGTATTTTAGTATTATTGTCCATTATTTCTACCATTAAGATTCTTCCATCATCATCTGTATAAATTAATTCAGCCGAAATTGTTTCTTTAATATATAGAACCACGCCTCTTTTTTACATTGTGCCAATGAAGTAAACAATTTTCCTATTTTTTTTTTGTTTCACGTGTTCGTTGTTTTTTTATATATGTACCTCTTGTAGGCAAATTATATCAAATTTTAATTTCTCCAATTTGTGAAATACTTTCCTTCTTTTAATGAATTGAGTCCATTTATATTCATCGTAACCAGTTTTCTTTCCTCCATTTTAGATTTTGTAAGAGGGTTTATTGCTCTGGTGGATCTTATTTCTCTTCGTTCTCTGGGCCCGCCTACTGCGCCTTCTTCTTTTTCCTTTTCTTTTTTCAATTACTGCTATCAACTCCTTTTGAGGTTCAATCAGGGGCTCTTCTTTTCTTGTATCTTCCTCCTTTCCTCTAATATATTCATAATAAAATGATTCCGCCTTTTCAACCGTGTCAATTCTATGTCTTTGTTCCGCCATGTAAACAGAAGGCCTTCTGGTATCAGCCATCTATAATTTATTCCTTTTCTAAGCAGTTCTTTGGTTAGAAAGAGGTACTCTCTCCTCGTCTCCTTACTCTTCTTGGTACCTGTTTCAGCACCACAATTTCTTTGTCTTTATACTTTAATGTCTTTTCTCTTGTCATTTGCAAAATTTGTGTTTTAATAATTTTCTTAGTAAATCTAATATGGACTTCTCTTGGTAGCTTATTCCTCATTGCATATCTTGTATGTACACGAAACACTTCATCCATTCCATCCATCATTTTCTCTTTCGTTATTTCTAGTGCTTCCGCCAATATTTCTATCATTTTTCCAACGAGGTTTTCACCCTTTTCTTCCTCCACATTTTGAAATCTCAAGTAAAATTCTGATCTATCCATCTCTCTCTCTCAATGATTCAATCCTGTCTTTTTCAACTTCACTCAATCTGATATTGATATTTCCAATTTCCTTATCTCTTTGTTCATCCTGCTCTTCAATTTTCTTAATCTTTTCATCATATTTGGTCATCATCTCTTGGATATTTTCCACTTTCTCATCTGTCTTTCCAATTTTCTGTTGAATATTTTCAACTTTTTCATCCGTCTTATCTATTTTCTGCTGAATCTTCTCCACCTTTTGATTTGTCTGTTCAATTTTTTGGGAGATATTCTCATTACTCTTTTCAACATTTTCTACTTTTGTCTAGAATTTGAATTCCTTGCAAAATCTTCTGTAATGTATCCTCCTTCTCTTTTTCCTTTTCCTGTTGCAACATTGCCTGTATTGATCGCTGACCTCCAGATGGTGAAGAAGCAGGAGTTGTTGATTGAGAGCTTGGAGCTATTGCTTTTCTACTCATTTTATAGTTATTTCCTAGTAGGACCCCCAAAAAGCAGAGGGCCCTCCAAAAATAATAAAAATAAGTAGACAAAAAAAATTAAAAATATTAAGGAATATAAAAACAATTAAAGAAACAAAAAAATCTTCAGGTTCTAGTACACCTTAATCCAGTTGGTTCCACTTGTATACAAAAATAGGAAAAAAAGTAAAGAAGAAAAGGAAGGTCTCAAAAAGCAACAACAGGTGGTTCCAGTTCAAAAATAAAAAGGAAAAAGGGGAAGAGGAAGACTTTAGGTATTTATATACCCTAATCCAATGGTGAATCAACAAGATGAAAAAAAGAAAAAAAAAAGCGAAAAGGGAGCAAATCATAGGCAGAGAAAAGGAAAAAGAAAAATTCCTGGCTAAAAATTGAAAAAGGGATAATCCAAACAATAAAAATTCAATCAATGGGGGTGGGAAAAGATAGAGCAGCCACAAATCCAGCCAAAGAGAAAAAAAAACTACTGCCACCAGATGTCAAGGCTTTTTTAGAATATCAAGTCAAATTTCCAGTAGAATATATTTTCAAGGTCACTTTAGTCTTCTTTCTTTCAGTTCCAACTCTGGGTTCTGCTATCAATAGTTCACAGATGGGCACCTGTGTATACAATCCGTCGTGCTCACCCCACTATCTCTTTCAAGAAGGAACTCTATGTCCTTGAATGCAGCTCACATAGATAAACAAACGAAGAAGAAAGGAATACAGTATATCCAAGCCTCTAAATGGCAGTGCTTTCACTTTCACTCCTCCCCCTCAAGAGCAAGAAAAAAGGAAAAAAAAAAGAAAAGGCACATTGGTATTGCTCTCTTTTCTAAAAAGTTCTTAAAATCATAAACAGCGTTTAATCCAGAAAAATATTGGTGGAAAAAAAGGAAAAAGACCATCAGAACAAAAGATTATTTTACATAGAGGAAAAGCCAGTCCCTTTTAAAATCAAATAGTTCCAGAAGAGATAAAAAGGAAGAAAAAAGCCGTCAATCTTAAGAAAAGCTTAATCTCGCCACTTATAAACTGTTCTCTTTACTTTTTAAGTCCACTTTCCAGTTATTGGGGTGTTCTCTTCAGAAATAAGTAAATAAAAAAGAACCTCTCACCAAACCGACACACCTTCATCCGATCTTGCCTTTCTTTCGGAGCTGTCCCAGCTTCAGCAGCTTGATGGCTGCCTCTTTTCCGCCGCAAAAGAGCTTCTCCTGGATCAACCAGGGACTTTGCGATGTCCCTGGGATCGACAGGACGTGCTCTTTCCCTTCACTGTCTCTTCGGGACGGTTTAGGTCCAAATGGACCGTCCAGCTGAGAAGGTATCTACAGCGATCCAGGAGCTTCCCGATCGCACGTAGTATCACTGGGACACAAGCCCCGCCCTCCCAAAATTAGGTAACTAATTTATTGTACTGGTTTTAACTGTGAGCCGCCCCGAGTCCTTTCGGGAGAGGGGGCGGCATACAAGTCAAACAAACAAACAAACAAACAAACAAACAAACAAACAAATAATAAAATAAAATGAAATGAAATGAAATAAAATAATAAAATAAAATATAAAATAAAATAAAATTAATTAAATTAAATTAAATTAAATTAAATTAAAGCTAGCCAAACTGATGTGTATCTTGATGTCACAATAGTCACCATTTCACCACTCAGCGTGATGAGGCATGGCTGACAGCTAGATGTAACTTTAGAAATAGGGAGTGAATATTTTTAGTTAGAAACCTGGTTTTTTTGGATTATATTTTAATGATATTAGATATGATCATATTGCATATGTGGTGGTGCAGTGGTTAGAATGCAGTACTGCAGGCTGACTCTGCTGACTGCCAGCAGTTCGATCTTCATCGGCTCAAGGTTGATTTAGCCTTCCATCCTCCAAGTCAGTAAATTGAGGACCCAGACTGTTGGGCAATAGGCTGACTCTGTAACTGCTTAGAGAGGGATATAAAGCACTGTGAAGTGGTACATAAGTCTAAGTGCGATGCTATTGCATGGCATACATGGTCTTCAACTTACGACTGGTTACTTAGTGACCGCTTAAAGTTATGACCGATCTGAAAAAGGGGACTTGTGACCCAGACCTGAAGTTCTGACGTTAGCCTCCCCTGAAGTCATGTGACCAACTTCGGTACTCAGTATTTATTTCTGGTTTTGGCAAAAAACACTTATCACTGAACAATGGATTCACACTGGACGACCACTGCATTTGCTTAATATGTTTAGGAGTCCTGTAAATAAAAGTATAATGGACATCTAAAGAGGAGACACTGTTTTCAATGACACTGGGACAAGTTTTGGGAAATATATGCAGTTGATATAGGCCCCTATAAAATAAGAACTAGAAGGTATCTATTTTTGGTGCAAAACTTGGCATGCCAACTTCATACCTGCCAAAAACTATCACTATGAACAGTATTCTCCATCAGAATTTGCAATTGCAGTTAATGGAGAAGGATTTGATGCCTGCTGTGTCTGTGACCTACTGAAGAGATGTAAACTTGAATTTAAGAACTTAGTCAAGCTCATTGCTGGCTTCTGCTTTTGATGCTGTAGCTATGTTTCAGCTGTTTCATCTCCTCAAACAAAACAAAACAGCTTAGGACTGATAACGGGAAAAATGCAAACTTAAACAACACCTTGCTCACCTCCATATTCTAAAAATTTACCACATGCAAAACCGAACTGCCTATCAAATTGTCAGGAAAATCCCCAAGCATTTTCTAGAACTCTCTGGATCTACTAAGTACATAATACAAATGTAAAATATACAATTTAAAATAAAATTGAATAAATAAATGTAACTTTTATAGGACAAATCAATTTATCATAAATACTTTAATGATAACAAAACAGATAAAAACAGAATATTGCAATAGGCTTCTCAGAGCCTGAGAAAAAGATTGGCAAATGCAAAATATTACAAGGGCAGGACCACATTTATCAAGTGATGGCAAGTAAAAAGTTAAGTAATATCCACATAACAAATTTAAATAGGATATCGAAGTAAGTGTATCCAGTTGCCAAAGCTTCTCTAATCCCTTTTTTTTCCTTTCAATAAATCTGATTACAGACACCTGTGAAGATTTTGCTTTCTGTTGGTAACAGACTGGTAAAGAATGGGCAAATATATTATTCCTCAGGCTCAAGGAGGAAAGCAAGATAAAAGGAAACCCAGTTCTTGGTTCCATAGAATGGAGGGATAGAATCAAGATCACGTGAAGTGTTAATACCACTTTATAATGGTAAGGGCACACTTGGAATACTGCATCTAGTTTTGGTCACCACGATGTAAAAAAGATGTTGAGACTCGAGAAAGAGTCCAGACAAGAGCAACAAATATGATTAGAGGACTGGGGTACTTGCGGGAGCGTCTCCTGCCGACATCAAATACCGATCACCCTGTGCAAGCACACAGGCTGGGACTCCTCGGGGTGCCGTCCACACGACAATGTCGGCTGGCGGTGCCCCGGGGAAGGGCCTATTCTGTAGCGGCTCCCGCCTTATGGAATCAACTACCCGTTGAGCTCCGGATGGCCCCCGATCTCTCCTCTTTCCACGCGATCTAAAACCTGGTTGTTCTTACAGGCTGGGCTGGACTGACCTCCTGTGGGGAGGTGGGATTTTAATTGGGTTTTTACTGTTGATTTGGCTTGTTAGGTTGAATCTTTTTAAAATTATTTATTGTTCTATGTTTTACTGTGAGCGCCCCAATCCTTTCGGAGAGTGGCGGCATACTCAAATAAATAAATAAATAAATAAATAAATAAATAAATAAATAAATAAATCATATAAAGAAGGGTTGCTGGAATTGGGTATGTCTAGTCTAATGAAAAGAAGGACTAGGGAAGACGTGATAGCCATGTTCCGATATCTGAGGGGCTGCCACAAAGAAGAGGGAGTCAGGCTATTCTCCAAAGCACCTGAGGGCAGGACAAGAAGCAACGGGTGGAAACTAATCAAGGAGAGAAGCAACCTAGAACTGAGGAGAAATTTCGTGACAGTTAGAACAATTACTAAATGGGACAACTTGCCTCCAGAAGTTGTAACTGCTCCAACACTGGAAGTTTTTAAGAAGAGATTGGATAACCATTTTTGTCTGTCTGGATACAACCGCTGACCATGAGTGAATTTGGAGACTAACTTTAGACAGACTCAACAAGCTACCTGAGAAACAGCGTGGATTAAGCTCCTTAAGAAATATGGAGTACGCCAGGGAAGCATTGTTTCTTTCACTGTCCACCATCAGTACAAAATCAAAATCAACGCCCTTTTGTTTACCACATTAACATTACGTTACTTACGGGCTCCAAATGTCCATTTTTCAAATGTGTGGCATTCTTGCGCAGCCTTATTTCAATCAATACATGGACTGCTTTTTCATTTAAAAAAAAAGCCCCTGTTCATATGTTCAAAATTCACAGGGTGGAATGTAATGCAGTGCTAATGAGCCTTGCTAACTCAAAAGGGTTGCTCTCTTTTGCAGGCCTCCCTGCAGCCTCAAAACCTGCTTTAGAAAATTGAAGGATTTTCGAAGAGATGTTATGCTTTGTATGCAAGTGTGTGTGTGTGTGTGTGTGTGTGTTTGTGTGCATGCACACATATTGTTTTAGAGGAATAAAGTGTATGTGGGGGTGGTTGAGGAGTGAGAAAATTATCCTTTCTCATCTCATCAGTAGAAACTGCTTCTACTAACAAAAGCATACCAGTGGATTACATCTCCTGATATTATAACCATAAACCTAAGTATGTATTTAGAGAAGAAGCTTTCATGAAACATTTTAAGTGGCCTTGCTTCTTGATCTAGGTAAATACTGTTTTTGGACTTTATATAAAACTGTCCCTCTCTTGTTCCCTAAAGCAAAGTGGAATATTGACTGGTCCTATTATGAATCTCTGAGCTGATTTCAGAAACCAAGCAATTGCACATAAATGGGATTAGGGGACCAATACCTAGGTACGTCCTGACTAAATGCTCATCCAAACCTTTCTGAGGTGAAAGCGCATATTACATTATTAATGGGCCTTTAGAGGCGTGCTTATACCGCTATGTTGGAGGAAGCGGGCTACTTTTCACTGACATGATCATCTCTTTTCTATGCCACACTTTAATTGCGCCTGAAATGCTACATAGTGATTAAAAGACAGCCCTTGCCCCCAGACACAACCTGAAAAAGAAATGTTGTAAAGAGAAGAAGACAGGAAGGCTGGGGCTGTACTATATGTTCTGGCCTAAAGAGAGGGTCAGGTTGTGTTCCCTTTGCTATAAAACAGGGGATTCCAATCCCTGGGCCACAGCCTGGTACTGGGCTGTGGCCTGTTGGAACTGGGCTGCAAGTGGCAAGCGCACTTCATTTGCACGAGCAGTGGGCACTCTCACATGTGCATGAGTGTTCACTGCTCACATGAACACATGCACCTGCTGCTCACATGGAACCATTTCCTCTCCCCACACCCCAGTTTTAAACCTGGAAAGGGTTGGGGGACCACTGCCATAAAACCCTTTCTTGAAATGCACCGGGGTGGTGGTGGTAAGAATACCACCTTCAACTTTGTGGACCTGTGAGAAGTTTGACAGGGCCTAAAACAACACTGCTGTTTTATGTTCATGTGAAATTGGACATCTAGGTTTGATTAAATTTGATATGTAGAAGGGGGAGGCAGTTTGTAGTATATATATCCGTTTATCGTCTACAGCAGGACTTCTCCTATGATACCACAAGCTCTTAAAATGATAAATGAATTTCTCCAACCGCCCCATGAACCAAAACTCAACAATAAATAATAAATATGTAATAAATAAAACTGCTATGACGGGGAGACGGTTTTGATAGATGGATAGATCCAAGGTTTAGCTATCATTCAAAGTTTGCTTTGGGCTTTTCCACTTGCTTTGCCCTCACAAGCCTGCTCTGGAAAAATTGCTCAAAGTGGTAGCAAGTTTTGACAGCACTCCTAACCCTATGAAGATGAATGAAGTTGTAAAAGGGTTTTAAAACACATCCCCACACACCAGTGATCTAACGGTCTATCTACCTCCAGCTGTTTCTGCCCATCTTGTAAGATGAAGATCTCTGGGCCCCTTTGATAAATATCATTTGGGGAGGCTAGGAAATGTCAACTCATAAAATATTTCTATGGTCTTTTTAGAGTTGCCAACAGAAAGGGAGGGGGGAGCAGTGCGACAGCTTGGAAACCGAAAGTGCATTCCATAAATAGTTTTCAAAGTTAGTAACTAGGTGACTGAAGTTTCTGCCATGCAAAATTCTAACTGGAGAACATGACTGATGACTCTTGGCTATGGATGTGTCCCATTGGAGTATATGAATTATGATACACCCAGGGGGTGGGGGAAAACCAGGGTCAAGGTTGACAATGAATGATATGACTCAGAGTTGGCTACACCCAGGCAGTGTCGGACCTTTTAACCCCCAATAAATCCTTTTGAAGTTTTGGAAGTTTGGCTTGAGACTCATGATTTAATTGGGGTAACTGCCGGAATCCTGACAGAAAGTTTGTGTTGCAGTACCTGCCTTCTGGAATTACCTCCCCCCCCTTGAGATTCATGTGAATCCCACGTTTTGGATGTTTATGAAACTGTTGAAAACCTGTTAAATCTCTCAGGCCTTGGGAAAAGAGAACTGTGGACCCCTCTTTAGCTATTAGGCTTATGGTTGGATATATTGTACTTCTGGTTATCCAGGATATTTTTATTTATATTTATATATTTTGCTTTTCTTTTTTATCTGTAAGCCACTCAGAGCTGGTCATGAATTGGGCCAGCCTTGAAATTGGATGAAATAAATAAATCAGTAGCTCATGACACATCCATTTTAAGAAAGAACCTTTGCTTTACAGTATAGGCTGGCATTTTTTAATCTATTATATTACATATTTATATATTTCATGTATAGAAACAAATGCTGGATTTCTACGCAAAGTTTTATGGCCTGCCAAGTCAAAATCAATTATGAGGAACAATTATTTACAAATCATGAGATCTTTTTATCTTTTTATTTCTAGCCTTCAAAATTTACCAGATTTGTTTTATGGTTAGCTCCAAAACACTGATCAACTAACATCCTATCACAACTGAATCTATTTTTTTTTTGAAGAAAAAAAATACATGTTTATCCTAGGTCTTTATAAGAACACAAGTTGACCAAGTGATAACAGTTAAAATGGGAGATATGACACCCATGCTATGAATGGTGACCATAAAGTATCTAATGAGTGGTACAATTCTGATAGGTCTTTTATCATAAATTAGAACCTCGAGGATATTGACTTTCCAGTAGATCTGTGGCCAGAAGCTTCAAGGTCATAATCATGGAGCTCCTCCCTGTCAGTTAACACTCTAAATTACATGTACACACCTTATCTTTCTAGAAAGTGAGAGGTGGAACTGAGAAGGTTAAAAAAGAGAGATGATACTATTAGAGCTTTTCTTAGCTTCTCCTCTGAGGAGAAATGAAAGCTGAAGTTTGTCAGAGACATTGAAAGCACTTTTCATCAAAAGGAAAATGTGTATGGTGGATCTAGGTGACAGAAGGGTTCAGAGCTGGAAAAAAAGACTCAAAAGATCTCGAGAAATAGGTCTGCAGCTGTTCAGCAGTCTGATGGCTGAAGGTCCAAGAGAGAAGAGCAGGGCTGAGAACAACAGAAGAAGAAAAAACATCTGCAAATGTTTGTCTCTATAAAACTCTCCGAGAAAGATGGAGTATGTAAATAGCCCCAAAGTCCACTTAAGAAATTAAAATTACAAAACCCTGCCTATGCAAAACCAGAGGAAACAACTGTGAACCACATAAGCACGTTAATGAAGAAGGGAAGCCAAAGCAAGAAAAAAAGGTAGACATAAACAGTGAAAGAAATACACTACCTGTTTCGAAAAAAACCTACCCGAAAGTAAGACCTAGCACTATTTGCTAAACCTGCCCTAATATAAGACCTACCCCAAAATAGACCTAGTGTAAATCTCCAGTTCCAGGAAGACTTTTCAGGGAGCAACCGGGCACCCGCAAACACACCCCCTACACACTCACACCCACTATTTGGCACCAGAAATATATAAGACCTACCCCAAAATAAGACCTAGTGTGTTTTGGGAGCCAAAAAAATATAGACAGTGTCTTATTTTCGGGAACACGGTAGCTAAGAAAATACTGTAGAACAGAGTTCTGTAACCTGTCCCGGTTTGCAGACCGGCGGAAGGGGAAAGAGGATGGTTCCGCGTGAGTGGCTGGCTTCCATGGCCCGGTTCTGAATGGCTCACGGCCGGTAGTGGGCT